>QXEO01000339.1:1504639-1860307 GCA_007115705.1 Dactylis glomerata
AACCCATGTTATGTACATGGCGGCAACCAATAGGGTGGTCAGCATCGTCATGGTGGTAGAGCGTAAGGAAGAAGCGCAGGAGTATGGCGTCCAGAGACCAGTCTACTATGCAAGCGAGGTCCTGACGGAATCCAAGCAGCGCTACCCTCACTACCAAAAATTGGCATATGGAGTTTTCCTAGCTTCCCGTAAGTTATGGCATTACTTCTATGACCATAAGATCACAGTGGTGAGCAAAGCCCCACTGAAGGACATCATCAACAACAGCGACGCAACAGGACGAGTTGCAAAGTGGGGCATTGAATCAGCCTCCTTCGACATCGACTACAAGCCTTGCACCGCCATTAAGTCTCAGGCTTTGGCGGAGTTTATGGCGGATTGGAAGGAAGCACAGGAAACTATGCCCGTCCCAGAACCAGAGCGTTGGGTGATGCACTTTGATGGCTCAAAGTTGCTACACGGCTCGGGGGCTGGAGTGACGCTCAAATCTCCCAAGGGAGATGAGCTAAGCTACGTTCTCCAGATTCACTTCCCCACCACCAACAACATAGCGGAATATGAAGCGCTACTACACGGGCTACGTGTCGCAAAGGAGATCGGCGTCCAACACATCATGTGTTGCGGAGACTCTGACCTTGTGGCTCAGCAGGTGGCTGGCACATATAAGGCTCGGAACGAAGTCATGGCGGCATACAGAGATGAAGTGGACGAGATGGCCAAAAGTTTCCTCGGCTACGACATAAAACATGTACGGCGAGAAGATAACATGGCGGCCGACACCTTGTCCAAACTGGGATCCAGCCGTAAGGCAGTTCCGCCAGGAGTATTCCTCGAGCATCTGCACATACCATCAGTTAAGATGGTGGATCCAGAAAATCCGGAGATAGCGAGCTCCCCTGTTATGGCGGTTTTGCCTAGCAATCCGCCATGGGCAGAGCCCTTCCTGGAGTATCTGACGAACAAGAAGCTTCCCGAAGACGAAGTCCAGAAAAGACAAATCGAGCAAAGAGTCAAAGCGTACACCATCATAGATGGCCAACTCTACAAACGAAGCACCTCGGGAGTTTTTATGAAGTGCATATCCCATGTGGATGGAATCGAAATACTAAGAGAGATCCATGAAGGCGAATGTGGGCATCACGCCGCCGCCAGATCCCTAGTAGCAAAAGCGTTCCGCCATGGGTTCTACTGGCCAACAGCCAAGGCAGATGCAGACCGCATTGTGGAGCTCTGCCATGGTTGCCAGATGTACTCCAAGCAGACCCATATGCCCGCCACAGCACTGCATACGATCCCTATAACTTGGCCTTTTGCAGTCTGGGGGCTGGACATGGTAGGTCCGCTAAAAACAGCACCTTCGGGATTTACGCACCTTTTGGTAGCGGTAGACAAATTCACGAAGTGGGTGGAAGCTAAGCCCATCAGAAAACTTGATGGCAAAACCGCCCTAAAGTTTGTCAAGGACATTGTGGTCAGATTCGGCATCCCACACAGCATCATCACCGATAATGGCACAAACTTGTCTCAGGGAGAAGTTGAAGAATACTGCCATCACAACGGAATCCGCCTTGACCTAGCATCTGTGGCACATCCACAGTCTAATGGCCAAGTTGAGAGGACCAACGGACTAATCATGTCAGGGATCAAGCCACGCCTGGAAGCACCGCTACATAGAGCAGCTGGAGCCTGGGCAGAGGAGTTGCCATCTGTACTATGAAGTCTACGGACCACGCCAAACAGATCAACCGGCCTCACCCCTTTCTTCTTAGTCTACGGAGCAGAGGCAATCTTGCCAAGTGATGTTCCGTACGATTCTCCAAGAGTCGAGGCCTACAAGGAAGAAGATGCAGAAGCGTCCAGACAACTATCTGTGGACCTGCTGGAAGAAGAGCGCGACCTAGCAGCCCAGAGATCCGCCATCTACCAGCAGAATCTCCGCCGCTATCACAGCAGGCGAGTTTGCCAACGCTCGTTCAAAGAGGGCGACCTAGTGCTACGCCTCAAGCAGCAGAAGTCCCATAAGCTATCCCCGCCTTGGGAAGGACCCTTCGTCATCACCAAAGCTCTACTGAATGGATCCTACTACCTCGTTGATATTCGCGAGCTAGATAAGCGACCAAGTAAGAAGCGCAAACGAAGAGACCCTGACGATATCTACGACGAGACAGATCGTCCATGGAACATCGCACAGCTACGTCCTTTCTACACTTAGCACTATTTTAGCTATGTAATAGGCACTTCTATATGATCAATGAAATAAAGCATTTGGTTCACTCTTGATTTTTTCTGAGTCTTTTACCTCCTTTATTGTTCATTTAGATCGTATGGAACCTTTTTGCGCAATTGTGCTCTGCACTTGCGTCTCTTTTAAATCCGCCATAAGCGGTCCGCGTAGCTTTTTTATGTTTTGATCTTCATTCGATGTTCTCTGTGTGGATTCCAGAGTAGTGACTTTTTGACGATCCAAGCCGCCATCTGCTCAGGGTTCTGGACGGTTGCTATTAAGTATCGTCGCCCTAGCGGATTGTTCGTGCGAAGATTTCGCCATCTCATGAAAAGTCAAGCACAGAGAGCAGGATGGCGGATCGCATAATCCTACGCGTGATTTTTTTTTCAAAGTGTTGTTTCTTGGGCATGGCAAAAACTGCAAGTTGCATAAAACTAGGCCTGGCAGTTTCTTTGCACAATTAAAACCACTTCATAAAAAAAAAAACTGCAAAAGTTCACAAGCATTCCACTGATCCGCCACTAGCAGATCAGTCACAGTGCAGACACATCACACGCAGTTTAAGTTTAAATTACGGACCCACTCAGGGGCCGAATTGATGCAAAGTATTTTTTCCTGCCATGTTGCAGGGCACATCTCAAGAAGATGGCGGAATCTTGGAGGACACCTCATCCCCGCCATCACCACCTGCAGTTGCCGCGGAGGCAGACGCCGAAGCTTGGCTAGGCGATCCTGACAGCTCGTATGCTTCGTAGTATACGTTCAACTGCGTGCCAAGGGCGCACAGTTGATCATATCCAAGCACGCTCTGCCGGATGGCGGCCTCGTCCACCGGCACGCCATCCTCGCCGCTCTCAGGGATGCCGGAGGTGAGCTGGTCCAGGTCCATGTCGGGGTAGTGGGCCTTCGCCAATGTCAGCGCTGTTCTGGCACCACCCCGAGCAGAGGACAGCTTCCAATCTGCCACCAGCCCTGGCACCAGCAGCAGCTTCTGCGTAAGCGCGATGGCGGAAAGGTTGGAAGAACCCGCTATCTGTAGGCTCCCGCACGCTTGGCGACCAGCGCTGAGAAGGCCATCAAGCTCCTTCCTCGCTGCGTCGGTGGCCATGCGCAAGCCCTCGGCGGTGTCCACCTCGCTTTGCCCCAAGGAAGCTGCATGGCGGAAACAAGAAGATGCGTCACAAAATGCATAGCAGAAATTGGAAAAATTTTACGCTATAAGAAGAAACGGTACTTAGCAAGTTGTCTTGGAAGTGATGGAGGAGCTCGTTAAAGCCTTCACGCCGCTTCTCAAAGTCAGCGGCGGCTTTGCGGAGATCCGCTATCTCCTTGTCCTTCTTCTTGCCCTGGTTCTCCTGGTCCTTCAGCTTCCTCTCGAGGGTGGCGTTTTCGGCCAGTGATTTTCGGAGCTGTTGATTCAGCCCGTCCATCGCAATGGCATGGCCCTGCTCCATCCCCTCGATTGTGGATTTGAGCTTGGCAGCGTCTGCATGGCGGAATTTTGTCAGCTCAGCATTTGATTGAATAAACATAAAGGAAAGGAACCTTAAGGTTGAGTACCGCTATTCTCAAGCTGATGCTGCAAGTCCGCCACAAGAGCGCCTTTGGCCGCCAGCTCCTTCTCCTGCGAGCTCACGACCTGGACCAGGTCCTCCACCACCTTCTTATAGTTCTGGCAAAATTTGAAGTGTTAGTCACTCTTAGAGCATCATGATGGATAGAATCCGCCATGACGCTCGGGGGCTACTCATGTTAATTTTTTAGCTACTCTTAGAGCATCGCGATGAATGGAATCCGCCATGATACTCGGGGGCTACTTATGCTGACTTTTTCTTCTAAGAGCTTTATGCCGGATGATTATCCGCCATAACGCTCGGGGGCTACTCAGTATGAAAATTTAAAGTTCTCTATAGAGCACTATGTGAACTACCAGCGCTCGAGGGCTAAGCTATTCAAAAACTTACAGGAGTCAACCTTGGAGCCCCATAGCGGATTGCGTCCGCAATCCGCCATGGCGCTCGGGGGCTACTGGGAGTACATACCTTCTTCATAGCCGATGTTTTCTCAACAAAAGCGGCAATGCCGCTGGACAGCTGGTTGCTAGCATCTTCCTGGCTCGAAATAAGATTGACGACCTCAAGTTGCTTTTGCCTCCAGTATATACTACCCCCAGACGGAGTATCTGCCACTTGACCCTGAGAACCAGAAGCCTTTTCACTTCGGACGACATCATTAGCCGCAGCTTCAGTCGTTGGGTTGATTTCTGGCATTTGGTCAAACTGACCACCAGCATCCTCCATATCAATATCGATACGAACGGAGGGAGTTGGTGCATCAGGGGTGAGCGGGATAGTCGCAGGGGAGGGCTTGGCTCGCTTGGAGGACGGCTCCTTGATAGTTGGCTTCTTTCTTCTAAGAGAAAAGGAATTAGAAATGGAAAGCAGTAAAACAATGAAGAAGGGTGTCCAAAGATTACCTTGACTTGGGCAGATTGATGGTAGCGGTACTCTCGGATGGCGTTTCAAGCTCCGCCCTGCGTTGAGCTTCGAAACGACGGGAATCAGCGGATTTCCCGCCACCTCCGCGAGATTTCCCGCTACCGCCCCGTTTCTTGGAAACCGCCTTCTCTTGGGTCGTATGGGCTGTATCTTCAACATTCCCCGCCATCTCCTCCTTGTTTCCGCTAGAATGAACTACTTCTTCCTTAGCGGCAGATTTGAGGTTGGAGCGGCGAAGGGGATGGGCAAAGTGAGCAGAGCCAAGCGATTTGAGCTGATAATAAGACAAACGTTATGTCCTATAAAATATAAAGATACTGTACAGTATTATGGCGGAAAGGAAATTTACCGGAGGGCAGGTGCCATTCTCGAACATAGCCATGCCGAACTTCAAAGGTTTCTTCCTGGGAGACTTCATCAGGGAACGGATGCGCTTCTCAACCACTTTAGGGTCAAGCTCCTGATCCGAGCAACGCATGCCATCATTTGCACCAGTATACTCGTGCATCAGGCGATCGCGGTGTTGCAGTGGTTGAATTCGCCGGGATATCCAGCAGTTGATGGTGTCGATTCCCTTCAAGCCATCCATAGATAGCTTGGCAATCCGCCGAGCCAGGAGCTTGACGTAGGGAGTGGCGGTTTCGTCATTAATAGCTATCCAGGTGTCGCGGGATTCAGCAGCGACGTTCTTGAATGGAGGAAGGCCGCGGGCTTGAGATGGCGCAGGCTTATCCGCCATGTAGAACCAGGACCCTCTCCATCCGATGGCGGAGTCTAGTGACATGATGAAAGGGTATTCTTTCGACCTGCGTGGAAGGAAGCATATAGTTCCGCAGGTTCGAAGAGATCCGTCGTCTTCAGAATTGGCACGCACGGAGAAAAAGAGTTGGAAGAGGTCTACCCTGGGGCGGATCCCGAGGTATCCCTCGCACAAAGCTGCATAACCCGCCACAGACACCAAGCTGTTTGGTGATATGTGGTGGAGCTGCAGTCCATAGTACTTCAGAAGATTTGTGAAGAAAAGAGATGGAGGCATACTGAGACCCCTCTCCACGTGGAATTTGAGCATCACGATCTCGGAGGGGTTAGGAAGAGGCACTGGGGCCTTGAAGTCAGTCCGCCATCCGGATTTAGCTTGAGGAGCTACGGTGCCCTCGCTTTCCATGGCCTTGACGTCAGAATCCTTAACATGGGATTTCTGCCAGTACCCATGGAGATTCTGGGGGATCTGTTCTTCGCCCTCTGTTTCTTCCTCCTCAGCTTCGCCATCCGCTGCGGGGTCATCTGGGTTTGCACCCGCCATCTCCTCCTCAGCTTTAGACATATTGTCTTCTGGGTCCAAATCCGCCATCCCGGAATGATCTCCCTGGACTGACTGTTGCAGAGGAGAGTCTTCCTCCTCAGCATCAGAGTAATGGCGGGCAGGTGATCCGGAGTTCATGGTGTCGGGTGAAGTGGTCCGGCGAAAAACGCTACCGGCGGCGAGGTCTTCCGCGGTGGCTCGTCGGAGATCACGAAGCTCTCGTGGCGGCGCTGAAGAGAGAGAGAGCGACGGGGGAGAATGAAGGGGTGACCGGCCAGGGGTGAGACGCCGGGGTATATATAGACCCCGGGCCTCGAGATTCGTGCCCGCCATCACCACCGCTCATCCTGATCGCAGAAACCCTAATCTGGCAACACGTGTCCAAGGGTACAAAAGTAACTTGTTGAGTCTTACCCTAGAAGGAACTGTATGCCAAAATTTACGGCGGATTTCAACGGTATGATCCATCGGATCCCGAAAATCTCGCTAAGATAACTACGTCGCTTGATCCGTTATTTACGGCGGATTGATAGATGGAAAAGGAACATCAAGATAACCGCCATCCCAGTGAAGAAGAGCTATGGCGGAAATGACTTATCAAGAGCAAGCATGGCGGATGAAGACGGTGATCTTGAAGTTCCCTGGGGGCTACTGTTGGGGATATACCAAATAGGTATACCAGCGACGTAGTCCTAAATCAGCAAGCCAGGGTGGCCCATCAGGGGTGGTATGGCGGATTCGCCATACCGGGCGGCCCAGTTGCTGAAGTTGGCACGTCGGTACTGGACGCAGGCGCTTATGGCGGATCCGGAGACTGGTCCATGGCGGGCTACTAGCGGCAAGCTTATGGCGGATCCGGGAGACGGCCCATGGCGGGTGACCTTGTAGCGCACGTGTAGGACTTAGTCTAGGACTCCAAGTTGTATCCGCTCCGGTACCAACGTGTAGCCCACGCCAGGCGCCTTTATAAGCCCGGCGTGGAGCAGCCCTTGAGGCAGAAGAACAACATTGAGACCAAGCTTACGGCCAATCGCATAGCGAAACAGCCAACCTCATCATTGTAATCGAGCACTTGTTGCCATATAGTGAATTATAGCAGCACGTAGGGTCTCGCCACCGTTGCGGGATCTGAAGCTGGGTAAACTCGTGCTACCACCGTCCTGGATCGCTCCTCCGTGTTCACCCCCTTCCACAAACCGCCATATCCCTACCCCTATGGCAGATCTGTTGACGAAACCACGACAATACCCAAGGATTCTTAGCTCAAAGATAGTAAACACATACTTACTTCATAGTCATCGCATGGAGAACGCCATGCATTCCCAAACAATGGGCTTCAAAACAAAGGAAATAATCGGTGATTCAGCAAACATACCAGTCAAACAGCATTGGTCAGCATATAACGTCGGGTTCTTACATCATCAGAAGAAGGATTCAGCGGATTCATCCCGATAGTAATACCGAGGAGTGCCTTGCCATTGTTAAGGAGCATTTTGTTCGGCTGCCTTTGAGGATCCTTCTCGTGTTAGGCCAGTTTCACTAAGTCTTCCATCTCTAGAAGAGGACTCTGCGTCTTGGTGGCTGAAGTAGGTGTGTGAGGTGGCACCTCGGTGGCCTTGCCAAGAGTTTCATTACTATCTTGGCTGGCAAAAATAATGGAATAACATACAAAAGGAGTCCAAAAGTGAGTAGCTCAAAGCTTTGCAAAAAATAAAAGACAGCTAGTATAGCACTTACGAGTTCACTATCGCAATGTCAAATATGCAGCCATAGCTCCTGCAACTTCGAGTTGTGGCACTTCCATGGATCCGGAGGTACCCGAAGATTCAAAGTCATCTTCCCTCAGTTTCCTTTTATGTTGCCCTTCTGCTCCTTTCGATCTTTTAGAAGGAGGAGATTGGAGGAATCAGTATATTCAGCGATGTCTTCGACTTTGTCCCCATCCTGCCTCTCGGTGTTCTTGGGGGCTTCATCATCTGAAAAAGCAGTTTCTTCGGGAAGTTCACCTTCCTCCAAAAGAGGGGGAAGCCAGGTAAAATACGGATGGTTCTACAAATGAATAAGAAATTTTTGTGTGAATGGCAAAGATCCAGAGAGTGCCATTCTTTTGAATAGGCAAAATATCGATACACATACCTTCGGTAGCAGATTGCTCGCCGTAAAAGGCTGTGCCAAGCAAGCTGGAATTGCCATTTTCTTCGTCAGCTTAGTCAGAGAATGGAGCTGATTTTTGAATATTTCAGTGGGCAGATCTTCTTTTGAAATCCTCGGATCATGTTTTGTACTAGAGTAACTCCACATCTTGGAGATTCCTACCTATAGTGGTGATGACACTAAGCAAAGGTGCCAACTCGTCGAGACTCCAAGTGCAGAGTGTTGTAGCAAGAGTAAATTTTCCCCACAAGGGAACTTGGGGTTTAATATCAAACTCTTGGGGAACAGTCGAGAAATCTCTCATCGTTCTTCTTCAAGCAACCTGGAAAACAACTTCCTTCTCTTGTGTCCCCAACTCCACTGAGTGGTTATCAAGCACATGGTGTAAATGTACATAAAATTAAATATGATAATGCAAATAAATTAAATATGATGCATGGAAGGTATTTCTGGGTTTTGTAGGTGTATGCAAGAAAGTAGGTGCATGTAAATGCGTTGGAAAGGTGTTTCTTATGATTAAAATTGGACCAGGGTTCATGGATTCACTTGTATACACTCTCATAAAGTTGTGCTGGCATTAAGCGCAAAGCTGATGACCGAAATATTTACATGATTTTTATTATGTTAACTTGATAATATACATATGGGCATCACGTCCTAATTTAAAGATGATGCAAGACATCTTACTTATACTCCCATAGATAGGAATACACTTCAAGCAATCTAGTATTAAGATTTAATAAAGTATAACCTTAGGTACTTTGACATGATGTTGAATATCAAATATGCTACCACTTTGACATACTATAATAGAATGATATCTATGAATGTCACTTGGGATTCAAAGCTGTCACCTTGAAATTATAGCACATGCATTCTTTTTATCCCTAGTGAGGCAACCATGAAAAGGCAAAAACCATAGCAGATCAATGAATACTGTCACTATCCAATCACTACTACCTAGTTACTCCATCTAATACACACCGTCCCCCTCTCGCGCTCTGGCATACATGTTGGATCAGAACAAGTAGTAAAGAATGGGGTAATAATATGCATATACTAATACATCAAGAACATAATAACATATCACTTATGATTGATCATCCAATAAAATAAAGATCCACCATAAAGGAATTACATAATATGCACCATAATCATGTTGGGCAGCTCATATGGTGTCTAAACATTGAAGCATAAGAGAGAGATAGAACAAGCTAATGCCACAAACCCATATTCCAGAGGTGGACTACTCCCTCTTCATGGCGGTAATGATGGTGTTGATGTCGGAGAGGGTGGAGAAGCGTCTGGGGGCGACTCCGATAGCATTTCCCCCTCCAATGTTCGCTGGAACAGTCTGTTTCTATGTTTTGTGTTTCTCCGCCGCCTCGTTTCGCGATCGTCAAGGGGGGTCTTTATATAGGCATTTTTTGGTCAAGCTGAGCATTAGGAGACAAAGATTGATGATGTTGGAGGCTCGAGGGGCCCATGCCACCTGTACTCGTTTGGCCTCCGGGCCTCGTCTTGTTGACTTCTTCTCCTGCAGGTGCTTCTCATGGTAAAATATTAATGCCCAGAAAATCCCAGGTCAATTTGAGTATAGGAAGGTCCCTAAAACATAAAAATACGCAAAACAGGGTTTTGATGTTCTACAAAGTTATAACCAAAATAAGGGGGATCGATGGAAAATCCCCATAAATTATTATAAAACATGATTATAACAACTAATAATATTATAATATGTAGGAATATGCATCAATAAACTACAAAGTTCATGCATGTATTTTGCATGCATCAAGATGGGCAAGTGTCATGAGGGAACTTGTACTTCTAAACATTCACCTTGTTCCTTGGAAAGTGCTCCATACACTTCTTGTGAGGGAATGGGAACTTCACATTCCCTTCTTTGGAATCAATAACTGCACCTGTACTTCTCAAGAAAGGTCTCCCAAGGATTATAGGATTTGAGGTATTGCTCCTCATGTCCATAATAATAAAATCAACAGGTACAAAAGTCATATAGAGTTCAATCGTAGCATCATTTATTCTACCTAAGGCATGCCTGGTAGAATCATCAGCAAGTAATAAATCAATGTCACATTTTTCTAGTTTCTTCTAAAGATCAAGTAAATCATATAATTTTTTGGAGAGAATGTTAATGCTTGATCCCAAGTCTAGCATTATGTCACTCTTTTCCTACAACAATAAGTATTTTTGGGATCCACACATTGATGAAACTAATCAAGGTGCCAACTTGTTGGGACTCCAAGTGCAGAGTGTTGTAGCAAGAGTAAATTTTCCCCACGAGGAAACTCGGGGTTTATATCGAATTCTTGGGGAACAGTCGAAAAAACTCTCGTTGTTCTTCTTCAAGCACCTACAAAACAATTTCCTTGTCTTGTGTCCCAAACTCCACCGTGTAGTTGTCAAGCACATGGTGTGAATGTAAGTAAAATAAATATGATATGCAATAAAGTAAATAACAATGCAATAAAGTAATATGATGCGGGAATGGTATTTTTGGGTTTTGTATGTGTATGAAAGAAAGTAAATATAGTATTGTATTTTCGGAATAAAATGATGCTAAAAATAAAAGTGCGAATAAAAGTGTTGGAAAGGTGTTTTTATGATTAAAATTGGACCAGGGTTAATGGTTTCACTTGTGTACTCTCTCATAAAGTTGTGGTGTGATACGTCTCAAACGTATCTATAATTTTTGATGCTCCATGCTTGTTTATGCACCATTTGCTTTATGTTTTGTTTACACTTCATGGTGTTTTTATGCATTTTCTGGAACTAACCTATTAACAAGATGCCATAGTGCCAGTTCCCTGTTTTCTGTTGTTTTTGTGTTTCAGAAAAGTTACACATGAAATATTTTCGGAATTGGACGAAACAAAAGGTGAAGTCCCTAATTACTTGACACGAAGATGGAGTCCAAAGGAGAGCAGGAGACGAACCAAGGGCCGGCCACACCTGTTGGTGGCGCGGGCCACCCCTACGCCGCGCCACCATGGGGTGTGACCGCCTGGTCCACCCCCTGACATCGCCTTTCCGCCTATTTAATCCCCTCGACGGGAAACCCCTAGGGGCCCAAACTCTTTTCTAGAAATCATACTGCAAGCCGCCGCCGTCATCGACGCGAGATCAGGAGGGTCTAGAAGCTGTTCCCAGCACCCTGCCGGAGAGGGGAATCACAACCGGAGGCCTTCTTCATCACCATGCCTCCCTCCAGAGTGATGTGTGAGTAGTCTACCTTGGACTACGGGTCCATAGTAGTAGCTAGATGGATGTCTTCTCCTCCATGTGCTTCATGTTTAGATCTTGTGAGCTGCCTATCATGATCAAGATCATCATTATGTAATTCTACATGTTGTGTTTGTTGGGATCTGATGAATATTGAGTACTATATCAAGTTGATTTGTGATTTATCATCTCTATGTTGTTTATGATCTTGCATGCTCTACGTTGCTAGTAGATATCTTGGCCGAGTAGATGCTAGTGACTCAAAGAGGGAGTATTTATGGTTGATTCATGCCTCTAGTAATCTAGGAGAGTGACAATAACATCTAAGGCTATAGATGTGCTGTTGCTACTAGGGAAAAAACAACAATCTTGTGTTCAAGGACATTTGTATTGTTTACATTACAAACTTTGCTTAAGGCGATAATCTGCTGCTTGCAACTTAATACCCAACGGTTGTTCGGATGATATCCGGTGGGTGGATTATTAGTCATAGACGCAGTTGGATTACGGTCTATGTATTATGTTGTAATGCCCAAGTGAATCGCATAGTGATCCTAATGACATGTATATGCATTGCTTGCCCAACTGTAATTTGTTTACCCAGCATGTTGTTTATCTTTAGGGAGAGACACCTGTAGTGAACTATGGACCCCGGTCCATTCTCAAACATTCATATTACCGTTTACTTTCTACAAGCATTATTTACTTTCTTGCAAACAAATATCTTTTACCACATGATACATTTAATCCTTTGTTTACAGCAAACCGGTGAGATTGACAACCTCACTGCAAGTTGGGGCAAAGTACTTTGGTTGTGTTGTGTGCAGGTTCCACATTGCAGCTGGTGCCAAAGCTACGCCCAAATAGGTGCCATAAACAAATTGTGTGAGCCGTCGCCAAAGCCAGCTAGCATCAACCTTGGTTTCACAATTGAGGGAAACTTGCCATTGTGCTCATCATACCTTCCTCTTGGGGTTCCCAACTGGGTGGCTAGCACCGCCAATCAAGCATTTTTCTGGCGCCGTGCCGGGGAGAAAGAGGATTTCTGCAAGGGGAGTCTCTCGCTTCCAATCTTTTACTTTGTTATTGTTTTGCTTACTTTCTTTACTTTATTTTTTCTTGCATCTTTTTATCAAAAATACAAAAAAATATTTCCTTTTATAGTTGGTATTTTGTTACTTTTAATTTTAGTTCATTATGTTGTTCCCAAAGTATGTTCTGGAACACCTATCAGTAGGTAGTGGTTCTATGATTGGGAAAGATAACATTGAGGAGTTCTTTGATCATGTCAGCAAGCACAAAGATGTTGAGGATAGATCTTTAGTCAAACTTGCTCCTAGTTATGAAGTTGCTACTGCTTACTTAGTTCACATGTTGGAGGCTAGGTTTGTTAACCTTAATCCCTTCATGCAGCAAATGTTTCTTAAGCTTCATGATATCAAAGACTCTGAAAGAGAGAGATTTTATTTTGGAGACTTTGCGTAAACAATTTAGAGATGTTGACATAGAAGCTAGGAAAGTTTTTGAGCGTTTTAATATGCTTGGCTCACGTGTAGATGTTGTTGGTACAAACAAGGAGGAAATCAAAGTACCAATAGCTTTCAAACTCGTAGGAATGCATGAAGCTTTGGAAAAGAATTTTGATTGGATTGTTCCTGAAAACCCTTTTGATGAAAGTAGTGAGCCCAAGAGTGTTCATAAAGGATCTTCTAAAACTCATTTGCATAAAATACAATTCCTTGTTGAAAATACTTCTGCTATTGATCTTAATGCTCCTACTTTTGAAAATACTTGATTTCCACTTTTTGCGCCTAGCTCAAAGGCGTTAAAGAAAAACACTCTTGGGAGATAACCCAATGTTTTCTTTTCAGTACTTTTTCTTTTTGTTGAGTCTTGGAAGTTATTACTACCGCAATGACCTCTCCTTATCATTTTTATTTCTTTTTTGTGCCAAGAAGAACCTCTAATTGGAGGAAGGTAAGATTTGGAGAAGTTGCTGTCCTGAAACAGATTTTTACGTTGTACCATAAAAATTTGTGAAAATTCTAAGAATGTATTTTTGATCTGCGATTTCATGCACATGCCCCAGATTATTGTCTAAATTTCATTAGTTTTTCACTTTTCGATTTGAGCAACAGAAGATTTTCAAAAGAATCGATCTTTACCAGCTGTTCTGTTTTGACAGATTTCTGCCACTATTTGCGTTTGCCTCTTGATCTCTTTCTTTTTTACTTCTTTTGATCACGGAACTTTTGAGAGAGTTGCTACAGTATATTATGCTTTAATGGGTGTTATACTTGAGTTGAAACTGAACCAAAGAGTGGATTTACTATCTTGCATACACTAATGTTGCTAATAAGAATTGTGTGAAATTTTGTATGAAGGAAGTTTTCAAGTGTAGGGAAATGAGAATGTTGAGATGAGATGAAGTATGGACAAAAGCTCAAGCTTGGGGATGCCCATGTCACCCAAGAAATATCCAAGAAGTACAAGCATCAAAGTTTGGGGATGCCCCGAGGCACCCCTTCTTCATCAATAAAATATCAGGTCATCTTTCAAGACACTATATTTTTATTGCTTCGTATGCTATGCATTTTTCTTGGAGCGTATTTATTTTTGCTTTCGGTTTTCTTTTGTTTTGTTTGCGGCGATAAATGGTTGGACCCCAACATATTTTTCTTGGAGAAGACACACTCCGTTTTTCATTGCCTAGAACACTCTAGTTTTCACTCTTATCGTTCAACGAGTGTTCTCTTTTTCTAGTACTGCATTTAGCTTGCATTTTTCGCCTTGATTTTTGTTCAGAACTTGTTAGTTCTTTGTAGCTAGGTCTGTTTAGACCTCTGGTCTATGTTGATTTTCATCTTTAAGGGTTGTTTCAAAAAGGCTGATTGGTGTTGGAAAAGAGAAAAAAAGTTTCATGCCTATAGTGGTACAAATGGGAGCTTGTTTAGACTGTGGCTTAGATGTTTGCGTGTCATGCTTGATGTTATTTTGATTATATGCTTAGTAGTTTTTTTTGTAGCATGACTTGTCTCAAATGACTGAGATTGCTTAATGTGCCTTTGAAAGAATCATGCATTGTTTTTATTATATGGGAGCATATTATTGTGGTATTCTCCTTTGATGCTTTATTTGGGTTGACTTGGCGCATGCTCACACCATGTTTGACTTTAACCGGTTGCCTCAAGCCTTTATGATCATTTGGTTTTTGACTTGTGATACCACTTTATGCTTTGGTTAATAATGTTTTGTCGCTATGCATGATTATGGCCATTATTGCTCTCTTAGATGGCCGCTGCCAGTCTTTTGCTAGCCTTCATCTGTACTGAGAGGGAATAGTTCTCATGCATCCAACCACCAAAAACCAAGTTATTTCAAAGAGTCCACTATAAATTCCTATGCATGGTATTTGCAAGCCATTCCAAGTAAATTTTCATGTGCTACCTTTCAAAAAAACCTTCAAAATACTTCTCATTTTGTGACACGGTTTTTAGCTCATGGGGACGTAGTGGTCGGATTTGCTATCTTCCATATTGTAACCTTTCAAAAAAATGGGAAAAAAAGATAAAAAGGCACTCCTCCATGGTATGTGAAAGTTGGTGGGCACCCGAAGGATTCGGTTAGCCATGGTTTGTGAAAAGAAAAGTGGGGAGGAGTGCCAAGCTTTATAAAAGAGAACAAATGTGGCAAATTCTCTCAACTTGTTTAGTATGGAAGATAGTAAGAACCCCATTGCCAGTCGTTGACAAGAACAACCACCTCTCAAAACAATTTTTATCTCTGTTTTACAAATGAAAATCTCTAGCACATGCTAAATCACTGCTTCCCTCTGCGAAGGGCCTTTCTTTTACTTTTATGTTGAGTCTTCACCTTCTACCATTATGCACCGTCTAAGAGAGCATAGTTGTCATTCTAAGTATAATGTGCATGGTCCCAAAATTTATTATTGATTGATTCATGATTATGGTTTTGCTTGTTCTCAAATTACTTGTATCTAGTCACCCTTTTAAACTTGAAGGTGTCCTATGCATTTATGTTTTGCTACTCCATGAGGGACAAGCTAAATACCACTTTGCTATGTTTTTCTATATGCTCGAAACAAACAATTGATTTTCATTGCATTATTACTCATGATATTTTGTTTGTGTTACTTTTCATGTTATAACATGGTTGCTAAGTTCTATTGTCAAGATTATATCTTTTATGCCCATGTTTAGAGTACTTTGATCTCAACACTCAATGCTTTACATCATTGATCAAGATTGTGATGGTGCATGTCACCTCAAAAATTATTGTTTTGTTATCACTTACCTACTCGAGGACGAGCAGGAGTTAAGCTTGGGGATGCTTGGTATGTCTCAAACGTATCTATAATTTTTGATGCTCCATGCTTGTCTATGCACCATTTGCTTTGTGTTTTGTTTACACTTCGTGGCGTTTTTATGCATTTTCCGGAACTAACCTATTAGCAAGATGCCACAGTGCCAGTTCTCTATTTTCTGCTGTTTTTGTGTTTCAGAAAAGTTACACGGGAAATATTTTCAGAATTGGACGAAACAAAAGCTGAAGTCCCTAATTACTTGACACGAAGACGGAGTCCAAAGGAGAGCAAGAGACGGACCAGGGGCCGACAACACCTGTTTGTGGCACGTGTCACCCCTAGGCCGCTCCACCAGGGGGTGAGACCGCCTAGTCCGCCCCCTGACATCGCCCTTCCGCCTATTTAATCCCCTCGACGGGAAAACCCTAGGGGCCCGAACTCTTTTCCAGAAAACATACTGCAAGTCGCCGCCATCGTCAACGCGAAATCAGGAGGGTTCAGAAGCTCTTCCCGGCACCCTACCGGAGAGGGGAATCACCACCGGAGGCCTTCTTCATCACCATGGCTGCCTCCGGAGTGATGTGTGAGTAGTCTACCATGGACTACGGGTCCATAGCAGTAGCTAGATGGATGTCTTCTCGTCCATGTGCTTCATGTTTAGATCTTGTTAGCTGCCTATCACGATCAAGATCATCGTTATGTAATTCAACATGTTGTGTTTGTTGGGATCCGATGAATATTGAGTACTATGTCAAGTTGATTTGTGATTTATCATCTCTATGTTGTTTATGATCTTGCATGCTCTCCATTGCTAGTAGATATCTTAGTCGAGTAGATGCTAGTGACTCCAAGAGGGAGTATTTATGCTCGATAGTGGGTTCATGCCTCTAGTAATCTGGGAGAGTGACAATAACTTCTAAGGTTGTAGATGTGATGTTGCTACTAGGGAGAAAACAACAATCTTGTGTTCAAGGACATTTGTATTGTTTACATTACACACTTTTTTTAAGGCGATAATCTGCTGCTTGCAACTTAATACCCAACGGTTGTTCGGATGATATCCGGCGGGTGGATTATTAGTCATAGATGCAGTTGGATTACGGTCTATGTATTATGTTGTAATGCCCAAGTGAATCTCATAGTGATCCTCATGACATGTACATGCATTGCTTGCATTCTTTGTTCTGTCAATTGCCCAATTGTAATTTTGTTTACCCAACATGTTATTTATTTTTATGGAGACACACCCCTAGTGAACTGTGGACCCCGGTCCTTTCTTTTATATTCATATTACCATTTACTTTCTACAAGCATTATTTAATTTCTTGCAAACAAATATCTTTTACCACATGATATGTTTAATCCTTTGTTTACCGCAAACTAGTGAGATTGACAACCTCACAGCAAGTTGGGGCAAAGTACTTTGGTTGTGTTGTGTGCATGTTCCATGTTGCTGTTGGTGCCAAAGCTACGCCCAGATAGGCGCCATAAACAAATTGTCTGAGCCGTCGCCAAAGCCAGCTAGCATCAACCTTCGAAAGTGGTTTCTTTCTCCTACTGGTTCGATTAAACCTTGGTTTCACAATCGAGGGAAACTTACCGCTGTGCTCATCATATCTTCCTCTTGGGGTTCCCAACTGGGTGGCTAGCACCGCCAATCATGGTGGCATTAAGCGCAAGATAGATGACCGAAACATTGACACGATTTTTATAATTAACAGAGTATAGCCTTAGGTACTTAAAGATGATGCAACACATCTTACTTATACTCCACTAGATAGGAATACACGTCAAGCAATCTAGTATTTAGAATTAACAGAGTATAGCCTTAGGTACTTTGACATGATATTACATATCAAATATGCTACCGCTTGGACATATTACAATAGAGCTATGCCTATGAATGTCACTTGCAATTCTCAGCTGTCACTAAGAAATTATAGCACATGTATTCTCTTTATCCGTAGTGAGGTAACCGTGGAATATTGTCACTATCCAATCACTACTACCTAGTTACTCCATCTAATGCACACCACCCCCCTCTCGCACTCTTGCATACATATTTGATCATCCAATAAAATAAAGATCCACCACATAGGAATTACATAATATGCACCATAATCATGTTGGGCAGCTCATATGGCATCTAAACATTGATGCCTAGAGAGAGATAGAAGAAGCTACTGCCACAAACCCATAGTCAAGAGGTGGACTACTCCCTCTTCATGGCGGTGATGATGGTGTTGACGTCGGAGAGGGTGGAGAAGAGTCTAGGGGCGACTTTGGCAGCCTTTCCCCTCCAATCTTCGCTGGAACAGCCTCTATTTCTATGTTTCATTTTTCTTTGTCGCCCCATCTCGCGATCATCGAGGGGGGGGGGGGGCTCTTAGTATAGCCTTTTTAGGTCAAGCTGAGCATCAAGAGACAAAGATGGATGAAATCGGAGGCTCGAGGCCCAAACAGGCATGGGTGGCACAGCCTGGCCAGGGGCCCGCGCCACCATGTCTCGTTTGGCCCCAGGGGCCCATCTTGTTGACTTCTTACTCTCCAGGTGCTTCTCGTGGTAAAATATTAATGCCCAAAAAATTCCAGGTCAATTTGACATCGGAAAGGTTCCTAAAACGTAAAAATACACAAAACATGGTTTTCCTGTTCTGGAGAGTTATAACCAAAATAAGGGGGATTGATGGAAAATCCCCATAAATCATTGCAATTCATGATTATAACAGCTAATAACATTATAATATGTTGGAATATGCATCAATAAACAACAAAGTTCATTCATGTATTTTGCATGCATCAACATCCCAAGCTTAACCCATGCTCGTTCTCGAGTATGAAGGTGATAAAATCAAACTAGAACTTTAGAGTTTATTGCTTCTATGAAAATAACAAGTAGTAATGCATATGATATATGATTCACTCTTTAATGTATAGCAACAAGCAAATGAGATATCAAGTGGTACTTCTAATTCAAATTAATGATCTCCAACAATCAATAACAAAGTGCAAAAACAAATGAAAGTACTATGAATGTTGGGGATATACCAAATAGGTATACCAACGACGTAGTCCTAAACCAGCAAGCCAGGGTAGCCCATCAGGGTGGTATGGCGGATTGCCTACCGGGCGGCCCAGTTGCTAGAGAGACCATGGCGGTACTGGACGCAGGAGCTCATGGCGGGTCCGAAGACAGGCCCATGGCGGGTTGCCTTGTAGTACATGCATAGGACTTAGTCTAGGACTCCAAGTTGTATACGCTCCGGTACCATCGTGTAGCCCACGCCAGGCACCTTTATAAGCCGGTGTGGACAAGCCCTTGAGGTAGAGCTTAGACATATGGTCGATCGCATAGCGAAACAACCAACCTCATCATTGTAACCGAGCACTTGTTGCCATAGAGTGAATTATAGCAGCACGTAGGGTCTCGCCACCGTTGCGGGATCTGAAGCTGGGTAAACTCGTGCTACCACCATCCCGGATCGCTCTGCCGTGTAGACCCCCTTCCACAAACCACCATACACCTACCCCTATGGCAGATCTGTTAACGAAACCACGACAGTTGGCGCCCACCATGGGGAAAAATGTGTCAGGAGTGCGGATCCAGGCGGGATCCGCCTTTGTAGGCATCGGTGACACCGTCGCGATCGGGCGCGTCCTCTACGATTCCGGCTTCCCCATCGTCCCAGCGGATAACCTCTGGGTGCCGGCTAGAGAAGACCCTGCTCGGTTCACTGTCATTCCGATCGGAGATATCCATATCTCATATCTTCATCGGAGAGACAAACCCTACCCCCGCTACGGAAACCAATTTCCGGCGGATTGGTATGGCTGAAACCCCCAAACGGACTGCTTTCAAGCTGGATACGGAGGAGGAATCGTCTGATCTGGAACTTTCTAAGCCATCCGGATCGGATCTGAAAACTAATCCCACCCAACCCGCCCTTGAGGTGGAGGAAGTGGTGGATGATCGCTATGTATCCGCCATGAGCAATATGGCGTTTGAAACACCGCGGTACTGCCTTGTTGCTTTCACAGGTATCACTTTGGGATCTACCTCCAATGGAGAAGATAGCCCAAGTGAATCCATCCTAGAGGCACTTAACAAAAGTGGTGAATCGGATGACTGGGATAGCAAAGGCTATGATTCTGATCACTATGACGCCGCCATGAGAAGGATCAAGGCGGAGTTAGCTCAGCAAGCACTTGAAGAGCAGAACGCAGCCGCCAAGCAGGTGTTCATGACCAACAAAGGAGATGATGCTGGGCAGATAACCGGTGATCCGCCATCTCAGGCAGCCCATGACGGAGATGCCGGCAAAGAGCAGGGTAACCCGCCACCAGCCGCCGATCCCGCCACGGAACAACTTCCTGAGATCTAGGGCGGCCTCATGCCTCTGCAACCCGCCATCCCCGAGGTGCATCACCCAGAAGACTTCACGACCCAGCTGGAGAAGGTCGTCTATGCAACTCTAGCAGATCCAATCACCCCTGACTATGTCAGAGACGTGAACGATCTCGAGAAGAAAAGGCGAGCAATCCTCAAAGAAGCAAAGCGAGTCGAGAAGATGGGCAAAAAGTTAGATGGCGACATTGCTAAAGCTCAAGACACGCTGAAGCGCGCAAGGAACATGGAGGATAAGTATGTTACTCTCATCCAGAACCAAATGAATGAGGGAGGCGACCCGCAGCTGGTGCGAAACCTTGAGTTCACCGTACCAACCGCAGAAACTCTGGCCAGGATGTATATCAAGAATCCGCCATATGTGGACAAGAACCGCGATGAAGTTAGGGCTACGCCCGTAGAGAACATTGTGGCTGCAAAGGACCTATTGGAGCATAATAAAAGCCCAACAGCCCTAGAGACGGCGGTAAAACTGATGACCAAAGCATTGGTGCAGCAAGAGAATGCTACATCGTCACGATGGCTTGAATCTGATCTCGCACTATGCAGGTCCAGCACTGCCTCCAAGGCTCGGGGTACTGGCAATTATGGCACACGCCCTGATAACGAATCTCATACCGGATCCTCAGAAGTCCGAAGAAGAGAAGCTCACAACTGGGCAGATGCCATCCCAATATCCTCCGATGACAAGCCACACGACAAGGGCCCGCAGAGAAATCCATCACAACCTCACAAGAATTACCCGGCCTATGGATACCGGCAAGACAATGCTGCTCCCCGCCATAAGAGCAACATGCCGCCACCAAAGTATAAGATGTTCGATATCCCAAAGGGAGGAATCATCATACGCGACAATGATGGCAAGCGAGGACGAAGCCGTGATGCTGGACGCAGAGATGATCCACCACGACGGGAAGCCAGTTGAGACGGTGGATCCAAGCAAAGGGAACGATCTCACCATGACAACGGTGCGCACCGCAGCGGCAACAAGGATAAGCATCGCTCTTCCCGCTGCCATGATGACAAAGGGCAAGGCTCCCACCGCCATGACGACGATCCTTCTCCACGGAGAGCAGAGGGAAGTCGTCATAGCTGCAGAGATCAATTGCAGGACGGCGAGAGTAAAAGACGTGACTCTTCGCCATCTCCACTAGGCAGCCCCCATGGCGGCGGCGGTGGCCCAGCAAAATCACGCAACTCTCGCAAGGATCCGTAGGACCAGAAGCCCTACGACGCGCGTACCCACCTAAACGAGATTGCCAAGTCTCAAACAACCTTCTTCCTCGGCCCAAAGTGCTTTGGACAATGGATCCATGATGAGCCCATCCCACATGGGTTCAAAATCGAGAAAAACATCCGCCAGTACAATGGAGTCGATAGGCCTCTAACTTGGCTACAAGACTACTTCAACGCAGTGCAGTTCACAGGGGGATCACCCAATGTTGCTATCCGCTATCTGCCCCTGATGCTATCCGGCATAGCGCGGTAGTGGATCAACGACTTGGCGGAAAACTCCATCCAAACCTGGTTCGACATGGAGACTGCGTTTACCGAAAACTTTGAGGGTACCTATAAGAGACCTCATAATATTGGTGACCTCCAAAGGTGCCGACGGGCTAACGACGAGACCTC
This sequence comes from Dactylis glomerata, assembly GCA_007115705.1. Lineage (NCBI taxonomy): Eukaryota > Viridiplantae > Streptophyta > Magnoliopsida > Poales > Poaceae > Dactylis > Dactylis glomerata. The sequence goes on from QXEO01000339.1 coordinate 1,526,426, forward strand.
CCGAACTTTCCTTGCGTGATGGCTAGATATGAAGAACTCCTGTGAAGGGGTTACCGATGAATCCGCCATCCTCGCGTTCATCGACAGTTTGGAGAGAGGCCAGCTGCTCCGCCATCGCCTGTTGCGAGAAAGGAACGAAGGGAAACTAACCCTAAATTCTATGATCATCATTACAAGCAACTACGCGGCCGCCGATGACGACGCCCGCGAATCTCTGAAGGCTTCCGCCATCCAGAATACTGGAAAGCGGAACAACAGCAATAAACGGAAGAATCCGCCAGAAGAGCAGCAAACTCTAGATATGGTGGCCACAACATTCACCGATAAGGGTCAAAGCAGCCAACGCGGCAAGGGACGCGGTGCAAGCAGTGGCCAGCCGCGAAGCTCTATAGCTCCCGCTTCGGCGTCATCTGCTCCCGTGTCCTACGATGAGTACCGCAATATGCCATGCTTCGCCCATCGAGATGCTTCAGGGAAGTGCAATCACACCAACCAGAACTGTAAATTTGTCAATGACATCAAGGCGGACCAAGAAGCTGGCTACAAGCGCAATCGGCTACAACGGCCTCGTGGCAAAGGAAAAGCAGACAAGGATAAGGAGTCCCAGGATGGCAGTGATATGGACGAAGACCCTGCGCCCAAACCCGCTGAATGGGCAGAGGGTGGGGCTGGCACGGGTAACCCATTCAAAAATACCAATAAAAAGGGAGCCTTTCACACGTTCCGCGGACCCCCCATGGCTAAGGCACAGCGAGCCGCTATGCGCTCCCTCAATGCCACCGTGCCAAAAGTCCGCCAGTACGTCCGATGGTCTGAAGTACCAGTGCACTGGAGCCGCGACGATCACCCAAAGCACATCCCGGATGGATATTACGCCATGGTAGTATGCCCTGTGATCCAGGGCTATGAGTTCTCCAAGTGTCCAATGGATGGCGGCAGCAGCCGGAACATCATGTACGTGGAGACCCTGACAAAACTCGGCCTTACCAAGACCCAACTCCCACTACTAGGAAAACAGCTATAGATAGCAGTGTTACCCGTAGCGCATTTTAAAAACGGTGCGCTGCGGGTATATGCCCGTAGCGCACCAAGCGCTGTGCGCTGTGGATATTGTGGTTACCCGTAGCGCATGCCTATTTCCAATGCGCTATGGGTAATATGGGCTCCGGTGGGTAGGACTCCCTCAACTTACTCGTAGCGCACGATTGAAGCATGCGCTACGGGTAGTATAATTACCCGTAGCGCATGCCCCTCTCGTGCGCTATGGGTAAGTTGGGCGGGAATAATATTCAAACATTTTAGATTTACCCGTAGCGCACCACCAAATGCGCTACGGGTACAGAAAATGGTGCGCTATAGGTAAGTTTCCCGCCAAAAATTTCGAATCGGCGGCAAAAAAATCAAAATTTGAAAACTTACCCGTAGCGCATTGGCACTGTGGTGCGCTACGGGTATATTTTTTTGCAATTTTGCACCGCCACACCCCCCCCCCCCTGTGGAACGCCTTTCTAGTCTTCTGAAAAATAAAAGAAAATGATAAAATCTTTGGAAAAAATTTAAAAAATAAGATTTAGTTATGTTATGTGATCTAGTAAGTAGGAAAAATGATAAACATGAATTTTGATGTTTTTTGCAAAAAAACTTTATGTCTCGCAAAAATGGCCATAACTTTTGCATACGAAGTCGGATTAAAAAGTTTTTTATATGAAAAAGTATCAGAATGAAAAGTTACATCCGAATTCAACGACCTTGGTCGTTTTGACAATTTTTAGAATCTCAAAATTCGAAAGGGAAAATGGACTTTTTTTACGTTCTAGTTTTTGGGGGGGGGGGGGGGGAAATTACGAAATTCGAATCACTTACCCGTAGCGCATGGGTGAAGTGGTGCGCTGCGGGTAAGTGAGAATCTACTCACACATCCAATGGCTCACAACGTTTCCAAACAAACACACATCCATGGCATCTTCAATGGAGGCTTGTGATTGGTCGAGAGGGGGTCACGCGGATCTCTCTCTCTTTGTCCTTATCTCTTCTCTCTCCTTCCTTCTTCTCTCACCCACCTCCTATCTCTTCTACATCCCTCCCTCTATCTCTCACACACACATGAGCATGAGCATGAGAAAGCTCCTCTCTCCGGCGAGCTCCGGCCAAGCTCCACCTCTCCAGCAAGCTCTCGGCCAAGCTCCACCTCTCCGGCGAGCTCTCGGCCAAGCTCCTCCTCTCCGGCAAGCTCCTCTTCGGCGAGCTCCCGGCCAAGCTCCTCCTCTCCGGTGAGCTACTCTCCAACGAACTCCTCTCCGGCGAGCTTCTTTCCAAATACCTCCTCTCCGGCGAGCTTCTTTCCAAAGACCTCCTCTCCGGCAAGCTCCTCACCAACGACGGGCTCTCCGGCAAGCTCCTCTCCGGCGAGCTTCTTTCCAAACACCTCCTCTCCGGCGAGCTCCTCACCAACGATGGGCTCTCTGGCGAGCTTCTCTCGAACGACCTCCTGTCTAACAACCTCCACTCCGGCGAGCTCCCCTCCAACGACCTCCTCTCCGGCGAGTTCCCCTCCAACGACCTCCTCTCCGGCGGCCGGCGGCGCCTTTTTTTTTAAATTTCAAAAAAAATACCCGTAGCGCATCGGCCCTAGTGCGCCACGAGTACGTAAGAAATTATGATTTTTTTGAATTTCGAAAAAAACACCCGTAGCGCACGAAACACGTTACCCGCAGCGCATGGGTTGGTGCGCTACGGGTAAGTAAATTACCCGTAGCGCACCAGGCCATGCGCTATGGGTAATTAATTACCAGTGGCGTGGTACCCGCAGCGCCGAGCCATGCGCTACGGGTAACTAAAACAGGTGCGCTGCGGGTAGCCTTTTTCCTAGTAGTGTCCACCATAGTGCTGTCACTTTTTATGGAGTGGTTCCTGGCCGCCAAGCTAAGTCCCTCGGGTCCATCATCCTCAAGGTCGCCTTTGGCAGTGAAGAAAATTACCGAGAAGAGCCCATAACCTTTGAGGTGGTCCCATTCAAAAGTACATACCACGTGATCTTCGGCCGCCCTGCCTTCCACAGTTTCCATGCCAGGCCATGCTACATCTACAACCAGCTGAAGATGCCAGGACCGGGTGGCATAATCACCGTTTATGGCAGCTTCAGAAAGGCAAAGGAGTGCGAGGAAGGAGAAGCCACCTTTGCGGAAGCAGTGTTCTTTGACGAGGTGTTCAAGGAAATCCATGCCGCCACGGACCCTGTGGAGATGCCGGCATCCAAGCAAGAAGTTTCCGCCTCCCCGCCCACCTTCAAGCCTATAGTTGATAAAAAGCAGGTGGAACTTGTCGCTGGCGATGCCGCCAAGACCACCTCGATTGGGACAAATCTATCCCCCAAATAGGAAAGCGCGCTCGTCGAGTTCCTCCGTAAGAACCGGGACATCTTCGCATGGCAGCCATCTGACATGACAGGTGTACCCAGGGAACTTGCCAAGCATGCCATACAGATAACCCCTGGCTCTAAGCCAGTAAGACAAGCCATGAGACGCTTCGGAGATGAAAAATGCTGCACGATAGCAAAGGAAATTTCCAAGCTACTAAAAGTAGGCTTCATCAAAGAAGTGATCCATACGAAGTGGGTGGCAAATCCTGTGTTAGTTCCTAAGAAAAACACAAAGGTTCTGCGCATGTGTGTAGATTACACTGGCCTGAACAAAGCGTGTCCAAAAGATCCTTTTCCCTTGCCTCGCATTGACCAAGTCATTGACTCGACAGCGGGATCAGAGCTGCTATGTTTCTTAGATGCCTACTCGGGATACCACCAGATCAAGATGAAGGAGTCCGATCAGCTTGCTACGTCGTTCGTAACACCTTATGGCACATATTGCTATGTGACATTGTCATTCGGTCTGAAAAACGCAGGAGCAACGTACCAGCGCACCATGCAAAAGTGCCTGGCGGATCAAATCAGACGCAACATCCACGCTTATGTGGATGACATCGCCGTTGTGTCCAAGAAGCAAGATGGCCTTATAGCGGATTTGCAAGAGACCTTAAACAATCTAAGGAAGTTCAACATGATGCTCAACCCCACGAAGTGCGTCTTTGGGGTACCAGCTGGACAACTCCTGGGATTCATCGTCTCCCACCGCGGAATAGAGGTCAACCCGGAGAAAATCAAGGCAATCCTTGACATCTCCTGGCCTAATGACTTGAAGGACGTACAGTGACTCACAGGCTGTGTGGCAGTAGTGAGCAGATTCATCAGTCGTCTTGGCGAGAAGGTTTTGCCACTCTACAAGCTGATGAAAAAATCAGATGAATTCGTCTGGACCGATGAGGCAGACGCTACGCTTAAGGATCTGAAGAGAGTGCTATCCACTGCACCAGTCCTAGCAGCTCCCGAAGACCAGGAACCCATGTTACTATACATGGTGGCAACCAACAGGGTTGTCAGCATTGTCATCGTGGTAGAACGCAAGGAAGAAGCGTAGGAGTACGGCATACAGCGACCAGTCTACTATGTCAGCAAGGTCCTGACGGAATCCAAGCAACGCTACCCTCACTACCAAAAGTTGGCATATGCAGTTTTCCTAGCTTCTCGTAAGTTACAGCATTACTTCTATGACCATAAGATCACAGTGGTGAGCAAGGCTCCACTAAAAGACATCATCAACAATAGCGACGCAACAGGGCGAGTTGCAAAGTGGGGAATTGAATTGGCCTCCTTCGACATCAACTACAAGCCTCGCACCGCCATCAAGTCTCAGGCTTTGGCGGAATTTATGGCGGATTGGAAGGAAGCACAGGAAACTACGCCCGTCCTAGAACCAGAGCATTGGGTGATGCACTTTGATGGCTCAAAGCTACTACACGGCTTGGGGGCTGGAGTGACATTAAAATCTCCCAAGGGAGATGAGCTTAGCTACGTTCTCCAGATCCACTTCCCCACCACCAACAACATCGTAGAGTATGAAGCGCTACTGCACGGGCTACGTGTCGCAAAGGAGATCGGCGTAGAACACATTATGTGTTGTGGAGATTCTGACCTTGTCGCTCAGCAGGTCGCTGGCACATACAAAGCTTGGAACGAAGTTATGGCGGCATACAGAGATGAAGTGGATGAGATGGCCAAAAGTTTCCTTGGCTATGACATAAAGCACGTACGGCGAGAGGACAACATGGCAGCCGACACCCTGTCCAAGCTAGGGTCTAGCCGCAAGGTAGTCCCGCCAGGCATATTCCTCGAGCATCTGCACGTACCATCAGTCAGGATGGTGGATCCAGAAAATCCGGAACTGTCAAGCTCCCCCATTATGGTGGTTTTGCCTAGCAACCCGCCATGGGCAGAGCCCTACCCGAAGTATCTGACGAACAAGAAACTACCCAAAGACGAAGTCCAAAAGAGACAAATCGAGCGTAGAGCAAAAGCGTACACCATCATAGATGGCCAGCTCTACAAACGAAGCACCTCGGGAGTATTCATGAAGTGCATATCCCAAGTGGACGGAATTGAAATACTAAGGGAAATCCACGAAGGCGAATGCGGGCATCACGCTGCCGCCAGATCCCTAGTAGCCAAGGCATTCCGCCATGAGTTTTACTGGCGCACAGCCAAGGCAGATGCAGACCGTATCGTGGAGCTCTGCCAAGGTTGCCAGATGTACTCCAAGCAAACCCACATGCCCGCCACAGCACTGCATACGATCCCTATAACTTGGCCATTTCCGGTCTGGGGGCTGGACATGGTGGGTCCGCTAAAAATAGCACCTTTGGGATTTACACACCTCTTGGTAGTGGTAGACAAATTCACGAAGTGGGTGGAAGCTAAGCCCATCAGAAAACTTGATGGCAAAACCGCCCTAAAATTCGTCAAGGACATTGTGGTCAGATCTGGCATCACACATAGCATCGTCACCGACAACGGCACTAACTTGTCTCAGGGAGAAGTTGAAGAATACTGCCATCACAACAGAATCCACCTTGACCTGGCATCTGTGGCACATCCACAGTCCAATGGCCAAGTTGAACGGACCAATGGACTAATCATGTCAGGGATCAAGCCACGCCTAGAAGCACCGCTACATAGAGCAGCTGGAGCCTGGGCAGAAGAGTTGCCATCTATGCTATGGAGTCTACGGACCACGCCAAACAGATCAACTGGCCTCACCCCTTTCTTCTTAGTCTACGGAGCAGAGGCAATCCTGCCAAGTGATGTCCAGTATGATTCTCCAAGAGTCGAGGCCTATGAGGAGGAAGATGCAAAAGCGTCCAGACAACTATCCGTGGACCTGTTGGAAGAAGAATGAGACCTAGCAGCCCAGAGATCCGCCATCTACCAGCAGAACCGCCGCCGCTATCACAGCCGCCGAGTTCGCAAATGCTTGTTCAAAGAGGGGGACCTGGTGCTATGCCTCAAACAGCAGAAGTGTGACGACCCCAAATTTGATAACAAATTCGAAGTGCCCGTTATGTATTCCACCGCAATCCCAGAACCATTGTTTGCGATATACATAACGTAGTTGGTAACCAGTTCCATAGACATTACAATACGATGGTTCAAATACAATGGTCATATAGGCCAAGTCATATTACAACACAATATAGCAGCGGAAATAACATCTTCGGGTCCATGCCTTCACCCTACAGGCAATGGCGACTTATGGAGACGAGCTTAGTTCGGGTACTCTTCTTCATACCCTTCCTCCTGGTACTCTTCCCCATAGTCTGGCCAAGTTGATAGCCAGGGACACAACCATGAGTACATTGGATGCACTCGCAAACCATCTTATAAATGAAATGATGAAGTAGAAATGCAAGGTTGATATGGTGGACTAAGCACTAAATTGTTTTGCAAAAGCTAGTTTTATTTCCCAAGAATGTTCATTGGTAGAAAAGAAGTTTAGTTCTCTAAGTTCAATCTAAAGGAACTTCAAGTGTGTCAACATCATGGTCAAGTCAAGTCATTCACCAAGTTCACCATTGTGATTTTTATCTTTGACAAAAGTCAAGTAGAGTTAGCCAACTGTCCATGACCGCGGACGCGGCTATTCGAATAGTTTGAAAACCTCTGCAGAGGGGTACACTTTACCCACAAGATTCGATACATCTGCCGGGAGAGGTCCACGGGTCGACATACACAAAGTATGCGAGGTTCAGATAATCAAACAAACTCTTTCACTTGCTCACCCTAGTATAGGATCCTTCCCTAGAGCCCGGGGTACGGAATCCCCGCTCTGGAGCCTCTAGTTCTGGCCATCCCGGAGACCGGGTTAGTGGAATCCACCTGGTTCAGAAGTAGCCGCACACGGTGTCCTTCCATAAAGATTTGATACAAGGCCTCCCATACTAAGATAAACAAGCTACGGATTAAGCCCCTTCCCATATAGGGGTAATGTGGTCGTACGGTATGGTTGGCTCCCATGTACATCACTCGTTGTCATTTGAGAAATATATTTCATAGTTCTTAGTCAAGATTAATTTCTTTCATAAAGCCATTATGTAGGAGCAATCTCCCATTTCAAGTTTCAAGTTCAAGTCACCACCTTTCAAATGGGGTTCCTCCAGAGATAGCATCAACTTTTATTAGCGACTAAGCAACTACTTTGAGTGGCGATACTACTAGATAGGGTTGGATAAACTCAACTTGATGCTCTTGATAAACAAGACATCATTATACTCCTATCATTCTACTCTAGCAATTCAATCATGCAATTTACTAAAAACAAGTAGAATGCAATATTAAAACTAGGCATTGGGAGTATGAATCAAAAGATGGCTTGCCTTGGTTAGCCAAGTGTCCGGGGTATTCTTCTTCTTCTTGATAATAATCCCCTCCAATATCCTCCTCGACAATACTAGCGTCTAATAATGAATAAACACAAAGCACACAATCACTACACAATGCTAACAACACACCAAGCACCATCTTTGTTTGTTAATAAAAGCATTCATGTTGCATTTTATGGTGTTGGATGGTAAGTTTTTCTTCTAAGTTTTCTTCAAGTGTGCAAGTTAGATTCTCTACTAAGTGTCATAGGTTGTTCACTTGCTAAGCATTGGTATTGGTTTAGGGGTACTAATACTAGTTCAAGTGGGAGGGATCAACTAAGTGAATTGGTAAGGGGGGGCAATTTAATTCTAAGTGTGCAATAGGACTCTATCATTTTATGTTACTAACTAGGGTTGGGTTAGGGTCTAATTGATAACACTATTTGGGTTTGAAGTTGATTGGGGTTGACTAATAGTAGGGAATGTCATTGGTGAGTTTACAATTTAAATTTCATGATTTATGGAGGCTTAAACAATTTTCTCAAAATATTCTATGATTAACCAAGCTATGGTCACACTATTCATATCTAATTAAATTCCTAACTTATTTTGAATTCTAACCAGTTCTACTGTGTAGAATATTTTACCAGCTTTCCAACGCATATTTATTTGCTGGAAAAGGATTTGTAAATCTCTTGGAATTTAAGTTTGAAAATCACACCTGAAACAGTTTTGAACTAATTTGAAAAGGCGGGAAAATAATAAAAACGAAACGGACCGAATCTAAACCGCACCGGGCCGAATCTGAACAGAGCCCGAACGGGCCGGCCCAGAAAACGGTTCGCTTCGGCGGGAAAGAATAAAAACGGTGCTGACAGGTGGGGCCTACTCGTCAGACCTAATTAGAATCCCAAACCGGTACGCTCCCGTTGGATCAAGATCCAACGGCGCACCGTCGTCGTCTCCGCGGAACAGGCCAGAGGCGCACCGTTGCAGTGAAGAGTGTTCGATGGCGAGGGAGGGTCGTAGGGGATGCAGAGCTTGACGGGGATGATGCAGATCGGCCGCGGTTGCTCAACTCCTCCACCTTGCACCAGCAGCAGCTCCAGTGGTGGCCGGAATCTTCCCGAACGCGGCGGTGCTCCCGTGCAGAGATCGGATGCTTCCGAGGGAGAGAGAAAGAGAGAAGAGCTGGGGTTGGTTGCGGTGGTGGTGTGAGTCTTCTGGGAGCGTCGACGGGGGTTTTTATAGCCTCAGGAGGCCGGGAGCAAGGCGACCAGAGGGTGGCCAATACGGGGGTCCTGGCGGCATTTGGAGCTCGCTCCGGTCACAGCGGCCTCGGGGGTGTGCTGGGAGGGTGTCGGCTTGGCTGCGGGAGGCTGTGTGCCTACTTTGGCGAGGGCAGGGCGGTCGGCATCGAGCAGAGAAGAAGATGACTGGGAGGGGGCCCTGGGCGCAAACCTCCTCTTCCCTCCGCTTCTCCTGGCTTGGGTCGGGGCTGGGGGCGCTGGGCTCGACCGTGGCGTCTCCCAGGAGCATGGCTACAACGCTTGGGCGAGCAAGCACAGTGATCAACACAGTGAATCAAGATTTGGTTTGATTTTCTCTGCCAGTGTTCGACGAAATGCCCGCAAGAGTTTGAAATTTGAATTTTTGAAATTTTCCAGTTTGAGTGATCAACATATTGGCCAAGGTGTCCTGTCATATTTTTGTTATAAAGAAAGAAGAAGTTTTGCAGAAATCTTGTTTCAAATTTTGGTATAGTCACTGTTTCAGATTCAAACTTTGGCTCAAGTTTGAGTGATGCTCTAGTTTGAATTTTGAGTAGATTTTTGTTGGTTGAGTTAGTATGTAACTTGTTTGAGCTCAACTAACTGGCCCAACATGAAGGTGGTTTACAGATTTCTTAATCTAAGGGGTCAAAGTGGTATAGTCAAACAAATTTCCTAGATCATCTCAATCTTCTCTTTTTCTTTCTTATTTTTATTTCTGGTTTCTTTGATTCTTATAATTCTTCTCAATTGATTCTGTTGGTTCACTTAGAATTATCTAACCAATGCTCAATCAAAAACAGCACACATGAAATCATGAAATACATATAAAAGAAAATACATGTATGCATAAAATAATAGATAAAAAGTTTTATCTGGGTCCAAAATTTGGTCTTTTAATTAATAAGAAGTGGATTACAATTTCTGAGTTGTTACAATCTTCCCCCCTTAAAAAGAATCTCGTCCCCGAGATTCACTAATTAAGAACTGAAAAGATTGGGAAACTCTTTCTGAAGGTAATCTTCTCGTTCCCAAGTGGCTTCCTCTTCTGTGTGATTACTCCACTGAACTTTCAGAAATTTGATGCTTCGGGTTCGAGTGGTTCTATAAGCTTCCTCGAGGATACGGATAGGCTTCTCACGATAGGTCAAATCCTGGTTGATGTCCACAGAACGGTGATCAATATTCTTGAAGATTTCGGTCTTCTCCGGAACTTCAAGACATTTCCAAAGTAAAGACATGTGAAAGACATTGTGCACTTCAGACAATTCAGGGGGCATTTCTAACTGATAGGACACTTCTCCTCTGCGGTCTAGTATCTTGAAGGGTCCAATATATCTTGGTGCAAGCTTTCCTTTTACTTGGAATCTTTGCATTCCCTTGAGGGGTGATACTCTGAGATAAACAAAATCTCCAATCTGGAAGGTCAGTTCTCTACGTCTCTTGTCGGCATAACTCTTCTGTCTCGACTGGGCTGCCTTGAGGTATTCACGAATCATGCGAACTTTCTCCTCGGCTTCTTGCAGAATTTCTGGTCCAAATATCTGACTGTCTCCGGTTTCTGACCAGTTCAAAGGGGTACGACACTTTCTTCCATACAAAGTTTCAAATGGGGCCATTTGCAAACTAGCTTGATAACTGTTGTTGTAGGAAAACTCCGCGAAAGGCAGACAATCTTCCCACTTAGCCCCATAGGCTAGAACACAGGCTCTCAACATATCTTCAAGTATTTGATTCACTCTTTCAGTCTGTCCATCAGTCTGAGGGTGGTAAGCGGTGCTGAAAGCTAATTTGGTTCCCAAGGCTTGATGTAAGCTTCTCCAAAATCTTGAGGTGAATTGGGTTCCTCGATCGGAAACTATGGTTTTAGGGACTCCATGCAAACTAACAATTCTGGATAGATACAGATCTGCTAGCTGTCCCGAGCGATAAGTGCTCTTGATAGGAATAAAGTGGGCAACTTTGGTCAGTCTATCCACAATGACCCAAATAGAGTCATTGCCACGACTGGACCTTGGAAATCCAGTGATGAAATCCATTCCAACAGATTCCCATTTCCATTCCGGAACTTGCAAAGGTTGCAGCAGTCCAGCAGGACGTTGATGTTCAGCCTTGACTCTTTGGCAGATGTCACACTTGGAGATGAACGATGCAATCTCACGCTTCATTCCATGCCACCAAAATTGTTCCTTCAAATCTTGATACATCTTAGTTCCACCGGGGTGGATGGAATAAGGTGCCTCATGGGCTTCCTTCATAATCACTTCCTTCAATTCTGAGTCAGCAGGCACACAAATACGTCCTTTATACCAAAGAACTCCTTGATCATCTTCCTCAAATCCTGGCACCTTACCGGAACTAATTCTGCGCTTGATTCCGTCAATACTCGCATTTCCCTTCTGGGCTTCTTTGATTTGGCTCATCAAGGTGGGTTGGAACTCAAGGTTGGCTAGGAATCCTCGACTGACTAGTTCCAATCCAAATTTTTCAAACTCCTGGTGCAACATAGGTTGCTCCTCTTTGATTGCCATATTCAACGAACACGGCTTCCTACTTAATGCATCGGCCACTACATTGGCCTTACCGGGGTGGTAGTGAATTTCCAGATCATAATCCTTGATCAACTCTATCCATATTCTCTGCCTCATGTTCAACTCCTTCTGGGTGAAGATATACTTCAAACTCTTGTGATCAGTGTAGATCTCACAACGGTTGCCCATCAGATAGTGCCTCCAGGTCTTCAGAGCTAGAACTACTGCTGCTAACTCCAGGTCATGGGTTGGATAATTTTCTTCATGAGGTCGAAGCTGCCGAGAGAGGTAAGCTATGACCTTGCCTTCTTGCATCAAAACACAACCAAGTCCAAGCTTGGAAGCGTCGTAGAAGACATCAAAGTTTTTGGTGATATCGGGCATGGTTAGGACGGGGGCGGTCACCAATCGCTTCTTGAGCTCTTGAAAACTTTCTTCACACTTAGAGGTCCATTCAAACTTCTTGTCTTTCTTCAACAGTTGGGTCATCGGCCGGGCGATGCTTGAAAACCCTTCAACGAATTTGCGGTAATATCCTGCTAATCCGAGAAAACCTCTAACTTCAGTTGGAGTGGTAGGAGCTTCCCATTCCATGACTGATTTGATCTTCTTGGGGTCTACGGATATTCCTCCCGCTGATAATACATGGCCTAAGAATCCAACTTCCTTCAACCAGAACTCACATTTACTGAACTTGGCATACAGCTGATGCTCCCTTAAGGTTTCTAAGATTAATCTCAAATGGGTTTCATGCTCTTCTTCGGATTTGGAGTAGATAAGAATGTCATCAATGAAGACAACAACAAACTTGTCCAAGAACTCCATAAAAACCTTATTCATGAGGTTCATGAAATAAGCAGGGGCATTGGTTAATCCAAATGATATTATGGTGTACTCATACAATCCGTATCGGGTAGTGAAGGCTGTTTTGGGGATATCCGTTGCACGGATCTTCAGTTGGTGGTATCCGGTTCTAAGATCTATCTCCGAGAACACTCTGGCTCCAGTCAATTGGTCAAACAAATCTTCAATCTTTGGGAGAGGATACTTGTTCTTGATGGTCACATCGTTTAGCTTGCGGTAATCAGTGCACAGTCGGCTAGAACCGTCACTTTTATCCACAAACAGAACGGGTGATCTCCAAGCAGAAGAACTTGGCTGAATCAATCCTTTACTCAAAAGGTCATCCAATTGCTTCTTCAACTCAACTAGTTCAGCTGGGTTCATACGATAGGGTCGTTGGGCTATAGATCCAGTTCTGGGAATAAGCTCAATGATAAACTCAATATCCCGATCCGGTGGCATTCCGGGTAGCTCATCGGGAAACACATCTGGGTATTCACAGACGATGGGGACTTCCTTTATGGTTGGCCCTGATATACTCTTATGACATCGGGTGGTTTGGGGTGGTTTTACGGACACATGCTTGACTATGATTCCAGTGCTACTCTTCATGGTGATGGTCTTCTTGGCACAATCTATCACTCCTTGATGGAGAGACATCCAATTCATACCAAGAACTACTTCCAAACCTTTGGTTCCCAACACTATCAAATTGGCTAAGAAAGCTATTCCATGAATTTCTATGGGCACTGCCAAGCAGGTACAACTGGATTTGGTTATCGACCCGGGAATTTGCACAGACATGACATCTTTCAAGGGTGTGGGTTGAAGTCCACTTTTATCAACGAATAATTGGGTAACAAATGAGTGTGAAGCTCCAGAATCAAAAAGAACTCTTGCAAGAACTGAGTTAACAGGGAACATACCAAGCACAACGTCGGTTGCTTCCTGAGCTTCTTCAACATTCATATGATTCAGACGGCCTTGAGAGTGAGGCTGGTTCCTGGGTAGATAGTTCTTGCCATTTCCCACACGGCGCTGTTGCTGAGCAGGAGCAGTGGTCTTGGATGCCTCATTCAGCTTCTTGGGGCACTCATTGGAGTAGTGCCCTTTGAGTCCGCACTCATAACAGGTAACTCCAGACTTGTCACCAGGCTTGGGTAACACAGGGGCGCCATTTGGCCTTGGAGTATGGGTGTTGAAGTTGTTGCCACTAGGTCTTGGGGGTGCACGGTTGAAGTTGTTGCCGGGTGGACGGTGGGGATAGTTGGGACGTGAAGCATGTGCAGACGGCCTCATAGGTCTTGGGGTGAAACCCATAGGTGCATTTCCCCTTGGCTTCTGCGAGTTGCTTGAGTTGCCTTGATACATCATACGGCGCTTGCGGTTCTCGGTAGCTTGCTTGAGTTTGCCTTCCATCTGAATGGCTGAGTCAACCAATGACTCCAGGTCGGCAAAGGGAATGCTGACCAAGACACATTGCATCTCATCATGAAGTCCATCCAGAAACCTTTCTTGCTTCTTCTCAGTGGTGTTGGTGTCATCTGGGGCATACCTAGACAAGGTCAAGAACTTGTCACGGTAATCCAACACAGATAGGGAACCTTGCTTCAGATTTCTGAACTCATCTCTCATCCTTTTAACCAATCCCATAGGAACATGGGCTTTGCTAAACTTGCTCTTGAACTCCTCCCAAGGCATCACATACCCCGGGGCTTGCATTGCACGGGTGCTATCCCACCAAGCTCTTGCGGCTCCCGCAAGGTAGTGGGTGGTATACAAGACCTTCTCATTTTCACCAACTTTGGCGACTGCCAAATTGTTCTCCATGGTACGAAGCCAGTCATCGGCATCTAAGGGCTCTTCAGACTTAGTGAATATAGGAGGGTTGGTGTTTTGGAAATTCCTCAACTTGGATCGGTGATCACCATTGCCATTGTTTTCTCCTTCACCATTGCCATTGCCATTGCCATTGTTGTGGTTCATTGCCATCTGGGTTAATTGCTGAAGAGTGGCCAAGTTAGCTTGGCGCTCAGCTCGGGCTGCTTCCCGGTCTTCCATGATCAACCTTAGCAGTTCGGCCATTTCCGGGTTCGGGGGTGGGGGTGCTCGCGGCATCTGAAGATAAGGTGTGTAAGACAAGAGGGAAAAGCTAATTTGCTAAGATTTAAAGGTAATATGGATGATGCAATTTTGTCTTACTAAGGCCTTAAGGGCCAAATTCATATTTAATTCAACACTCATCAAACATATCATACATACGAGTTCACACATTACAAATGGTTTACATCAAACCATTGCGACTCGTCTACTAGAGAGGGGGATACAACTCACACCTACACGAAGTGAAAATAAAGTGGAACTCATAACTAGATAACACGTGGATCTATGATCTAAACAGTGGGCTCCTCGGGGTCTTCCTCCTCATCACTCACAATGAATCCATTATGCCCACCTTCTTCCGGATCATCAAGGTCCTCCATGAAGTCATCCTCATCACTAATGAGGGCATTATCCTCCTTGTGGAGATCAATGCCTTCCTCCTCACCAAGGTGATCCTCCAGACTCTCAATGTACTCAGTCAACTCCACCACATTGGCCTTCAACTCCTCCAGGTCCTGTTCCTTCTCATCGCGCTGGCGACGAAGGCTCTTGCGCACCTTCGCAAGTATCCTGATAGTGCTCCTCGCCTCCACCAGTGCGAAGTGCTCAAGGTTGGCCTTGGTACGGGCACGATCGGCCTCCTGCTGAGTGGAGTACAGCAAGAAGTCCATGTGATCGATGTAGGTACTCGGCTCATTCTGCCCGGGCATGTTTGCGGGACGACCATCCGCATCACGCTGAGCAAAGTTCCTAAAATGCTCTCCCTGAACCTCCTCAATGTGCAGTCCGCACAAGCGGGCGTGCATCTCCTGCATCGCTCGGACCAAACCATCGGCCCAAGTGTTCTCCACAAGCTCAAACTTGACCCTTGGAGAACCCAAATTCCCCTTCTTGCCACGGCAACTGGCCCTGATGAGCCACCGTAGCTCTCCATCTGGGTGCTCATTGAGCACGGCTCCCTTGAATTCCAGATACAAACGATCCAGGAACAAGGTCAAGGTGGTGAGGTCGCGCTCGAAACAAAGGCTGCCACCATGGCCCAACTGGTAGTGCTCAACGAATACCGGGGCCATCTACAACATTTTAGATTAGCTTAAGTTAGTGATCAACTCAAGTGTGCAAAATTTTAAGTAGACAAAAATGAGGTATGTATAAAACTTTGCAAGTAGAGAGGAAAGACTAAGCAATTTTGCAACCAATACTCATATGTTTGTTTTTATCAAGGTTTCATTTAACGCCCATTCTAACTAAGGTCTCCTATGGTCAACCTGGCTCTGATACCAATTTGTGACGACCTCAAATTTGATAACAAATTCGAAGTGCCCGTTATGTATTCCACCGCAATCCCAGAACCATTGTTTGCGATATACATAACGTAGTTGGTAACCAGTTCCATAGACATTACAATACGATGGTTCAAATACAATGGTCATATAGGCCAAGTCATATTACAACACAATATAGCAGCGGAAATAACATCTTCGGGTCCATGCCTTCACCCTACAGGCAATGGCGACTTATGGAGACGAGCTTAGTTCGGGTACTCTTCTTCATACCCTTCCTCCTGGTACTCTTCCCCAAAGTCTGGCCAAGTTGATAGCCAGGGACACAGCCATGAGTACATTGGATGCACTCGCAAACCATCTTATAAATGAAATGATGAAGTAGAAATGCAAGGTTGATATGGTGGACTAAGCACTAAATTGTTTTGCAAAAGCTAGTTTTATTTCCCAAGAATGTTCATTGGTAGAAAAGAAGTTTAGTTCTCTAAGTTCAATCTAAAGGAACTTCAAGTGTGTCAACATCATGGTCAAGTCAAGTCATTCACCAAGTTCACCATTGTGATTTTTATCTTTGACAAAAGTCAAGTAGAGTTAGCCAACTGTCCATGACCGCGGACGCGGCTATTCGAATAGTTTGAAAACCTCTGCAGAGGGGTACACTTTACCCACAAGATTCGATACATCTGCCGGGAGAGGTCCACGGGTCGACATACACAAAGTATGCGAGGTTCAGATAATCAAACAAACTCTTTCACTTGCTCACCCTAGTATAGGATCCTTCCCTAGAGCCCGGGGTACGGAATCCCCGCTCCGGAGCCTCTAGTTCTGGCCATCCCGGAGACCGGGTTAGTGGAATCCACCTGGTTCAGAAGTAGCCGCACACGGTGTCCTTCCATAAAGATTTGATACAAGGCCTCCCATACTAAGATAAACAAGCTACGGATTAAGCCCCTTCCCATATAGGGGTAATGTGGTCGTACGGTATGGTTGGCTCCCATGTACATCACTCGTTGTCATTTGAGAAATATATTTCATACTTCTTAGTCAAGATTAATTTCTTTCATAAAGCCATTATGTAGGAGCAATCTCCCATTTCAAGTTTCAAGTTCAAGTCACCACCTTTCAAATGGGGTTCCTCCAGAGATAGCATCAACTTTTATTAGCGACTAAGCAACTACTTTGAGTGGCGATACTACTAGATAGGGTTGGATAAACTAAACTTGATGCTCTTGATAAACAAGACATCATTATACTCCTATCATTCTACTCTAGCAATTCAATCATGCAATTTACTAAAAACAAGTAGAATGCAATATTAAAACTAGGCATTGGGAGTATGAATCAAAAGATGGCTTGCCTTGGTTAGCCAAGTGTCCGGGGTATTCTTCTTCTTCTTGATAATAATCCCCTCCAATATCCTCCTCGACAATACTAGCGTCTAATAACGAATAAACACAAAGCACACAATCACTACACAATGCTAACAACACACCAAGCACCATCTTTGTTTGTTAATAAAAGCATTCATGTTGCATTTTATGGTGTTGGATGGTAAGTTTTTCTTCTAAGTTTTCTTCAAGTGTGCAAGTTAGATTCTCTACTAAGTGTCATAGGTTGTTCACTTGCTAAGCATTGGTATTGGTTTAGGGGTACTAATACTAGTTCAAGTGGGAGGGATCAACTAAGTGAATTGGTAAGGGGGGGCAATTTAATTCTAAGTGTGCAATAGGACTCTATCATTTTATGTTACTAACTAGGGTTGGGTTCGGGTCTAATTGATAACACTATTTGGCTTTGAAGTTGATTGGGGTTGACTAATAGTAGGGAATGTCATTGGTGAGTTTACAATTTAAATTTCATGATTTATGGAGGCTTAAACAATTTTCTAGAAATATTCTATGATTAACCAAGCTATGGTCACACTATTCATATCTAATTAAATTCCTAACTTATTTTGAATTCTAACCAGTTCTACTGTGTAGAGTATTTTACCAGCTTTCCAACGCATATTTATTTGCTGGAAAAGGATTTGTAAATCTCTTGGAATTTAAATTTGAAAATCACACCTGAAACAGTTTTGAACTAATTCGAAAAGGCGGGAAAATAATAAAAACGAAACGAACCGAATCTAAACCGCACCAGGCCGAATCTGAACAGAGCCCGAACGGGCCGGCCCAGAAAACGGTTCGCTTCGGCGGGAAAGAAAAAAAACGGTGCTGATAGGTGGGGCCTACTCGTCAGACCTAATTAGAATCCCGAACCGGTACGCTCCCGTTGGATCAAGATCCAACAGCGCACCGTCGTCGTCTCCGCGGAACAGGCCAGAGGCTCACCGGCGTTGCAGTGAAGAGTGTTCGACGGCGAGGGAGGGTCGTAGGGGATGCAGAGCTTGACGGGGATGATGCAGATCGGCCGCGGTTGCTCAACTCCTCCACCTTGCACCAGCAGCAGCTCCAGTGGTGGCCGGAATCTTCCCGAACGCGGCGGCGCTCCCGTGCAGAGATCGGATGCTTCCGAGGGAGAGAGAAAGAGAGAAGAGCTGGGGTTGGTTGCGGTGGTGGTGTGAGTCTTCTGGGAGCGTCGACGGGGGTTTTTATAGCCTCAGGAGGCCGGGAGCAAGGCGACCAGAGGGTGGCCAGTACGGGGTCCTGGCGGCGTTTGGAGCTCGCTCCGGTCACGGCGGCCTCGGGGGTGTGCTGGGAGGGTGTCGGCTTGGCTGCGGGAGGCTGTGTGCCTACTCTGGCGAGGGCAGGGCGGTCGGCATCGAGTAGAGAAGAAGATGACTGGGAGGGGGCCCTGGGCGCAAACCTCCTCTTCCCTCCGCTTCTCTTGGCTTGGGTCGGGGCTGGGGGCGCTGGGCTCGACCGCGGCGTCTCCCAGGAGCATGGCTACAGCGCTTGGGCGAGCAAGCACAGTGATCAACACAGTGAATCAAGATTTGGTTTGATTTTCTCTGCCACTGTTCGACAAAATGCCCGCAAGAGTTTGAAATTTGAATTTTTGAAATTTTCCAGTTTGAGTGATCAACATATTGGCCAAGGTGTCCTGTCATATTTTTGTTATAAAGAAAGTAGAAGTTTTGCAGAAATCTTGTTTCAAATTTTGGTATAGTCACTGTTTCAGATTCAAACTTTGGCTCAAGTTTGAGTGATGCTCTAGTTTGAATTTTGAGTAGATTTTTGTTGGTTGAGTTAGTATGTAACTTGGTTGAGCTCAACTAACTGGCCCAACATGAAGGTGGTTTACAAATTTCTTAATCTAAGGGCTCAAAGTGGTGTAGTCAAACAGATTTCCTAGATCATCTCAATCTTCTCTTTTTCTTTCTTATTTTTATTTCTGGTTTCTTTGATTCTTATAATTCTTCTCAATTGATTCTGTTGGTTCACTTTGAATTATCTAACCAATGCTCAATCAAAAACAGCACACATGAAATCATGAAATACATATAAAAGAAAATACATGTATGCATAAAATAATAGATAAAAAGTTTTATCTGGGTCCAAAATTTGGTCTTTTAATTAATAAGAAGTGGATTACAATTTCTGAGTTGTTACAAGAAGTCTCACAAGCTATCCCCGCCTTGGGAAGGACCCTACGTCATCAGCAAAGCTCTACTGAACGGTTCTTACTACCTCATTGATATTCGCGAGCTTGATAAGCGACCCAGTAAGAAGCGCAAACGAAGAGACCTTGACGATATCTATGACGAAACAGATCATCCATGGAACATCCCACAGCTACGTCCTTTCTACACTTAGCACTTACCTAGGCTATGTAATAGGCACCTTTATATGATCAATGAAATAAAGCGTCTGGTTCACTCTTGAATTTTTCTGAGTCTGTTACCTCCTTTATTGTTCATTTAGATCATGTGTAACCTTTGCACAATTGTGCTTTGCACTTGTGTCTTTTTAAATCCGCCATAGCGGTCCATGTAGCATATTTATGTTTTGATCTCCATCTGACATTCTTTGCATGGATTCCCGAGTAGTGACTTTTTGACGGTTTAAGCCGCTATCTGCTAAGGGTTTTGGACGATTGCTATTAAGTATCGTTGCCCTAGCGGATTGTTCATGCGAAGATTCTGCCATCTCATGAAAATTCAAGCACAAAGAGCCGGATGGCGGATCGCATAATCCTACATGAGAAAAAATTTCTAAGTGTTGTTTTTTGAGCATGTCAAACCACTACAAGTTGCATAAAAATAGGCCTGGCAGTTTTTTCGCACAAAAACCACTTAAAGACTTGATA
This sequence comes from Dactylis glomerata, assembly GCA_007115705.1. Lineage (NCBI taxonomy): Eukaryota > Viridiplantae > Streptophyta > Magnoliopsida > Poales > Poaceae > Dactylis > Dactylis glomerata. The sequence goes on from QXEO01000339.1 coordinate 1,546,454, forward strand.
AAAACTGTGCCACAAATTCAAAAGCATTCACTGATCCACCACAGGCAGATCAGGCACAGTGCAAAGCATACACACAGTTTAATAGTTTAACTTATAGACCCACTCAGGGGCCGAATTGATGCATTGTTTTCTTCCTGCCACATTGTAGGGTATAACTTAAGAGGATGGCGGAATTGCAGAGGACACTTCATCGCCGCCATCAGCACCAGCAGTGGCTGCAGAGACCGATGTAGAAGCTTCGCTCGGAGACCCCGGCAGATCGTATGCCTCATAGCATACGTTCAGCTGAGTGCCCGGGGCACACAGCTGATCATATCCTAGCACACTCTACCGGATCGCGGCCTCGTCCACTGGTGCTCCGTCCTCGCCGCTCTCTGGGATGCCGGAGGTGATCAAGTCCAGGTCCAGTTTGGGGTAGTGGTCCTTTGCCAAAGTTAAGGCAGTTCTGGCACCACCCCAAGCGGAACACTGCTTCCAGTCCGCCACTAGCCCAGGCATGAGCAGCAGCTTCTTGGTGAGCCCTATGGAGGAGAGGCCAGTGGAACCCACTATCTGCAGACTCCTGCATGCCTGACGACCAGCGTTGAGAAGGCCATCCAGCTCCTTTTTCGCCGCATCGGTGGCTATGCGTAAGCCTGTGGCGGAATCCACCTCGCCTTGCTCCAGGGTCGCTACATAGCGGAAACAAATAAGGCGTCATACTCGGCATAGAACGTTATTACAAACTACATAGTATGGAGAGCCATTGATACCTAGCAGGGTCTTCTAGAAATGATCAAGGACCTCATTAAAGCCATCTTGCTACTTTTCAAATTCGGCGACGGCTTTGCGGAGATCCTCTACCTCCTTGTGCTTCTGCAGGTTCTAGCGTTCCTGGTCCTTAAGCTTCTCTTCAAGGAGGGTATTCGAGGCAAAAGATTTTTGGAGCTGCTTCTGCAACCCCTCCATCGTGATAGCGTGGCCCTTTTCCACCCCCTCGAGTGTGGACTTCATCTTAGCAGCATCTGCATGGTGGAAATAATAGCAAAGTATTGATCGGATAGCACAAAGGTACTTAAACTTGTCAAAGACAAAAGAAAATTACCGCTATTCTCGATCTGCTGCTGCAAGTCTGCCACAAGAGTGCTTTTTTCCGCCAGCTCCTTCTCCTGCGAGCTGACGACCCGGACCAGGTCCTCCACAACTTTCTTGTAATTTTGGCAAAACGATATTATGTGTTAGTCACTCTTAGAGCTTTATGCCGGATAGCCATCCGCCATAATGCTCGGGGGCTACTCATGATGATTTTTTTAACTTAGTCACTCTTAGAGCTTTATGACATATAATAATTCGCCATAATGCTCGGGGGCTACTCATGATGATTTTTTAGTCTTCTTAGAGCTTTATCCCGGATAATTATCCGCCATAACTCTCGGGGGCTACTCAGTGCAAAATTTAAGTTCTCTAAAGAGCACCGTACAATATGACGGCGCTCGGGGGCTATACTATGCAAAGTTTAAAGTAGTTTTCTCTTAGAGCACCATAGCGGATCATCTACGAAAATCTGCCATGGCGCTCGGGGGCTACTGGGAGTACATACCTTCTTCATGATTGTTGTCTTCTCTACAAAAGTGGAAATTCCGCTGGATAACTAATTGCTGGCATCTTCCTGGCTGGTGATAAGGTCGACAATCTCAAGTTGTCTCTGCCTCCAAAACGAGCTGCCCCCTGCCAAAGCATCCGCCATCTGACCTTGGAATGAGTCAGGAGACTTTTCACTTTGGACGACATCATTACCCATAGCTTCAGTCGTTGGGTTGGCTTCTGGCATCGTCCCAAACTGACCACCAGCATCCTCCATATCAATGTCATTACGAGCGGGGGAGGGAATCGGTGCATCAGCGGTCTACGGAATAGCAGCAGGAGAGGGTTTGGTTCACTTGGATGGCGGTTCCTTGACAGCAGGCTTCTTCCTTCTAAGCAAAGGGGGGTTAGCAGTGAAATCAACAACAATGAAGAAAGAAATAGCAGAAGGTTACCTTGACTTTGGCAGGTTGATGGTAGCGGTATTCTCGGATGGCGTTTCAAGCTCCGCTCTGCGTTGAGCTTCGAAACGGCGGGAATCAGTAGATTTCCCGCCACCACCACGAGGTTTCCTGCTACTCCCCACTTCTTGGTGACCACCTTTGTCTTAACCGTGCGGGCCGTGTCATCTACGTCCCCCGCCGTCTCCTCTTTGTTTCCGCTGGAGTGAACCACTTCCTCGTCAGCGGTAGGTTTGGAGTTGGAGCGGCGAAGGGGATGAGCAAAGTCCGCAGGGCCAAGCGATTTGAGCTGATAAATAAAGACATCAGCTCTTATAGAGTGCAAAGTTATCATGGAATACTGATACGTCTCAAACGTATCTATAATTTTTGATGCTCCATGCTTTGTTTTACACCATTTGCCTATTGTTTCGTTACACTTAGTGGTACTTTTATACATTTTCCGGAACTAACCTATTAACGAAGTGCCACAGTGCCAGTTTCCTGTTTTCTGCTGTTTTTGTGTTTCAGAAGTGATACACAGGAAATATTCTCGGAATTGGACGAAACAAGTTCCTGAAGTCATATTTCACCGGGGAGCTCCCAAACATCCGAAGACCTGACGGAGGGGGGCCACGTGGCCCCCACACACAGGGGCGGCGCGGCCTGGCCCCTGGCCGCGCCACCCCCTTGTGAGGCCGCGTGGCTCCACCTCTGACAGCCCCCTTTCGCCTACATATACCCCCTGACGAGAAAAACCTAAGGGCCCGATCAGTTTTCTAGAATACATCGCGATCCGCCGCCGCCATCGACCCGAAGATCGGGAGGGTCCAGAAGCTCTTCCCGGCACCCTGCCGGAGAAGGGAATCGCCACCGGAGGTCTTCTTCATCGCCATGCTTGCCTCCGGAGTGATGAGTGAGTAGTCTACCTTGGACTATGGGTTCATAGCAGTAGCTAGATGGTTGTCCTCTCCACCATGTGCTTCATGTTTAGATCTCATGAGCTGCCCTACATGATTGAGATCACCGTTATGTAATACTATGATGTTGGTTTGTTGGGATCCGATGAATATTGGTGTTTATGATTAAGTTGCTGTACTGAATTATATCTTTTGTTATCTCTATGTTGTTTATGATCTTGCATGCTCTCCGTTGTTAGTAGCTATCTTGGCCGAGTAGTTGCTAGTGACTCCAAGAGGGGGTATTTATGCTCGATAGTGGGTTCATGTCTCTATTTCACCTGGGGGAGTGACAGAAACCTCTAAGGTGGTAGATGTGCTATTGCTACTAGGGAGAAAACAACATTCATATGCTCAAGGGCATATGCTTTGTTTACATTACACACTTTGCTTAATGCAATTATCTGTTGTTCGCAACTTAATACTTTCAGGGTGTTCGGATGATATCCCTGGGGGTAGATTATTAGTCATAGATGCAGTTGGATGGCGGTCTATGTATTTTGTTGTAATGCCCAGAGTGAATCTCATAGTGATCTTCTTGACATATCACGTTATCTTTATTCTATCAATTGCCCAACTGTAATTTGTTTACCCAGCATGTTATTTATCTATGGAGAGACACCACTAGTGAACTATGGACCCTGGTCCTATTTTAATCATATTGCAATCACCTGTTTACTTTTCCCGCACTGTTTACTTTACTAGCATATTACTACTGTTTTCCACTCGATACACTCATAACCTTTGTTTCAAGCAAACCGGTGAGATTGACAACCTCATCGCAAGTTGGGGACAAAGTATTTGTCTGTGTGTGTGCAGGTTCCACAAACACCTTCAGTCGTCACCGTCTCTCTTCTTCAAGATCGACATTAAACCTTGGTTTCTTAACTGAGGGAAAACTAGCTGCTACACTCATCATACCTTCCTCTTGGGGTTCCCAACGGGCTGGTCATCACCACGCACAAGGACATACTGCTCCCACGTCAACTAAACGCCACAGTTCTTTTCTGGCACCATCACACGAGTAGCAGCTTCTTTTCTGTCGCCGTTGCCGGGGAAGAGAGAAGACTTCTGCGAGGGGAGTTCTTCGCACACACATACTTTACTTTGTTATTTGTTTTGCTTTACTTTATTTTATTTTACCTGCATTGCTTTTTATATCAAAAACCCAAAAAAAATTAGAATCCTTGGTAGTTGTTTTTACTTGTTTACTTTCGTTTTGCTGAAATGGGTACTCCTGAAAACACCAAGTTGTGTGACTTTGCTAGCACGAACAATAGTGATTTTATCTGCACTCCTATTGCACCAACTGTTCCTGCTACCACCTTTTATGAGATCAAGCCTGCTTTATTGAACCTTGTTATGAAAGAGCAATTTTCTGGTGCTAGTACTGAAGATGCTGCAGCTCATCTCAACAATTTTGATGAGCTATGTGAGATGCAGAAATATAAGGATGTTGATAGTGATATTATTAAACTCAAGTTGTTTCCTTTTTCTTTGAGAGGAAAGGCTAAAGATTGGTTGCTGTCTTTGACTAAGAATAGTATTGATTCATGGGTTAAGTGTAAGGATGCTTTTATTGGTAGATATTATCCTGCTGCTAAGATTATATCGTTGCGTAGCAATATTATGAAGTTTACTCAGTTTGATAATGAACATGTTGCTCAAGCTTGGGAAAGAATGAAATCTATGGTAAAGAATTGCCCCACTCATGGACTGACTACTTGGATGATTATCCAAACTTTTTATGCATGACTGAATTTTTCTTCAAGGAACCTACTTGATTCAGCTGCTGGAGGCACTTTTATGTCCCTTACCTTGGGCGCCGCATCAAAGCTACTTGACAACATGATGGTAAATTATTCTGAATGGCACACCGAGAGAGCTCCACAAGGTAAGAAGGTAAATTCTGTTGAGGAAACCTCTTCCTTGAGTGATAAGATTGATACCATTATGGCTATGCTTGCTAATGATAGGACTCATGTTGATCCTAATAATGTTCCTTTGGCCTCTCTGGTTGCTCAAGAAGAGCAAGTTGATGTGAATTTCATTAGAAACAACAATTTGAACAACAATGCTTATAGGAACAATTTTGCTAGTAACAATTATAGGCCGTATCCTTCTACCAATGGTAATGGTTATGGTAACTCTTATGGTAATTCCTACAACAACACTAGGGCCGCGCCCTCCGAGCTTGAGGTAATGCTCAAGGACTTCATCGGTAAACAAACTGCTTTTAACAAGTCTGTTGAGGAAAAGTTAGGCAAAATTGATATTCTTGCTTCTAAAGTTGATAGCCTTGCTCATGATGTTGAACTTCTGAAACTAAAAGTGTTTCCTAATGATGTAAATGTGAGCAATATTGTTGCTGCCGCTAATGCTACCCAAGTTGGAATTGATAAAAATATTAGATTGTTAGCGGAATTGCATGCTAGGTGGGAAAGAGAAGATGAGATGGCTAGAGAGATGAAGGTATGTATTATTACTACCTCTAATGATGTTGCTCCTACTGATAGCAATCCTCTTACTTTGATTGGTGTAGAGAAAACTCCCACTCCTTGTGCTAAAAAGCCTAAAACTGCCAAAACTTTTTCTCAAAAGAGTGCTGAAATTTTTCGGAGTGTGGGAGATGATAGCTCTATTTCTTTTAATGATTTTGATGTTGATGGCTGCAATATATCTGAAGTTATTTTGTTCTTGCAAAAGCTTGCTTTGACTCCCAATGCTAGTTCTTTAAATATTGCTTTTACTAAGCATATTACCAATGCTCTTATAAAGATTAGGGATGAAAAGTTGAAGCAAAAAGCCTCTGTTCCCAAGAAGTTAGAAGATGGTTGGGAACCCATCATTGATATGCATGTTAATGGTTATGATTGCCATGCTTTATGTGATCTAGGTGCTAGTATTTCTATCATGCCTAGAAAGATTTATGACATGCTTGATTTACCACCGCTTGAAAAGTGTTATTTTGATGTTCCTATTGCTGATGTTGCTAAGAAGAAACCTTTGGGAAGGATTAATGATGTGCTTATTGTGGTTAACAATAACCTTGTTCCCGTTGATTTTCTTGTTATGGACGTTGAATGCCATGCTTCATGTCCTATTATTTTGGGAAGACCCTTTCTTCGAACTGTAGGTGCTATCATTGATATGAGGGAAGGCACTATCAAGTATCAATTCCCACTAAAGAAAGGTATGGAACACTTCCCTAGGAAAAGAAAGAAATTACTTTTTGACTCTATTCTTAGAGCAAATTATGAGCTTGATGCTTCATCACTTGATATTACTTGATTCGCAATTTTCTGCGCCTAGCTCAAAGGCGTTAAAGAAAAGCACTCTTGGGAGATAACCCATTGTTTACTTTTCAGTAATTTTTCTTTTATTGAGTATTGGAAGTCATTACTACTGTAATGACCGCTCCTTATCTTGTTTATTTCGTTTTTGTGCCAAGAGAAGCCTCTAATTTGAGTGAGGTAAAGATTTGGGGTTATTGCTGTCCTGAAACTGTTTTCGGTGCTGCACCGTAAAAATTCGTGAAAATTCTCTGTTTATCTTTTGGACCTACGATTTCTTGTGCATATGCCCCAGGTTATATCCAAACTTTTCTTAGTTGAACACTTTTTGATTTGAGCAACGGAAAATCCCTCAAAAATTCGTCCATTATCAGCTGTCCAGTTTTGACAGATTTCTGCCAATATTTGTTTTTGCCACTTTATCGCTTTCTTTTGAGTTCTTTTTGATCATGGAACTCTTGTGGAAGTTGCTAAAGTAGTATATACTTTATATGTGGTGGTTTTGGGTTGAAACCTGAAGCTAAAAGAGGTTGAATATATTTTATGCTTGCACTAATGTTGCTAATAGAATTGTGTTTAGTTTTGTATGAAGGAAGTTTTCAAGTGTAGGGATTGGAGAATGATGAGATGAGTTGAAGAATGGACAACAGCTCAAGCTTGGGGATGCCCATGCATCCCCCCAAGAAATATCCAAGAAGTACAAGCGTCAAAGCTTGGGGATGCCCCCGAGGCACCCCTTCTTCATCGGCAAAAATCAGGTCACCTTTCAAAACACTATATTTTTATTGCTTCATGCACTATGTGTTTTTCTTGGAGCGTCAGTTGTTTTAGTTTTCTTAGTTGGTTTAGTTTGTTTGTTTGCTGCAATAAATGGTTGGACCCCAACAAATTTCCTTTGGAGGAGATGTACTCGTTTTCATTTGCAAAGAATGCTCTAGTTTTCACTCTTATTAATCGAGCATTCTAGTTTTTCTGCTACTGCTTTTGGATTTCGTTTCCGCCTTGATATGCATTCAGATCTTGTCATATCTTTTCATCAAGGTGTATTTTTGCCTCTGAACTTTATTGGTTTTCATCAAAAGAGGTGTCTTTAAAAATTTCAAATGGTGTTGGAAAAGAGAAAAAGCTTTGTGCAAAATAGTGGTACAAGAAGGAGCTTGTGTAGACTGCGGCTTAGGCTTTTTCATGTCATGCTTGATGTCTTTTTGATAGTATGCTTCAAATAACTGAGATTGCTTAATGAGCCTTTGAAAAAATCATGCGTTGTTTTTATTGTATGGAAGCATTATTTTGGTTTTCTCCTTGATGCTTTATTTGGGTTGACTTGGCGCATGCTCACACATGTTAGACTCTTCCAAAGTCGCCATTAGCCTTCATGATCATTTAGTTTTTGACTTTTGATGCCATCGTATGCTTCTTTTAATGTCGCTTTGTCGCTTTGCATGATTATGGCCATTATTGCTCTCTTAGTTGGTCGCTCCCAGTCTTTTGCTAGCCCTCACCTTGTACTGAGTATGAGCTCTACTCATGCATCCAACTCCTAAAAGCCAAAGTTTTCCATTGTGTCCACTATAAATTCCTATGCATGGTATTTGTAAGCCATTCCAAAGTAAAATTTTCGTGTGCTACCTTTCAAAAACCTTCAAAATACTTCTCGTTTTGTGACACTGTTTTCAGCTCATGGGGACGTAGTGGTCGGATTTGCTATCTTCCATATTGTTTGTTCCAAAAAGAAAAAAAAAAGAGAAAAAAAAAGAAAAAAGGCACTCCTCCAATGAATGTGAATGTTGGTGGGCACCCGATGGAATCGGTTAGCCATGGTATGTGAAAGGAAAGGTGGGGAGGAGTGCCAAGCTTTATAAAAAGAGCACGAAGTGCCAATCTCTCTCTCAAAAACTTGCTTTATTTTTGTATGGAAGATAGTAAGAACCCCATTGCCAGTCGTTGACAAAGACAACCACCTCTCAAAATCAAGTTTTATCTCTGTTTTACAAATGAAAAGCTCTAGCACATGTTTAAATCACTGCTTCCCTCTGTGAAGGGCCTTTCTTTTACTTTTATGTTGAGTCACCACCTTCTTTCTTTATGCACCATTAAGAGAGCATAGTTGTCATTCTTAGTGTGATATGCATTGTCCCAAGGTTCATTGATTGACTCATATTGTTGGTTTCACTTGTTCTTAAATTATTTGTATCTAGTCGCCCTCTTAAACTTTGAGGTGTCCTATGCATTTATGTTTTGCTCTCTTTGAAGGAGAAGCTGAAAACCATTTGTATGTTTTTCCTTATGATTTGAACACACGTTTGACTTTCATTGTTTCATTATCATGATCTTTTGTTTGTGTTCATTTGCATGTTTACAACATGGTTGCTAAGTTCTTATTGTCATGATTATATCTTTCATGCCCATGTTTTAAGTTCTATTGATCCCAGCTCATCAGTGCTTACATATATGATCAAGATTGTGTAGGTGCATGTCACCTCAAAAATTATTCTTTTGTTATCACTTACCTACTCGAGGACGAGCAGGAGTTAAGCTTGGGGATGCTTGATACGTCTCAAACGTATCTATAATTTTTGATGCTCCATGCTTTGTTTTACACCATTTGCCTATTGTTTCGTTACACTTAGTGGTACTTTTATACATTTTCCGGAACTAACCTATTAACGAAGTGCCACAGTGCCAGTTTCCTGTTTTCTGCTGTTTTTGTGTTTCAGAAGTGATACACAGGAAATATTCTCGGAATTGGACGAAACAAGTTCCTGAACTCATATTTCACCGGGGAGCTCCCAAACATCCGAAGACCTGACGGAGGGGGGCCACGTGGCCCCCACACACAGGGGCGGCGCGGCCTGGCCCCTGGCCGCGCCACCCCCTTGTGAGGCCGCGTGGCTCCACCTCTGACAGCCCCCTTTCGCCTACATATACCCCCTGACGAGAAAAACCTAAGGGCCCGATCAGTTTTCCAGAATACATCGCGATCCGCCGCCGCCGTCGACCCGAAGATCGGGAGGGTCCAGAAGCTCTTCCTGGCACCCTGCCGGAGAGGGGAATCGCCACCGGAGGTCTTCTTCATCGCCATGCTTGCCTCCGGAGCGATGAGTGAGTAGTCTACCTTGGACTATGGGTCCATAGCAGTAGCTAGATGGTTGTCCTCTCCACCATGTGCTTCATGTTTAGATCTCATGAGCTGCCCTACATGATTGAGATCACCGTTATGTACTACTATGATGTTGGTTTGTTGGGATCCGATGAATATTGGTGTTTATGATTAAGTTGCTGTACTGAATTATATCTTTTGTTATCTCTATGTTGTTTATGATCTTGCATTCTCTCCGTTGTTAGTAGCTATCTTGGCCGAGTAGTTGCTAGTGACTCCAAGAGGGGGTATTTATGCTCGATAGTGGGTTCATGTCTCTATTTCACCTGGGGGAGTGACAGAAACCTCTAAGGTGGTAGATGTGCTATTGCTACTAGGGAGAAAACAACATTCATATGCTCAAGGGCATATGCTTTGTTTACATTACACACTTTGCTTAATGCAATTATCTGTTGTTCGCAACTTAATACTTTTGGGGTGTTCGGATGATATCCCTGGGGGTGGATTATTAGTCATAGATGCAGTTGGATGGCGGTCTATGTATTTTGTTGTAATGCCCAGAGTGAATCTCATAGTGATCTTCTTGACATATCACGTTATCTTTATTCTATCAATTGCCCAACTGTAATTTGTTTACCCAGCATGTTATTTATCTATGGAGAGACACCACTAGTGAACTGTGGACCCCAGTCCTATTTTAATCATATTGCAATCACCTGTTTACTTTTCCCGCACTGTTTACTTTACTAGCATATTACTACTGTTTTCCACTCCATACACTCATAACCTTTGTTTCAAGCAAACCGGTGAGATTGACAACCTCATCGCAAGTTGGGGACAAAGTATTTGTCTGTGTGTGTGCAGGTTCCACAAACACCTTCAGTCGTCACCATCTCTCTTCTTCAAGATCGGCATTAAACCTTGGTCTCTTAACTGAGGGAAAACTAGCCGCTACACTCATCATACCTTCCTCTTGGGGTTCCCAACGGGCTGGTCATCACCACGCACAAGGACATACTGCTCCCACGTCAACTAAACGCCACAGTTCTTTTCTGGCGCCATCACACGAGTAGCAAATACTGTAACAAAAATGTAACTTACCGGTGGGCAGCTGCCATTCTCAAACATTGCCATGCCAACTTTCAAGGGCTTCTTCCTGGGAGATTTCATAAGCGAGCGAATGCGCTTCTCGACCACCTTAGGGTCTAGCTCCTTGTTTGAGTATCGCATGCCATCATTTGCACCAGTGTATTCATGCATCAGGCTATCGCGGTGTTGTAGAGGCTGGATCTGCCGAGAAATCCAACAATTGATGGTATCAATTCCTTTGAGACCATCTTTGGATAATTTGGCGATCCGCCGTGCTAGGAGCTTGACATAAGGGGTGGCGGTTTCGTCGTTGACGGGATTCCAGGAGTCGAGGGGCTGAGCTGCTATGTTTTGAAAGGAAGGAAGGCCGCGGGCTGGAGATGGCACAGGCTTATCCACCATGTAGAACTAGGACCCTCTCCATCCTATGGCGGAATCCAGAGGAGTGATGAAGGGATACTCTTTTGATCTCCGTGGAAGAAACCAAATTGTCCCACAGGTCTGAAGAAATCCGTCATCCTCATAATTGGCCCGCACTAAGAAGTAAAGCTGGAAGAGGTCTACCCTGGGACGAATTCCAAGGAATCCTATGCACAGGGCCGCGTAGCCCGCTATAGACACCAAGCTGTTTGGAGCTATGTGGTGGAGCTGTAGCCCGTAGAACTTCAGAAGATTTGCGGAGAAAGAGGATGGCGGCATACTGAGACCCCTCTCCACGTGAGATTTGAGCATCATGATTTCGGTGGAGTTAGGGGCCAGTACCAGGGCTTTGAAGTTAGTCCGCCAGTGGGACTATGCCTGGGGGGCCACAGTGCCCTCGTTCTCCAAACCTTGGACGTGAGCATCCTTGACATGGCATTTCACCCAGTACCCGTGGAGGTTATGGGGGATCTGCTCTTCTTCAGCCTCAGCTCCGTCATCTTGTTCTTCCTCCTCGGCTCTGCCATCTATCTCTTTTTCTACAGCCACTTCTGCGGTCAGTCCTGCCATTTCCTCCTCTACCTCGGACGTGATGTCCTCCGGATATAAATCCACCATTTGAGGATGCGCGCCCTGAGCGGATTGCTCCAGAGGAGAATCTTCCTCCTTAGCTTCGGAAGGATGGCGGGAAGGAGAGCCGGAGTTCATGGTGACAGATGAAGATTGGATCCTGCCACAAAATCTGCTCTATGCTCAGATGAACTATTCCGGGGAAAAGTCACCGGCAGCGAAGAACTCCCGCGGTGGCTCGTCGGAGATCACGGAGCTCTCATGGAGGCACTGAGGAGAGAGAATGTGTGGGGGATGAATGAAGTGTGAACCGGTCGGAGGTGAGCGGCCGGGGTATATATAGACCCTGGGCCTCGAGATTCATTGTGACGTCCCACCTTTGGCTTAAGGCAGAACACCTGTGTCATGTGCTATTCCCTGGATCAATGATAGCACCACAGAACAAAATATAGTATTCATCACATAGTATCGAGATTACACGCAGATCCAGATACATAAGTCTCACGATTATTACAAGATCCTTGGTCACATAGACCAATAAAGGTAAACAGAGTTCAACTTAAGCACAACGGAAATATAATAGTAGCGAGCCTCCATCTTCAGCATGCGCCACAGGCAGTCATGTTGGTATGCAGACTCGAGATCCTAACACTTCACTCCTCATCGGAAGAACCTGCACATTTGATTATGCAGCCCCAAATATGGGGGTCAGTACAATGATGTACTGGCAAATGACACATATTTGGTGGCATTTGTGAAAGATCTAGCTACATGCTATTTGGCTGGTGGATCTTTGGGCTATAATTGCATAAAGCCAATTTTGTCCTAATTAAGTCAAGATTTTTAATTCAAAGATTTTGTTTTGAAGGGTTGAAATAACCCCCAAATACTACATAGTTGCAAGTTATGTAGCACTGGGCGCAATTCAACGAAGTTGGAACCTCAGGCACCACCACCCCTTTGGAGTGTATGATCCTTAGTTCCTACCTAGGGGTTTCTAGACAAAATTTTAATAATTCAGAATCGGTGATGAGATTATTCCGTACATTCCATGTCTAGAGACTCAATTGTCCATGACCGAGGACACGGCTAATCGATTAGATTTAAACACCCTGCAGGGGTTGTGCACTTTCACCTTACGATTCATTTTATGCCCATACATAAAATGAAACGAGACCTTTTAGAAGGAGAGAGCAACTAACTTGGCAAGCACCGCTCCCAACCTATAATTTGACTACCACCACTTCTTGCCGTCAAGTTGCGCTCCCACATTCTAATCAGTCAAGACAGAGCCCATAATGTCATAAGGCTGCACTGGAAGTACAATAAGCATGGAAGACATAGCCATCTCTTTATTCCTGGGTGGCCGACCACAAGTGTACGCCCAGGCAGCAACTACACAAAGTGTAGCCCCAGGTCGCCACTCAACACCACCTCCATTATCAAACCAATCCACCCAGGTGTTTCATTTTAGTTGAAGTTCTATAACTTTTCACGAAACACATTTTAAGTGATCTTAGCATGGCATCAAAGTTAACGAAGAATTTAGCATCCTAATAGGTGGGGTTTGAGGGGATAGCTACACACTACTAGGATCTAAGCATTTGATAAAACAGTTGAGTAAAACACCTATCATGCATACTACAAGAGGTGAACATACTAATGCATAATAAAAATGGGTAGGGGACATGTGTGTCACTTGCCTTGGTAGCAACTTGCACACTCACAACAGTTACAATAGTAGCCTTGCTCCTCTTCGTAATCTATTCAATCCAAACAATCATGCAATCAATATTCTATTTCTAATGACAATCATAGACATGTATGCATGTGTGCATGTATGCAAATGGCATTTTAATTTCACACACTATGCGAGTGTGTGTGAAGAGGTTGATTTGGTGGAACAAGTGGCTTTTGAAAACAAGTGTGATGTTGGAAAGGTTTTTATTGAACATATAACAAGGTATTTACAAAAGTGCATTTGATGCATCAGGGTAGTACTTTTAGAAAATTAGTTCTGGTTGGTACTGTCCTGCAAAAATAAGTTGGAGCTACCACTGGTTGGGTGACAGTAACATGAAGCTACTGCAAGTGGTTTTACTCAAAAAATAGTTTTTAGAAAACAAATGGTAAAGAAAAAGGTGATTTGGCCATTTTTAACAGTAGCAAGTTTGTGCACGTTTGAAATTTGAAAACTTTTGCTTCTGGAGTGTTCTAAATGTTCCAAGGATTCCATAGACCACAAATTTGTAGCATTTGGACTTACAGAACAAAAGTTATGAATTTATTTTGAATCCAAGGGCTTCATTCAGATCTGTTAATGGATTCAAAATGAACCCATAAAATAATAGGTTTTATTGAACCATTGGATTCTACACAACCCAAGAATTCCAACGAGGTATTATTTGCTATTTTTCGAGTTACAGATGAAAAGTTATGATTTTTCAAAGATTTGGATCAAATCTGGTTTGAAAACCTAAACGAAATCTGTTTTGAACTGAGGCTGGCCACGTGGTGATCTGTGGTTTGTCGGTACCGTTTCGTGCGGATCAGGAACTGAGGCCGTCGGATCTAAGTGGAAATGGACGCACGAGATCAAGCAGTACCGGTTCGGTAAGTGATCCTATTAGGATCGTTAGATCGAGATCTGACGGTCACTGAGAGAGGGAGAGAGGTTCTCACCGGCTAGCTAGGGTTCCGATGAGGTTCGCCGGCGAAGCGCACTGGGTGTTGATCTCCGGTGAGCTCCGGTGGTCTCTGCTTGACGGCGATGCTAAGACGAGGTACAGGAGATCACGACGAGCTCGAATGCATGGTCGATTTCCTCGATTGCTTCCTGGAGTGTAGGAGGGCGACGGCTGGAGGGCTTCGGGCGACGTAGTGCTTCGGGTAAGCTCCGGGGAGCTCGTTTGGCTGCAGAACAAGGCACGAAAAGGTGTCAGGGGGATGCGCCAAGTATAGGGGAGATGTCTGGAAGAAAGAGGGGCGCTCAAGGTCACCGGCGGCAGCGAAATCGACCGGAGGAGCCTGCAGCAATGGCGGACTTCGGCGAGCGATTTGGACAGCCCTGCGGCATCTTCTTCGGAGAGAAGAGGGAGGGGCGAGAGAGGGGAGTAGGGGCTTTATAGGGGCGGGCAGTGGTGGCTAGTTATGGCGCTAGTAACGCCGGAGAGTAACGCCGGCGACGTTACTGGGAGGGGGAGAGAGAGGAGTGATGACGGTGATGACAGGTGGGTCCCACCTGTCGGCGAGGAGGGGAGAGGGGGGGCTGGGGTACCGGTTCGGGGTGGCTGGAATGGGCCGCGGGCTCCTTTCTTCTCTGGGCCGAAGTTTGTCCCCGGGGTCCAATTCCATTTTTATTTTGTTTTCCACCTTTTCTCTTTTCTGCTTCCCTTTTTCTTTTATTCTGATTTTTGTGTTTTGAGTTTTGAATAGTTTCCTCTATTCAGATTTGAAGGAAAACAGTGCTGACCAAACATGGTCCTTTAGAAGTATGTTTAGAAACTAAACCAGAGGTCTTGTGGTAAGATTGGAAGAAGAAAGTTATTTGTGAGAATTCAAATATAGGATCCAAATAATAGGAAGTTAAAATATTACCTTCCCACTATTTGGTTTTTCAAAAGAAATTTGCTAGAGGGAAAAATATGAGATGGCTCCATAATAATGGAGTTCATTTAAAACACTTCCTTTCTGAAAGCTTTTTGTATATTAGATTTGGGAAAAAGGGCATTTGACTTTATTCTTTGAAGAAAAAGGTTCAAAACTTTGGAAAGGCTTTAAAATGCAATATGCCATGAATGCATGATGAAATTTTAAATCTTAAAAAAAATCTGGGTCGTGACAGACTAACCCCCTTAAGATGAAGCTCGCCCTCGAGCTTCGGAAAGGCTAGCAAATAGGTGTGGGTGTTCTTCTTGAAGGGTATCTTCACGTTCCCAAGTGGCTTCCTCTTCCGTGTGGTGACTCCACTGTACCTTGCAAAACTTGATGGTTTTGGTGCGTGTAGTTCTTTCTGCTGTCTCGAGTATTCTGATGGGTTTCTCCTCATAGGTCAAGTCACTTTCTAGTTGAACTTCTTCGAGGGGTACCGTATCGTTCAACGGTGTTTCTGACATCTCTGGATGGCATTTCTTTAACTGGCTCACGTGGAACACGTTATGTACGGCCGAAAGAATTTCGGGTAGTTCCAGTTCATAAGCTACTTCTCCTTTGCGAGATAGGACTTTGAATGGTCCTATAAATCTAGGTGCTAGCTTACCTTTGATGCCAAATCTCTTAACACCACGGGTGGGTGACACTCTGAGATAAGCTCTGTCTCCAACTTCATAGATGATTTCTCTACGCTTGCTATCTGAGTAACTCTTCTGACGGGATTGAGCGATTTTCAGCCTATCCTTGATCAATTTAACCTTTTCTTCGGCTTCTTGAATGATATCGGGTCCGAAGAAACTTCGTTCTCCTACACCACTCCATAGTAGGGGTGTAGTACATTTCTTGCCGTACAAGGCTTCAAATGGTGCCATCTCAATGCTGGCTTGATAGCTGTTGTTGTAGGAAAACTCAGCGTAAGGCAAATTGTCATCCCAGCTAGAACCATAGTCTAGGGCACATGCTCTTAGCATATCTTCCAAAATTTGGTTTACTCTCTCTGTTTGTCCATCTGTTTGCGGATGGAATGCTGTGCTGAATTCTAGCCTCGTTCCAAGTGATTCATGAAGTTGCTTCCAAAAGTGTGAGGTAAATTGGGTTCCTCTATCAGACACGATGCTTTTGGGAACACCATGGAGGCTTACTATCCTCTTCATGTAGATATCAGCTAGCTTTGCACTTGTATAAGTAGTCTTTACTGGTATGAAATGAGCTACCTTGGTCAAACGATCAACTATAACCCAGATTGAGTCATATCCCGATTTTGTGCGGGGTAACCCAGTGATGAAATCCATACCAATTTGATCCCATTTCCAATCCGGCACCTTCAGAGGTTGAAGTAGTCCGGCTGGTCTTTGATGTTCAGCCTTCACTCTACTGCACACATCACATTTGGCTATATATTCGGCTATGTCTCCCTTCATATTGCTCCACCAAAATCTTTCTTTCAAGTCTAGGTACATCTTGGTATTACCCGGATGAATCGAGTATGGGGTTTCATGGGCTTCTTGGAATATTAATCTTCTAATATCTGGATCATCAGGTACACAGACACGTTTCTCAAACCAGATAGTTCCTTGCTCATCTTTGCTAAAGCCTTTGGCTTTGTCCTTCCTCATGTTTTCTTTGATCTTCTCAATATCTTTATCTCCTTTCTGCGCTTGGCGTATTCTGTCCATCAGGGTTGGTTGCACTACTAGCGATGTTACGTGACCTTGCGGCACTACTTCTAAGCTGAGGTCCCTCAGATCTCTACACAGATCTTCTGGTAATATTTCTGTTGATAGACAGTTCACATAGGCCTTACGGCTTAGGGCGTCAGCTACTACGTTTGCTTTACCAGGGTGGTATTGCAAACTCAAGTCGTAGTCTTTGATGAGTTCCAACCATCTTCTTTGTCTCATATTGAGGTCCTTCTGAGTAAAGATATACTTCAAACTTTTGTGGTCGGTGAATACCTCACATCTCTTTCCCAGTAAATAATGTCTCCAAATCTTCAAGGCGTGAACAACTGAAGCTAACTCAAGGTCATGAGTTGGATAGTTGAGCTCGTGCTTCTTGAGTTGTCTAGAGGCATAGGCTGCTACTCTGCCATCTTGCATCAACACGCTTCCTAAACCTTGACGAGAAGCGTCGCAATATACCTGAAATTCCTTTTCTATATCTGGTAAGCACAGAACAGGTGCAGACACCAATCTTCTTTTCAACTCTTGAAAACTGTTTTCACAAGCTTCAGTCCATTCGAACTTCTTTTCCTTCTTCAACAACTCTGTCATTGGTTTAGCTATCTTTGAAAAGTTCTCAATGAATCTCCGGTAGTATCCGGCCAATCCCAAGAAACTACGAATTTCTCCAACATTCTTGGGTGGTTCCCATTCAGTTACTGCGGTCACCTTGGCTGGGTCGACTGCAATTCCCTCCTTGGATATAATGTGTCCAAGAAATCCTACTTCATTGAGCCAAAACTCACATTTGTTGAATTTAGCATATAACTTGTGCTCCCTGAGTTTCTCCAGTATTGCACGTAGGTGCTTTTCATGATCCTCTTTGCTTTTTGAGTAGACCAGTATGTCGTCAATGAAGACTACGACAAACTTATCTAGAAATTCCATGAACACTTTAATCATCATGCTCATGAAGTATGACGGTGCATTGGTTAAACCAAAGGGCATCACCGTATATTCATACGAACCATATCTAGTGACAAAGGCTGTCTTGGGAATGTCATGTTCTCTAATCTTGAGCTGAAAGTATCCAGATCTAAGGTCGATCTTAGAAAACACACTGGCTCCTTCCAACTGATCAAACAAATCATTGATTCTTGGTAACGGATATTTGTTCTTGATGGTTACTTCGTTCAACGAACGATAGTCCATTACTAAACGTTGGCTCTTATCTTTCTTCTCAACAAACAGAACTGGTGCTCCCCATGACGAGGAACTCTCTCTAATGAATCCTTTTCCTAACTGCTCTGCTAGCTGTTTCTTGAGTTCTTTCAACTCATCGGTGGACATAGGGTAAGGTCTCTTTGCTATTGGCCCTGTGCCAGGTAGTAGATCAATGAGAAACTCTACATCTCTGTCAGGGGGCATTCCTGGTAACTCTTCCGGGAACACATCGGGGTACTCATTCACTATGTGCACTTCATCTAGGCTAACCCCCTTAAGATGGTTTAGCCTAATATCATTAAAATCCAGTTGAGATTTGTATCTAATTCTTCTCCCTTCCGGGGTGGTAAGTGTAATTGCTCTGTTCACGCAGTCTATGACTCCTCCATAGGTAGTCATCCAATCCATGCCCAAGATTACATCGAAACCCTGGGAGTCTAGGATCACTAAATGGGTTGGGAATTTATATTTACCAATTTCTAAAATCAGATCCCTGCAACCCGCTTTGGCTATCAATTCTCCACCAGGGGAACTTACTTTAATGGTTTTTCCTATGTTTGTAGTAGGGAGCCCATTTTTGTTTGCAAAAGTCCTTGATATGAATGAATGCGATGCTCCAGTATCAAATAAAACCAATGCTGTAAATGAGTTGAGAGGAAACATACCCATCACTGCATCAGGTTCATTCATCACCTCCTCCACATTGAGGTGGTTCACTTGGCTCTTCTGGAATGGATTGGGTTTGGCAAGTTCAACGGTCTTGTTCTCCGGGCAGCTGGAGGAATAGTGACCATTTTTCTTGCACTTGAAGCAGGTGATGCTAGAGAGATCCTTCTTGGGTTCAGTGTTGTGGCGATGCTGACCATTGTGTCCGCTGTGATGTCCACTGGAGCTATTTCCCTTGAATCCTCCGTTGTGCTTGTGGCCGCTGAAGTGATTACCGTTTCCTTTGTTGAAACGATTCCCTTGCTTGTGGTAGTTGCCAGGACCACTGCTCTCAGATGAGTGGTGCTTCTTGTGGAATGGTTCCACATGGTTCTTATTGTTACTGAACTTCCTTTTACGGTTCTCCTCTTTCTTGATATTGTTGTCCAGAGTGATGGCCTGATCAAGTAGAGACTGATAGTTTGGAGCATAGGCCACAGACAAGGGTATTTTGAGTTCTCCCTTAAGCCCACTGAGGAATTTTTCCTTCCTCTTTGCATCAGTGTCTATATCCTCAGGCGCATACCTGGATAGGGCACAGAAGTCATCCATATATTCCTTCAGAGTTCTTCCACCCTGACGCAGACCACGGAATTCTTCCTTCTTCACACTTATAGTGCCCGAGGATATGTGAGCAGTGCGAAAGCCTTCTCTGAAGGTGTTCCAGTCCAGATCATCTATGGGATGGGTAACCTGATATGTCTCCCACCACATTGCTACGGGTCCTTCCAGTAAGTGAGCTGTGAAGCGCACCTTTTCAGCATCAGTGCACTCGCAGGTGGTCAGATCC
This sequence comes from Dactylis glomerata, assembly GCA_007115705.1. Lineage (NCBI taxonomy): Eukaryota > Viridiplantae > Streptophyta > Magnoliopsida > Poales > Poaceae > Dactylis > Dactylis glomerata. Next base: position 1,565,919 of record QXEO01000339.1, read on the forward strand.
TTGTTGACCGAACGCAGCCAGTCATCAGCTACTATTGGCTCTGTAGCAGATGAGAACTTGTTGGGTCTCAGCCTCAGAAACCTTGCCAATCTATCCACCTGGGGTGGGGGTGGCGGTGGTGGTGGTGGAGGATTATTATTATTGTTATTATTGTTGTTTGCATTCGTTTGAAAGAACTGGGTCATCATTTGCATCAGCTGGGCCTGAGCTGCCACTAGTTGCTGAATTGCAGTATTGGTGTCATTGTTGTTGTTTCCATCATTGTCATTGTTGTTCGGCGCACGTCGTGGAGGCATCTGAGGTAGGGTATAGCATAGATAAGTATTAGACAGATAAAGCTAAAGAAGTAAAGATCCTACCCATGCATAATTCAACAAGCAATCCACAAACAATAAACTAGCATACAACTATTGATTTTCAAAAGCTTTAAAATTTGAAGCGTACGATTTGACAAGTTTTAGAAGTAAGTACTAAGAGTTTGACAAGGTAAACGATCGATGGTACTGTCATACCAACACGGTAAGACAATACAAAGGTGCTATCGTAAATGATACAAAAGATGATGGTGGTCAACTAGCCTCTCTTAACCCTCTTGGGGCATGAGAGGGGTAGAGGGTCTCGAAGTTCTGTCTTCTTGAGATCTCTCAGGGCCTTGGCTTCCCATTCCTCATAGGATAGACCATCACTAGAGGAATACACGAGTCTCTCCTCGGGATCCTCTTCTTCTTCGGATTCTTCTTCCTTCTTACTTGCTTCTAACTCTGCAAGCTTCATCTTTAGCTTCTCATTTTCAGACTTCAGCTCATTGTTGGCTTCCTCAATCTGCTTCTTCTCATCTCCCAATTTCTGTATGTTGTCATACTGCAGCAGTACTGTCTTCTCCAGAAGATGAGACCAGATGTCATCTTGGAGAATTTTTCCGCCTAACTGCAAGGGTCCTTCAACAATCTTGAGCTTGTTCTCCAGTTGAGTCTTCTTATCATCCAACATTATGAGAGCTGATTCAGTCTCCATGATCCTCTTGGTGGTGAGATCCATGAGATCTCTAAACTGATCCTGGTTGATAATCTGCTTCTTCAGCATGTCCTCTAGATTGACTGTGCAGCGCTCCCTTTCAGTGAGGTAGCCTCTCAGAAGGGAGTGGAACTCCTGGCCTCGGCGATCCACAACATGCCCTCCAACAGATCGCTCTCCAATCATCCCATAAGCTGAGGGACGTGGTATGTGAGCTCTGTACTTGTGGCGAATACGGGCGATGGCGCCCTGCATGGCAATCTCCACCGAATACCTCCAGTCCACATATGCTTCAGTGTACTCCATCGTGGACTCTCCTTCTTCATCAAGTCTTCCTTGGATAGTGGTTTGGATTAACCACTTCTCCAGACCATACTCCTTGTACTGCATCTTCCCACAGAAAACTGGTGGTGGTATCTGAAGCTGGGTGGCGAGGTCTAGTAGCACCTCCGAGAAAAGGTAATCTCCTTCACCAGCTACCACTCTCTCATCGTAGGTGTCCATCTACAAAAAAAAAATTTAAAAAGAAGAGGGAACGATCAGAACAAGAAGAGAAATACAAGTAAGAATGAAATGGTTAAGACAATAAGATCATGATTATTTGTTTAGCATTTTTGAAATAAAACTTGGGTCCTAAGGTTTTCCAATCCTAGGGTCTCGATCCTACAGGCAACACTATGCTCTGATACCATTTTGTGACGTCCCACCTTTGGCTTAAGGCAGAACACCTGTGTCATGTGCTATTCCCTGGATCAATGATAGCACCACAGAACAAAATATAGTATTCATCACATAGTATCGAGATTACACGCAGATCCAGATACATAAGTCTCACGATTATTACAAGATCCTTGGTCACATAGACCAATAAAGGTAAACAGAGTTCAACTTAAGCACAACGGAAATATAATAGTAGCGAGCCTCCATCTTCAGCATGCGCCACAGGCAGTCATGTTGGTATGCAGACTCGAGATCCTAACACTTCACTCCTCATCGGAAGAACCTGCACATTTGATTATGCAGCCCCAAATATGGGGGTCAGTACAATGATGTACTGGCAAATGACACATATTTGGTGGCATTTGTGAAAGATCTAGCTACATGCTATTTGGCTGGTGGATCTTTGGGCTATAATTGCATAAAGCCAATTTTGTCCTAATTAAGTCAAGATTTTTAATTCAAAGATTTTGTTTTGAAGGGTTGAAATAACCCCCAAATACTACATAGTTGCAAGTTATGTAGCACTGGGCGCAATTCAACGAAGTTGGAACCTCAGGCACCACCACCCCTTTGGAGTGTATGATCCTTAGTTCCTACCTAGGGGTTTCTAGACAAAATTTTAATAATTCAGAATCGGTGATGAGATTATTCCGTACATTCCATGTCTAGAGACTCAATTGTCCATGACCGAGGACACGGCTAATCGATTAGATTTAAACACCCTGCAGGGGTTGTGCACTTTCACCTTACGATTCATTTTATGCCCATACATAAAATGAAACGAGACCTTTTAGAAGGAGAGAGCAACTAACTTGGCAAGCACCGCTCCCAACCTATAATTTGACTACCACCACTTCTTGCCGTCAAGTTGCGCTCCCACATTCTAATCAGTCAAGACAGAGCCCATAATGTCATAAGGCTGCACTGGAAGTACAATAAGCATGGAAGACATAGCCATCTCTTTATTCCTAGGTGGCCGACCACAAGTGTACGCCCAGGCAGCAACTACACAAAGTGTAGCCCCAGGTCGCCACTCAACACCACCTCCATTATCAAACCAATCCACCCAGGTGTTTCATTTTAGTTGAAGTTCTATAACTTTTCACGAAACACATTTTAAGTGATCTTAGCATGGCATCAAAGTTAACGAAGAATTTAGCATCCTAACAGGTGGGGTTTGAGGGGATAGCTACACACTACTAGGATCTAAGCATTTGATAAAACAGTTGAGTAAAACACCTATCATGCATACTACAAGAGGTGAACATACTAATGCATAATAAAAATGGGTAGGGGACATGTGTGTCACTTGCCTTGGTAGCAACTTGCACACTCAAAACAGTTACAATAGTAGCCTTGCTCCTCTTCGTAATCTATTCAATCCAAACAATCATGCAATCAATATTCTATTTCTAATGACAATCATAGACATGTATGCATGTGTGCATGTATGCAAATGGCATTTTAATTTCACACACTATGCGAGTGTGTGTGAAGAGGTTGATTTGGTGGAACAAGTGGCTTTTGAAAACAAGTGTGATGTTGGAAAGGTTTTTATTGAACATATAACAAGGTATTTACAAAAGTGCATTTGATGCATCAGGGTAGTACTTTTAGAAAATTAGTTCTGGTTGGTACTGTCCTGCAAAAATAAGTTGGAGCTACCACTGGTTGGGTGACAGTAACATGAAGCTACTGCAAGTGGTTTTACTCAAAAAATAGTTTTTAGAAAACAAATGGTAAAGAAAAAGGTGATTTGGCCATTTTTAACAGTAGCAAGTTTGTGCACGTTTGAAATTTGAAAACTTTTGCTTCTGGAGTGTTCTAAATGTTCCAAGGATTCCATAGACCACAAATTTGTAGCATTTGGACTTACAGAACAAAAGTTATGAATTTATTTTGAATCCAAGGGCTTAATTCAGATCTGTTAATGGATTCAAAATGAACCCATAAAATAATAGGTTTTATTGAACCATTGGATTCTACACAACCCAAGAATTCCAACGAGGTATTATTTGCTATTTTTCGAGTTACAGATCAAAAGTTATGATTTTTCAAAGATTTGGATCAAATCTGGTTTGAAAACCTAAACAAAATCTGTTTTGAACTGAGGCTGGCCACGTGGTGATCTGTGGTTTGTCGGTACCGTTTCGTGCGGATCAGGAACTGAGGCCGTCGGATCTAAGTGGAAATGGACGCACGAGATCAAGCAGTACCGGTTCGGTAAGTGATCCTATTAGGATCGTTAGATCGAGATCTGACGGTCACTGAGAGAGGGAGAGAGGTTTTCACCGGCTAGCTAGGGTTCCGATGAGGTTCGCCGGCGAAGCGCACTGGGTTTTGATCTCCGGTGAGCTCCGGTGGTCTCTGCTTGACGGCGATGCTAAGACGAGGTACAGGAGATCACGACGAGCTCGAATGCATGGTCGATTTCCTCGATTGCTTCCTGGAGTGTAGGAGGGCGACGGCTGGAGGGCTTCGGGCGACGTAGTGCTTCGGGTAAGCTCCGGGGAGCTCGTTTGGCTGCAGAACAAGGCACGAAAAGGTGTCAGGGGGATGCGCCAAGTATAGGGGAGATGTCTGGAAGAAAGAGGGGCGCTCAAGGTCACCGGCGGCAGCGAAATCGACCGGAGGAGCCTGCAGCAATGGTGGACTTCGGCGAGCGATTTGGACAGCCCTGCGGCGTCTTCTTCGGAGAGAAGAGGGAGGGGCGAGAGAGGGGAGTAGGGGCTTTATAGGGGCGGGCAGTGGTGGCTAGTTATGGCGCTAGTAACGCCGGAGAGTAACGCCGGCGACGTTACTGGGAGGGGGAGAGAGAGGAGTGATGACGGTGATGACAGGTGGGTCCCACCTGTCGGCGAGGAGGGGAGAGGGGGGGCTGGGGTACCGGTTCGGGGTGGCTGGAATGGGCCGCGGGCTCCTTTCTTCTCTGGGCCGAAGTTTGTCCCCGGGGTCCAATTCCATTTTTATTTTGTTTTCCACCTTTTCTCTTTTCTGCTTCCCTTTTTCTTTTATTTTGATTTTTGTGTTTTGAGTTTTGAATAGTTTCCTCTATTCAGATTTGAAGGAAAACAGTGCTGACCAAACATGGTCCTTTAGAAGTATGTTTAGAAACTAAACCAGAGGTCTTGTGGTAAGATTGGAAGAAGAAAGTTATTTGTGAGAATTCAAATATAGGATCCAAATAATAGGAAGTTAAAATATTACCTTCCCACTATTTGGTTTTTCAAAAGAAATTTGCTAGAGGGAAAAATATGAGATGGCTCCATAATAATGGAGTTCATTTAAAACACTTCCTTTCTGAAAGCTTTTTGTATATTAGATTTGGGAAAAAGGGCATTTGACTTTATTCTTTGAAGAAAAAGGTTCAAAACTTTGGAAAGGCTTTAAAATGCAATATGCCATGAATGCATGATGAAATTTTAAATCTTAAAAAAAATCTGGGTCGTGACATTCATGCCCGCCATCAGAACAGTTCATCCTGATCACGGAAACCCTAGTTCAGCGACACGTGTCCAAAGGCAAAACAGTAACTTTGGTTAAACAGTGCGTGCGCTATGAATCTTGCCCTAGAAGGAACTACGTGCTCAAAATTATGGCGGATTTCTATGGTATGATCCAACGGATCCCGGAAATCTTGCTGAGTTGAAACTACGTTGCATGATCCGCTATCTACGGCGGACTGAAAGATGAAGAAAAGAGGAACATCAAGAACCGCTATCTAGACGCAGAAAAGAAGACGAGCTATGGCGGATGGACTTCACCAAAAACAAGGCATGGCGGATGGAGATGGCGATCTTGAAGTTCCCTGGGGCTACTGTTGGGGATATACTAAATAGGTATACCAGCGACGTAGTCCTAAACCAGCAAGCCAGGGTGGCCCATCAGGGTGGTATGGCAGATTGCCTACCGGGCGGCCCAGTTGCTGGAGAGACCATGGTGGTACTGGACGCAGGAGCTCATGGCGGATCCGAAGACAGACCCATGGCGGGCTGCCTTGTAGTACACGCATAGGGCTTAGTCTAGGACTCCAAGTTGTATCTGCTCCAGTACCATCATGTAGCCCACGCCAGGCGCCTTTATAAGCCGGCGTGGAGAAGCCCTTGAGGCAGAGCTTAGACATACGGCCGATCGCATAGCGAAACAGCCAACCTCATCATTGTAACCGAGCACTTGTTGCCATATAGTGAATTATAGCATCACGTAGGGTCTCGCCACCGTTGCGGGATCTGAAGCTGGGTAAATTCGTGCTACCACCGTCCCGGATCACTCCGCCGTGTTCACCCCCTTCCACAAACCGCCATACACCTACCCCTATGGCAGATCTGTTGACGAAACCATGACAATGAACAATACACATGCAAGTGCTTGTGCTTTGGAACTTGTTCTTTATTTCTTCTCTTTTCTTTTCATTTGAACAAGGAGCCACTGAAAGTAAGTAGGGAATATATGTGCCAAGCATTGAAGCTAAAGAGAAAATAAATTTTAGAATTGTGCAACTCAAATCAATAGTAGTGAAGAGCAAATATGTTTCACATGATCAACATTTTACTAGTTGTAAGTCTCATACCCCGGTTTTAATAGTACCTCCACCCAATGCTATTACACTCTAGAATTACCATATACTTCCAATGTGTGCATATAGTTTCAACCAAGTGCTCGCAATGGGGTACCTCCATGCCACCTATACATAGTGCCTTCTAGATTTTCATGTTTTTGCAAAGGCAATACATACCGGATGACAGGACAATAGACAAATGAACTCCTCTTAAAGTACTAATTGAGTAGTAAATTAAACTTGTTTAAGCTAACACTACTAGAAAAAGCTTACCCGCAGCGCACCTAATATGGTTACCCATAGCGCATGGCCCGTGCACTGCGGGTACCACCAAGGTTTTCAGTATCGGGATACTAGGTAGTATCATTTTCTTGTCAGCAGTATCATATCTTAGAATCGTATCGTAGTATCACGGTACTATGGAATTTTTATGTTTAATAAAATATATGTATATATTAATAATATACCTAAAAATATAGATAAATTCAATTTTTAATTAGAATTTTAAGCATATCGTATATCTTTTATAGAGGCTAATCATGCAAACGATGTATTTATATAATATAAATCTAGGCCAATTCATCGAAATAATACAAAGATAACTAATTATGAACCATATGCTTGAAAATTAATACACGCGACTGGCTAGTTGACTACTTTGTCGATTGAACAAACTCCTTTTTACACCAATCTCAACCAAACTAATGGGCTCATTGTATTGTTTAGGTAAATACAAACAAAACCACCTTTAATTATGAGCTTTCCATGCCATTTTGTCCTTATTTTTAGCATAGGTGTGGGATCTTATGGTATCGTCTTTGTATCGAGATACTAAAGATACAACGATACGTATCGGGATACGGATAAGATACTACCAGATTAGGATACCATAACGATATGTATTGGTTGGCCATAGTATCATCGTCAAATCGTAAGATACTATGCTACTTATCGGGATACTGACAACCTTGGGTACCACGCCACTGGTAATTAATTACCCGTAGCGCACCAGCCCATGCATTGCGGGTAAAGTGGTCTGTGCGTTATGGGTGTTCTTTTTGAAATTAAAAAAACGAATTTTCTTACGTACTCGTGGCGCATTAGGGCCGATGCGCTACGGGTATTTTTTTCAAAATTCAAAAAAAAGGCCGCCGCCAGAGAGGTTGCCAGAGAGGAGCTGACGTGGTTGTCCTTCCGTCGGAGAGGAGCTCATCGAAGAGGAGAATGGGGAGGAGGTCACCGGAAAGGAGGTCGCCGGAGAGGAGGTCACCGGAGAAGAGGTCATCGGAGAGGAGGTCATTAGGGAGGAGGTGGTTGGGGAGGATCTTGGCCGGGGAGGAGGACACCGAAGAGAAGGTCATTAGGGAGGAGGTGGTTGGGGAGGATCTTGGCCGGGGAGGAGGACGCCGAAGAGAAGGTCATCGGGGAGGAGGTCGCTGGAGAGGAGCTCGCCGGAGAGAAGGTCATCGGGGAGAAGGTCGTCGGGGAGAAGGTCGCCGGAGAGGAGCACGCCGGAGAGAAACTTGGCCGGAGAGAAGGTCGTCACGGAGATGCTTGCCGGGGAGGAGCTTGGCCGGAGTGCTCGCCGGAGAATCACCGGGGAGGAGCTTGGCCGGAGTGCTCGCCGGAGAATCACCGGGGAGGAGCTTCTCATGCTCATGTGTGTGTGTGTGAGTGAGAGAGAGAGAGAAGATATATGAGGTGAGTGAGATATGGAGGAAGAAGAGAGAGAGGGGAGGTGAGATAAGGACAAAGAGAGGTTGAATCCGCGTGACCCCTCCCGGCAAATCAGAAGCCTTCGTTGATAATGCCACGGATGTGTGTTTGTTTGGAAACGTTGTGTGCCATTGGATGTCTGTGTAGATTTGCACTTACCCGTAGTGCACCACTTCACCCATGCGCTACGGCTAAGTGATTCGAATTTCGTATTTTTTTCGCACCAAAAACTAGAACATAAAAAAACTGCATCTTCCCTTTCAAATTTTGAAATTCTAAAATTGTCAAAAGGACCATAGGTCATTGAATTCAGATGTAACTTTTCATGTAGATACTTTTTCATATAAAAAACTTTTTAATCTGACTTCGTATGTAAAAGTTATGGCCGTTTTACCGAGACATAAAGTATTTTTGTAAAAAACATCAAAATTCATGTTTATTATTTTTCCTACTTACTGGATCACATAACATAACTAAATCTCAAATTTTGAATTTTTTTCAAATATTTTATCTCAAAGTTTCTAGTGTTTTTACCCGTAGCGCATGGGTCATAATACCTGTACCGCACCAGCCTCGTGCGCCACGGGTAAGTCCCAAAATTTGAATTTTTTTGAATTATTTTCTTGCCCAACTTACCCATAGCGCACGGGCCTGCATGCGCTACGGGTATTATCACTACCCGTAGCGCATGTCAGGCCCGTGTGCTACAGGTAAGTTGGGGGAGGGCACCCCCTCCAGGCCTACAAGTACCCGTAGCGCACTAAATATGTGGTGTGCTACGGGTAAGTCACATACCCGCAGCGCATGTGCACAGGTGCGCTACGGGTAAATACCCACAGGACACCACATATTCAGTGCGCTACGGGTAGCTATGCTACCTATAGCTGTTTTTCTAGTAGTGTAATGAGGAAGTCCATGCTAAAACTTCTACAATGATTAGGCATGGTTTCGGTTAGCGGCCCAATGCTCATCTCTAACAAATATGCACACTCGAATCTTTAACATGATAACTCCCACTCGAATCTTTAATATGCCCAAGGTGTATGACAATAACTTAATTAACGTTGAAAGTCTTGTTCTATGACAGCATGATTTAACTTAACCCCAACTAATAAAATGACAAACATGCAACTTACATAAATGAACAACACCGTAGATTGCTACTATCCCAAGAGCTTCGAGTTGCACAATAAAAAGAAACATGATTTTGAATGCAAAGACATGGCATATATACTGTAATTGGAATAACATTTTTGCTATGTAGGTAGGTATGGTGGAGATTTTGCAGAGAAGTATGGCTCAAGGTATTAGGATACACACGTCTTTTGCTTGCTTTTTCTTTTCTTGGCCATGGTAAATGTATAAAGTCACAAGCATGCATAATATCTATAATGATACACATTTATTAATGAAATAAGTAACTCAAAGTTAACCATCAGTGCTCAAAGAAGAAATAGCACACTAAATACGACACTAGCAAATTACTATTCAATCAAAGCATATGAAGCATAGAACATAAGCATTACTTGTATTGTTACCTCCCTTTTCTTCCCAACTTTTTCTCTCAATTCCAACATTAGCTTTCTCATAAATATATAATAAACCTACAGGTGGTGTTCTATTTATTCGAAACAAAAGAGGCAAAAGAAAAACTAAAAACTATATGCATACACTCCAAGTTTATTCAACGGTAAAGTGATGCTCAAAAAACAAGGCAAGAATATTATGCAAACCAAGGAGTTGATAGGTCCAGGGGGTTGCCATGGGGACTCTCCAAGATTATGGTGTGATCCATTACTTAGATGACTCCTTGCTCGATGATTATTCCTTCCCTGTGAAAAAACTTCACCACAAAACTATTTCCCACCTCTTTTCTAGAGTGGCAGATATTAGAGGGTACACAGATAATATAAGTGCTGCAAAGAAAAACCCAAATAAAATTTGATGCAAGGTGTCCAGAGAGTGTATTAAGTTGCCAACATTCATTAAATATAAAAAGACACAATAAAGAATCATCTTGAGACTCAAACAAACGCTCAGAAAAAACAAAAGAAAAAATATGTCAGTAAAAACAACAGCTGTTTGATGAATTTTTTGCCCCCCTTAAACAGGTCACGAATTTTTGTTATATTTTTATTCTGGTAGAGGATGAAAAGTTTCAATTTATATAAATAGCACAGGTCCATAGAAGTTAATGACAAAATATGAAAAATCATGCACTAAAAAGTGCTACGTAGATTTCAGCATCTCTAAATAAGTATTGAAATCTTTTAACATCCAAGATTGGTAAAACTTGGCACTTTATTTTTGCTACAGTAGATGCACTAAAACAAAATTTCTTGCTACAGCAAGGATGCAAATAGAAGACTTAAATAAAAGTACTCTCTCACAAGAGCAAAGGAAACAAAAAAAAGTAAATACTACCGGTTTGCCATATAGATAGGATTCATACCTTATTATTTCAAGATTGGAAAGTGTCATGAGGGCATTTGTATTTCTGAACATTCACCTACTTCCTTGGAAAGTGCTCCATACACTTGGCAATTGAAACTTCACATTCCCTTCTTTGGAATCAATAACTGCACCTATAGTTCTCAAGAAAGGTCTCCCAGGAATTATAGGACTTGAGGTACTGCTCCTCATGTCCATCATGATAAAATCAGCAGGTACAAAAGTCATATAGATTTCAATCATAACATCATTTATTCTACCTAAGGCATGCTTGGTAGAATCATCAGCAAGTAATAAATCAATGTCACTTTTTCTAGTTTCTTGTCAATATCAAGTAAATCATACAGTTATTTGGAGAGGATGTTAACGCTTGATCCCAAGTCTAAAATAGCATGATGTGACTCTTTTCCTACATCAATAAGTATTTTTTGGATTCACACATCCCAAGCTTAGGTGGTATCATAGCCTCATTGTTATAACGTTGTATCTTTTCTTTTATGACACTAGCAAAATACATGTGTGTTGCAACGGGTCTAAAATTAAACCATACAACTTATACACAATACTTCAAATTTTTTTGCTTTACAATTTCATCCTAAACAAAAAAGAAAAATTAAATAACAGGACGAATTGACCAATCAAACCACGGTGTGGCAACCAAGCCTTGGTTTAAACTCCATTGATTCACATTTGAAATCACACCATGATCCATTGAACACTGCGAATAAACTAGCTGCATTTTTTGAAATATAGAAATATATTATGGATTCTGCATTTTCATTAAGATAGAAATAAACCCAAAAATATGCAAACCTTCCCAAACACATAGAAGAATACCAACAGGAGCAGAAGGTCAGTTCGTTACTGCTCATGTGTTTGACACTGCCCAACCCGAGGCTGCATGTTCAGATAGTGCATCAGTACACAACCAGCGATAGTTGCAACGCGACTCTGGGCAAGCGCCCAAACCAGCCAGATATAAGGCATAAATTCTAGTAGGTGACCAATGAGAACGTTCTGGTCACGCACGATATCCATGCACAATGGAAGCCGGCATCATGTATTGCCGACGTTGTGGCTCTCCCCAAGTCCAACTGAGCACCGTAGCTGCTCTCCATCGTCGTCCTCATCAGCTCGGCGAAGGAATCAAGCTCGGATGTCTATAATAATTTCCTCCATCCTCTTCTTCAAGGAAGTTGTTCGTCGTCGATTAGCTCCTCCCCGAGCTCCTCCACCTCTAGTGACCATGCATCTATCACTAGGGTGAGTAGGTAGTCCTTGCGGGACAAGACCACAAGTTATGCCGTTAGGGGCCCGTCCTGGGCGGTGAATCAGCCGCAAATGAGCACGACACGGGAGAGCCTATGTTGGAGAGAAGGGGATAGAGGGGATAAGGCCAAGGACTATGGGCTAATATGTTGGTTTGTGAGGGGTAAAACTATAAAATGAACGTGCGTATTGCCTACCAGTCGTTTTGCAGTTTAATAGTAGAGATGATTGGCTATATAGGATCCAAAACCGGTTTGATGAACATTAAAATAAGGATCATTAAAACTTTGCAATATATTGATAAGTTCATTCAAACTACATTTATCAAGATCAAGTAGAGGTTCTTTAATATTATCGGGAAGCATTTTTTTCCTCTACTTCTTTTTCTTCCACAACCATAATAGATTATTTTCTTTCTTCCTCCATTTGGTGCAATATTTCCCATGATTTATGAATTATATCTTGCACATATTTAATGGATTCCTCATTCTTTTTCTCTTGCATATGGTTTTTTTAAAGGAATACGGTAGGGGAAGCCCCTATAGTGTTTTTCTTAAATAAGAACCCAAATCTGTGTTTGTGGGGACTTGAACCTGGGTGGCTGGGTTGTACATCCACTTTCTTAATCATGTGAGCTAGGATCACTTCTCATCATATTGTTTTTCGTAGTAAAAATTTCTCTAGTTAAATCATCTACCTTTTCATTTAGAGCATCTAATCTTTCAAATTTAGCAATGAACTTTTTATTAAGTTCCTTTTGTGTAGATATGAAGGATCTCATGGTGTTCTCTAGATCATTAGAAATGTTATTACCACTTATATACTTATTAGGAACATATGGGGGCTTCACATATTGATTGTTGTAATTATTATTGTACCCATTATTCCCAAAGTTTCTCACATAATTGATGTCTATATTTTAGCATTATTCTCAACAAGATCTTGTAATGGAATATTATCAACATTTTGTTAAGAGATATACGAATAGATAGCATGAACTTTAGATGTCAAGGAATCTACTTCCTTGACGGGGTTGACTTTCCTATTTGAGATGGCACCCTCTCAGTGTGCCATTGGCTGAAATTTTGAAGCATGTTTTCAAGAATTGCTTTAGCTTCATTAACAGTTTGTCATAAAAGCTCCTCCCATAGCGGAATCTAGCATACTCCTAGACATATAGTTTAAACCATTATAGAATAAATGTAAATCCGTCCACTCATTCACTCCATGTGATGGGAAAGTGCATATCATGATTTTAAGTCTCTCCCAAGCTGTTGCTACATGTTCGTTATCATTTTGCTCAAAAGAAAAGATGTTATTTCTGTTCTGCAAAATGTTAACCAGAGGATAATATTTCTAGATAAAAGCTTCTCTAAGATTATCCAAGGAATTAAGACTACCATTAGGTAATGAAAGTAACCAATCTCTGAGAATGGGGATAATTTTAGCTTGAAAATATCATTTTCAACATTCTTAAACTTTTGCATATCACAAATCTCACAACAATCATATGCATAGAAGCATCCTCACTAGCACTACCGCCAAATTGATCTTTAGCAATTAAATTAAGTATCCCAAGACTAACTTCAAATGAATTGGCCTTTATTTTAGGAGACATGATAGGACTAGCAATGAATTGTGCCTTAGGCGCGTTGGTGATGCCACATAACTTAGTTGTTTGATCACCCATAATTTTTTCAGCAGAAGTACTACACTTTTTTTATTTTATGTATATATGCGAAAACAAAAGAAATAAAGAGACAAAAACAAGAAAAAGAGAATTGCTTTGCAAATCTAAAAGAACGAGAAGACTCATAGTGGTGTTACCCCCCCCCCAAGCTTAGGTGATTACACAGCGCGTGAAGAAGATCTCACGTCGATGAATGGCCTTCACTCGACAAAGATAGAAGTTGTGAATGCTTTCCTTTGTTCCTCGGCAATGACACCAGAAAATAGTCTTGATGAAAAAGGTGCCAACTCGTCGGGACTCCAAGTGCAGAGTGTTGTTGCAAGAGTAAATTTTCCCCACGAGGGAACACGGGGTTTGATATAGAACTCTCAGGGAACAGTCGAGAAAGCTCTCATCGTTCTTCTTCAAGCAACCTGCAAAACAACTTCCTTGTCTTGTGTCCCCAACTCCATCAGTGGTTGTCAAGCACAAGGCGTAAATGTAAGTCAAATAAAATATGATAATGCAAATAAAGTAAATATGATGCGTGGAAGGTATTTTTGGGTTTTGTAGGTGTATGCAAGAAAGTAAATATGTTTTTGTATTTTCTGATTTAAATTATGCTAAAAATAAAATTGCGTGTAAATGTGTTGGAAAGGTGTTTCTTATGATTAAAATTGGACCAGGGTTCGTGGGTTCACTTGTCTACACTCTCATAAAGTTGTGGTGGCATTAAGCGCAAAGCGGATGACCGAAACATTGACATGATTTTTATTATGTTAACATGATAATATTCATATAGGCATCACGACCTAATTTAAAGATGATGCAACAAATCTTACTTATACTCCACAAGATAGGAATACACTTTAGTCAATCTAGTATTAAGAATTAACAGAGTATAGCCTAAGGTACTTTGACATGATGTTGAATATCAAATATGCTATCGCTTGGACATATTACGATAGAAGGATGTCTATGAATGTCACTTGGAATTCTATGCTGTCACCTAGAAATTATAGCACATACATTCTTTCTATCCCTAGTGAGGTAACCGTGAAAAGGTAAAAACCATAGCAGATCAATGAATACTGTCACTATCCAATCACTACTACCTAGTTACTCCATCTAATACACACCATTCCCCTCTCGCGCTCTCGCATACATGTTGGATCAGAAAAAGTAGTAAAGAACAAGGTAATAATATGCATCTACTCATATATCAATAACATAATAACATATCACATATCATTGATCATCCAATAAAATAAAGATCCACCACTGTCGTGGGGATGACAATCTGGGTAGGCCAAGGGCAGAGCAACATGCCGACTGACATCCTATGGATCGACGCGACATCCGGCCGAGGAGGCCGGCTTCGACCAAAGAGCCGGCTATGCCAGCAGCCGGCTGATATCTTCTCCACCGAAGGACCAAGCTGGTGAGGACGACGAAACCTTTAACCATCACTTTATTAAAGGTTGCAGGGGCCCGATAGCAGTGGCAGAGTTTGGAGACTGGAGTGACACCAGCCACACACGGCCTCCACCAACCGCACCGAGCAAACCCCCTCTCCATGAAAGAATCTGAGGCAAGCCGGGGGCATATGCCTCAGATATGCCGGTCTAGGGGAAATGGCACTTTATAAAGTAGCATGCGCCCAGGCAGAGGGACAGAGAAGAGCGGGACCCACGCCAAGGCCGCAGCCACGGGGAAGCCGATAGCCGGGCAGCCGGACGACACTATAACCAGGCCCCTCGCCTATATAAGGGGGCCTGGACCCTTAGAATAGGGGGATCGAACACTTCTTCTTCCTCTAGACAACACAGCTCAAGGAGCACTGTAAGTCACCATGTCCTAATAATAAATACTAAGGTAGGACGTAGGGGTTTTACTTCCGGCAAGGAGGGCCCTGAACGTGGATAAGTGCCGTGTCGTCACATGCCCAATCTCGAGCTGGACCCGTCATTGTTCTCCGACGAGCCCCTTCGATAAGCCATCCCTATGGCTACTGTCCTCGATATACCACGACAATTGGCGCCCACCATGGGGCAATGTGCGGCAGTGACCGGAGTGAAGTTCTGGCCGGGATCCCCATTGACTCTCGGCGAGAAGGATGCCTCCGACCTTGTCTGGAGGTTTGGCACCTTCGACTGCGTCAGCGACAACCTCGATTGCTTTGAGGACGCCTTCGGCAACAGCAGCTGGTTCCTCGACGTCGGCGACCACCACTTCTACATCGCTAAGTCATTCCCGGAGGAGGTAACTAACGTGCTTGACCCTCTCTATGATGCAGGCTTGAGCTGCAGTGAAAGCAACGATCTTGGTGCCATGGTCGAGGTGCTGGCCCTGGAGGATGAGGATGGAGCTGGCTGATACGTCTCCAACGTATCTATAATTTTTGATGCTCCATGCTTGTTTTTACACCATTTGCCTATTGTTTCGTTACTCTTAGTGGCACTTTTATGCATTTTCCGGAACTAACCTATTAACGAGTTGCCACAGTGCCAGTTTCCTGTTTTCTGCTATTTTTGTGTTTCAGAAGTGATACACAGGAAATATTATCGGAATTGGACGAAACAAGTTCCTGAAGTCTTATTTTACCCGGAAGCTTCCAGAGATCCGAAGGAGAGTAGGAGGGGGGCCACCAGGGCCCCACACGTAGGGGTGGCGCGGCCAGGCCCTTGGCCGCGTGGGCCCCGCGTGAGGGCGCCTGGCTCCTCCTCTGACGACGCCCCTTCGCCTATAAAGACCCCCCGACGGAAAAAACCTAAGTACCCAATCAGATTTCCAGAACACATCGCGATCCGCCGCCGCCGTCGACCCGAAGATCGGGAGGGTCCATAAGCTCTTCCTGGCACCCTGCCGGAGAGGGGAATCGCCACCGGAGGTCTTCTTCATCGCCATGCTTGCCTCCGGAGCGATGAGTGAGTAGTCTACCTTGGACTATGGGTCCATAGCAGTAGCTAGATGGTTGTCTCCTCCACCATGTGCTTCATGTTTAGATCTCATGAGCTGCCCTACATGATTGAGATCACCGTTATGTAATTCTACATGTTTGGTTTGTTGGGATCCGATGAATATTGGTGTTTATGATTAAGTTGCTGTACTGAATTTTATCTTTTGTTATCTCTATGTTGTTTATGATCTTGCATGATCTCCGTTGTTAGTAGCTATCTTGGCCAAGTAGTTGCTAGTGACTCCAAGAGGGGGTATTTATGCTCGATAGTGGGTTCATGCCTCTATTTAATCTGGGGGAGTGACAGAAACCTCTAAGGTTGTAGATGTGCTGTTGCTACTAGGGAGAAAACAACATTCATATGCTCAAGGGCATATGCTTTGTTTACATTACACACTTTGCTTAATGAAATTATCCGTTGTTCGCAACTTAATACTTTTGGGGTGTTCGGATTGATATCCCCGAGAGTGGATTATTAGTCATAGATGCAGTTGGATGGCGGTCTATGTATTTTGTTGTAATGCCCAGAGTAAATCTCATAGTGATCTTCTTGACATATCATGTTTATCTTTATTCTATCAATTGCCCAACTGTAATTTGTTTACCCAGCATGTGTTATTTTATCTTATGGAGAGACACCACTAGTGAACTGTGGACCCCGGTCCTATTTCCATCATATTGCTATCACCTGTTTACTTTATTCGCACTGTTTACTTTACTCGCATACTATATTGTTTTCAACTCGATACGCTCATAACCTTTGTTTCAAGCAAACCGGTGAGATTGACAACCTCATCGCAAGTTGGGAACAAAGTACTTGGTTGTGTGTGTGCAGGTTCCGCATCACCTTCAGTCGTTTTTCTCTACTCTCCAAGATCGACATACCTTGGTTTCTTAACTGAGGGAAAACTAGCTGCTATACTCATCATACCTTCCTCTTGGGGTTCCCAACGGGCTGGTTATCCACCACACACAAGGACAGTCTGCTCCCACGTCAACCACACGCAGCAGCTAATTTTCTGGCGCTGTTGCCGGGGAACGAAGAAGAATAATCTCCCTCGTCAACTGGGCGCCATCAAACGCATCAGCTAATTTTTTGGCGCCGTCGCCGGGGAGGAAGAGAAGACTTCTGTGAGGACTGAATTTTTCTTCAAGGAACCTACTTGATTCAGCTGCTGGAGGCACTTTTATGTCCCTTACCTAGGGCGCCGCATCAAAGCTACTCGACAACATGATGGTAAATTATTCCGAATGGCACACCGAGAGAGCTCCACAAGGTAAGAAGGTAAATTCTGTTGAGGAAACCTCTTCCTTGAATGATAAGATTGATACCATTATGGCTATGCTTGCTAATGATAGGACTCATGTTGATCCTAATAATGTTCCTTTGGCCTCTCTGGTTGCTCAAGAAGAGCATGTTGATGAGAATTTCATTAGAAACAATAATTTTAACAACAATGCTTATAGGAACAATTTTGCTAGTAACAATTATAGGCCGTATCCTTCTACCAATGGTAATGGTTATGGTAACTCTTATGGTAATTCCTACAACAACACTAGGGTCGCGCCCGCCGAGCTTGAGGTAATGCTCAAGGACTTCATCGGTAAGCAAACTGCTTTTAACAAGTCTGTTGAGGAAAAGTTAGGCAAAATTGATATTCTTGCTTCTAAAGTTGATAGCCTTGCTCATGATGTTGAAATTCTGAAATTAAAAGTGTTGCCTAATGATGTGAAAGAGAACAATGTTTTTGCTACCCCTAATGCTATTCAAGTTGGAATTGATGAAAATATTAGATTGTTAGCGGAATTGCATGCCAGGTGGGAAAGAGAAGATGAGATGGCTAGAGAGATGAAGGTATGTACTATTACTACCTCTAATGATGTTGCTCCTACTGGTAGCAATCCTCTTACTTTGATTGGTGTAGAGAAATCTCCCACTCCTTGTGTTAAAAAGCCTAAAACTGCCAAAACTTTTTCTCAAAAGAGTGCTGAAATTTTTCGGAGTGTGGGAGATGAAAGCTCTACTTCTTTTAATGATTTTGATGTTGATGGCTGCAATATATCTGAAGTAATTTTGTTCTTGCAAAAGCTTGCTTTGACTCCCAATGCTAGTTCTCTAAATATTGCTTTTACTAAGCATATTACCAATGCTCTTATAAAAATTAGGGATGAAAAGTTGAAGCAAAAAGCCTCTGTTCCCAAGAAGTTAGAAGATGGTTGGGAACCCATCATTGATATGCATGTTAATGGTTATGATTGCCATACTTTATGTGATCTAGGTGCTAGTATTTCTATTATGCCTAGAAAAATTTATGACATGCTTGATTTACCACCACTTGAAAAATGTTATTTTGATGTTCCTATTGCTGATGTTGCTAAGAAGAAACCTTTGGGAAGAATTAATGATGTTCTTATTGTGGTTAACAATAACCTTGTTCCCGTTGATTTTCTTGTTATGGACGTTGAATGCCATGCTTCATGTCCTATTATTTTGGGAAGACCCTTTCTTCGAACTGTAGGTGCCATCGTTGATATGAGGGAAGGCACCATCAAATATCAATTCCCACTAAAGAAAGGTATGGAACACTTCCCTAGGGAAAGAAAGAAATTACTTTTTGACTCTATTCTTAGAGAAAATTATGAGCTTGATGCTTCATCACTTGATGTTACTTGATTCGCAATTTTCTGCGCCTGGCTCAAAGGCGTTAAAGAAAAGCACTCTTGGGAGATAACCCAATGTTTTCCTTTCAGTACTTTTTCTTTTATTTGAGTCTTGGAAGTCATTACTACTGTAATGACCACTCCTTATCTTGTTTATTTCTTTTTTGTGCCAAGAGAAGCCTCTAATTTGAATGAGGTAAAGATTTGGGGATGTTGCTGTCCTGAAACTGTTTTTGGTGTTGCACCGTAAAAATTCGTATAAATTCACTGTATATCTTTTGGACCTGCGATTTCTTGTGCATATGCCCAGGTTATATCCAAACTTTTCTTAGTTGAACACTTTTTGATTTGAGCAACAGAAAACCCCTCAAAAATTCGACCTTTGTCAGCTGTTCAGTTTTGACAGATTTCTGCCAATATTTGTGTTTGCCACTTTATCGCTTTCTTTTGAGTTCTTTTGATCATGGAACTTTTGGGGAGGTTGCTACAGTAGTATTTGCTATATATGTGGTAGTTTTGAGTTGAAACCTGAAGCAAAAAGAGGTTGATTATATGTTATGTTGCACTAATGTTGCTAATAGAATTGTGTTTAGTTTTGTATGAAGGAAGTTTTCAAGTGTAGGGATTGGAGAATGATGAGATGACTTGAAGAATGGACAAAAGCTCAAGCTTGGGGATGCCCATGCATCACCCCAAGAAATATCCAAGAAGTACAAGCATCAAAGCTTGGGGATTCCCCCGAGGCACCCCTTCTTCATCGGCAAAAATCAGGTCACCATTCAAGACACTATATTTTTATTGCTTCATGCACTATGTGTTTTTCTTGGAGCATCAGTTGTTTTAGTTTTCTTAGTTAGTTTAGTTTGTTTGTTAGCTTCAATAAATGGTTGGACCCCAACAAATTTCTTTTGGAGGAGATGTACTCGTTTTCATTTGCCAAGAACGCTCTAGTTTTCACTCTTATTAAAAATCGAGTGTTCTTCTTTTTCTGCTACTGCTTTTGGTTTTCATTTTCACCTTGATTTGCGTTCAGACCTTGTCATATCTTTTCATCAAGGTGTATTTTTGCCTCTGATCTTTATTGGTTTTCATCAAAAGAGGTGTCTTTAAAAATTTCAAATGGTGTTGGAAAAGAGAAAAAGCTTTGAGCAAAATAGTGGTACAAGAAGGAGCTTGTGTAGACAGCGTCTTAGGCTTTTTCATGTCATGCTTGATGTCTTTTTGATAGTATGCTTAGTGGTTTTGCTGTAGCATGACTTCTCTCAAATAACTGAGATTGCTTAATGAGCCTTTGAAAAAATCATGCGTTGTTTTTATTGTATGGAAGCATTATTTTGGTTTTCTCCTTGATGCTTTATTTGGGTTGACTTGGCGCATGCTCACACATGTTAGACTCTTAAAAAGTCACCAATAGCCTTCATGATCATTTAGTTTTTGACTTTTGATGCCATCTTATGCTTCTTTTAATGTCGCTTTGTTGCTTTGCATGATTATGGCCATTATTGCTCTCTTAGTTGGTCACTCCTAGTCTTTTGCTAGCCCTCGCCTTGTACTGAGTATGAGCTCTACTCGTGCATCCAACTCCTAAAAGCCAAAGTTTTCCAAAGTGTCCACCATACATACCTACTAGCAATTTGCTATTCCAAGTAAATTTGACTTGCTTTTATTTTCTCTTCAAATTAAACTCTTACCAGTGTTATGCGAAATTCGGTCAGTAAAGCTCTTACGAACCGGAAGGCACACTTTACTTTTTCCCGTTCTTAAAAATTAGACATTGTGGCTTCTTATGTTGAGTTGTTATGCTTGCAAGTTGTAAGTTGGATTCTAGCCCATCCATGCTGTCATGGGGCAAGCTTTCAACATTGCACTTCTTATTTGAGTTGATATCATGATCTTTTGCTTATGGATGCCCGCGGTGTGAAATGAATTGGGAATCTTGTGGGGATCATGGAGTTTGTATATGTGTTAGGGAAACGCCGGGCCGCCAATCTAAGCCATGCATAATTCATGGTGGAAATTTGCAGCATACCCATGGTGAACATTCGACGACTCATCTCACAATAAAAAGCTAAACAAAAGGCAAATAAAAGAGATGTCGAGGTGTTCATTGTCTGCTTGTCCTGTCATTTTGGTGTGGGCTTGTTCCATGTCATCGGGCATGGAGGTACCCCATTGGCGGTTCTCAATGATATGCATATACTTACAATGACAAGAGCCTTGCTTGGGACTCTAAGTAAAGTAGCATGAGGTTTGGGTACTCGTATTCACGGGGCATGAGGTTTTCAACTTATGATTTGTCAAGCATATGCATCATAATTGTTCTCGCATTAACTTTAACCATTCAAGATGCTTATGATGGGGGCAATGAGAGCTCAAAGCCGGTAAGTACCATAATTTTTGAAGGTTATAAAACTTGCAATCACTGCTTCCCTCTGTGAAGGGCCTTTCTTTTACTTTTATGTTGAGTCACCACCTTCTTTCTTTATGCACCATTAAGAGAGCGTAGTGGTCATTCTTAGTGTAATATGCATTGTCCCAAAGTTCATTGATTGATTCATATTATTGGTTTCACTTTTTCTTAAATTATTTGTATCTAGTCACCCTCTTAAACTTGAAGGTGTCCTATGCATTTATGTTTTGCTCTCTTTGAAGGACAAGCTGAAAACCGTTTGTATGTTTTTCCTTATGATTTGAACACACGTTTGACTTTCATTGTTTCATTTTCATGATCTTTTGTTTGTGTTCATTTGCATGTTTACAACATGGTTGCTAAGTTTTTTATTATCATGATTATATCTTCATGCCCATGTTTTAAGTTCTTATGATCCCAGCTCACCAATGCTTACATATATGATCAAGATTGTGTAGGTGCATGTCACCTCAAAAATTATTCTTTTGTTATCACTTACCTACTCGAGGACGAGCAGGAGTTAAGCTTGGGGATGCTTGATACGTCTCCAACGTATCTATAATTTTTGATGCTCCATGCTTGTTTTTACACCATTTGCCTATTGTTTCGTTACACTTAGTGGCACTTTTATGCATTTTCCGGAACTAACCTATTAACGAGTTGCCACAGTGCCAGTTTCCTGTTTTCTGCTGTTTTTGTGTTTCAGAAGTGATACACAGGAAATATTCTCGGAATTGGACGAAACAAGTTCCTGAAGTCTTATTTTACCCGGAAGCTTCCAGAGATCCAAAGGAGAGTAGGAGGGGTGCCACCAGGGCCCCACACGCAGGGGTTGCGCGGCCAGGCCCCTGGCCGCGCGGGCCCCGCATGAGGGCGCCTGGCTCCTCCTCTGACGACGCCCCTTCGCCTATAAAGACCCCCCGACGGAAAAAACCTAAGTACCCGATCAGATTTCCAAAACACATCGCGATCCGCCGCCGCCGTCGACCCGAAGATCGGGAGGGTCCAAAAGCTCTTCCCGACACCCTGCCGGAGAGGGGAATCGCCACCGGAGGTCTTCTTCATCCCCATGCTTGCCTCCGGAGCGATGAGTGAGTAGTCTACCTTGGACTATGGGTCCATAGCAGTAGCTAGATGGTTGTCTCCTCCACCATGTGCTTCATGTTTAGATCTCATGAGCTGCCCTACATGATTGAGATCACCGTTATGTAATTCTACATGTTTGGTTTGTTGGGATCCGATGAATATTGGTGTTTATGATTAAGTTGTTGTACTGAATTATATCTTTTGTTATCTCTATGTTGTTTATGACGTTGCATGCTCTCCGTTGTTAGTAGCTATCTTGGCCAAGTAGTTGCTAGTGACTCCAAGAGGGGGTATTTATGCTCGATAGTGGGTTCATGCCTCTATTTAATCTGGGGGAGTGACAGAAACATCTAAGGTTGTAGATGTGCTGTTGCTACTAGGGAGAAAACAACATTCATATGCTCAAGGGCATATGCTTTGTTTACATTACACACTTTGCTTAATGCAATTATCTGTTGTTCGCAACTTAATACTTTTGGGGTGTTCAGATTGATATCCCCGGGAGTGGATTATTAGTCATAGATGCAGTTGGATGGCGGTCTATGTATTTTGTTGTAATGCCCAGAGTAAATCTCATAGTGATCTTATTGACATATCACATTTATCTTTATTCTATCAATTGCCCAACTGTAATTTGTTTACCCAGCATGTGTTATTTTATCTTATGGAGAGACACCACTAGTGAACTGTGGATCCCGGTCCTATTTCCATCATATTGCTATCACCTATTTACTTTACTCGCACTGTTTACTTTACTCGCATACTATATTGTTTTCCACTTGATACGCTCATAACCTTTGTTTCAAGCAAACCGGTGAGATTGACAACCTCATCGCAAGTTGGGAGCAAAGTACTTGGTTGTGTGTGTGCAGGTTCCGCATCACCTTCAGTCGTTTGTCTCTCCTCTCCAAGATCGACATACCTTGGTTTCTTAACTGAGGGAAAACTAGCTGCTATACTCATCATACCTTCCTCTTGGGGTTCCCAACGGGCTGGTTATCCACCACGCACAAGGACAGTCTGCTCCCACGTCAACCACACGCAGCAGCTAATTTTCTGGCGCCGTTGCCGGGGAACGAAGAAGAATAATCTCCCTCGTCAACTGGGCGCCATCAAACGCATCACTGGCCAACCGTGCACCACGCGCCTGCCGCTTGAATGCCCTCCTATGCCGGAGCAAGACCGTCCGCCTCCAGAGCGAGACGTCCTGGACTCCGCCATCATGGACTTGCACGCACCCCTTGACCTCACCGCTGATCCTGCCAAGATCGCTGAGAACCTGGAGCAAGCACGCCTCGCCATCCTCGACAAGGCGGTCGACATCAAAGACACCCGCTGGCGCGTGAACTCCATGCTCCGTGACTACAACACCGCGCAAGGATACACGTCGGATGGGGATGGCCCCAGCCGGGCCGGACAAAGTACGTCAGCGAGGCCGAGATCTGGGCACGAAGCTGAACCGAGCAGTGCCCTCCGCAAGGTCACCTCCGGTCATTGCCAAGCGAACTTACAGTACGCCTACCAAGAACCTCTGTGATGCTAGCTACATAACGTCCGAGTGGCTCGGCTCCAAGAACTCTTGAACACCGCCGATCTGCAACAACAAGCAATAGAGCCAGACAGGGAGGCCTGGGGCACGCGGCGCGACAATTGCCTTGTCATAGTAGGCTAGAACAAGCCTCAAGTGCAGCAAGCTTTATCGCCCAACCAAGGCTACACGGCCGGAGCAACCGAGCTCCTGGCAAGAGTGGTGGAAACCACCGCACCTAGCATTCCGGCTACCATAGCCGGCAGCCTCGCGATCCGGCTGCGGTCACAAGCAAGCCGTGCAACCCCCCTCGGCCTGACGCTATGGAGCCGGCATGGGGCAAGGCTGTGGCACATGCCACGCCGGCTCCTGGAGCCGGGCAAGGCCCTCAAGGTCCCCAGCCGGCTCGCTCGCACGTCAGCCAGAGGATCGGCAAGCGTGTCAACCCCACGAAGGATGATGCTCGCCATCGGCTCAACCAGATGGCGGACTCCAAGCTCGATGAGGTGGAGTCCTCGTCGAGACCAGTCTGCTTTGGTCCACGCATCCGCAGCGAACCTTTTCCTCCAAAGTTCGCGCTACTGCGGGACATGCCTAAGTACACTGGAGCAGTAAAGCTGGAGGACTAGCTGTGAGACTACGCAATCGCCTTCGATATCGTGGGTGGCAACAAGAGGCTGGCGGTGCACTACATGTTGGTCATGCTTCAAGGATCCGCCAGGACCTGGCTCAACAGCTTGCTGGCTCTGCAGATCAACTCATGGTTCAATTTGAAGGAGGCATTCATCCAAAACTTGACCATGACGTACAAGCGACCTCCCCGCCTACGGCAGCTGGCCCTCTACAAGCAAGGTGGAGATGAGCCAGATCGTGACTATCTCACGAGATGGTCCGAGGTGCGCAACTCATCCAAGGGAATAGGTGAAGAGCAAGCCATCGGATACTTTACCGATGGATGCAGGGAAGGGTCCCTGATGAAGCACAAGCACAGCAGAGCTGAGCCGGAGACCATGGCCGAATTCATGGCAATAGTAGACAAGTATGTATCAGCCAACTCCGCAGACAGGGTGCAGTTTGCTGAGTCAGGGCCGGCTGCAGGGCAATCCCAGTCGGCATCCGGACAGGGTGGGCATCACAACCGAGACAGTCACAGCAAGAGGAAAGATGAGCGTCATGACAACAAGTATGGCTCCAAGCAAGTGGCCGCTGTCCAAGGAAGCCCGGGGGCTACGGGTGGGAGTCAGAGGTGCAAGAGCGACAAGTTCAACAAAGACAAGTACACCATCGAGGTGATGTTGGACCAGCCATGCAAGTTCCACAGTGTCTCAGGAAAGCCGGCGGGACACAACACACACCAGTGTAGTTTCACCAGAGAGTTGGAGAGAGGGAACCACCAGCTGCCGGGGCCGCTGTCGGGCCTGCCGGCTGAAGAGCAAGGAAATCAGAACCGTGACCGGCAGCCGGCCAAGGCAGCCAGAGACTACCTTGAAGAGGCCAACATCGAGAAGTACCATGTCTTCCTCACTCAGAAAGATGACGTGAAGGACGATTGCTGGTTCGGCGTTGAGGTGAACACGGTCATGCCGGTAGAACCTCAGTACATGCACTGGTCCGAGGCGTCCATCACATTGGGGCGCGAGGATCATCCGCCACTCATGCCTAGACCCGGGGGATATGCTCTCATCCTGAACCCCATCATGTTCTCTGAGACGCACACGTGCCGCTTCTCGTGCGTGCTCATTGACGGAGGCCGCAGCATTAACCTCTTGTATCGTACCTCAATGGAGAAGCTGGGAATCTGACCTTCCACGACATCATGCCGAGGCACTCATGCACGCCCATGGGAAGAATCTAGCTGGAGGTGTTGTTCATAGAGAAGGACAACTTTTGCCGTGAGCTGATCTGGTTCGAAGTGGTGGGCCTCAATAGCCCATACCATGCGTTGCTCAGTCGCCCTGCCCTAGCCAAGTTCATGGCGATCCTACACTACGCATACCTCAAGATGAAGCTCCCAGGCCCTTGTGGGGTGATCACCGTCACGGGATGCTACAAGAAATCAATGGAGTGTGCGAAAGCTAGCTCTAAGCTCGCCGAGGCATTGGTTGTCGCAGAGGAGAAGCGCCAACTCCTTCAGCGAGTGGCGCTGACCCAACCTAGGCGGCCGGCTCTAAGCCAGCCGGCTTCCAATCCCAAGTCGGCTAGCGACGCCAAGAAGATCCCGCCAGAGGTGGACAATATGGCTAAGGCCGTAGCTCTAGAGGTCGGCCTTTCCGCGAAGTAGGAAAGCGAGCCCACAAACCTCACTCGCGAAAAATTGAGATATCGATCGTCCAAGCCCTTCGGTTTGCCAAGGCAAAAATCCTATATCCCGAACAAGTGTCGATGAATAAAAGAAAGCTGTGCGGCATACGACCGGTTCCCTAAAAACTGCCTTGAGTATTTTTTATCTTTCTAAGCACTATTCATCTGACTAAAAACCGGCTTCAAGTGGGAGCCGGCTATCCCGAACAATTGAACCTCTTGTCAGATGAACGAGTACTTCGTGCGGATCAGACCCCGAGCCTAACCTCCTTCCCAGGTTCATGATAACCATCGGGGATGGAGCCGACAGGTCACCCACCTAGGAAAATCGCTAAGAGAAGAAAGCGTTGATGCTTGCGGTACGGCTGATGTGAATCACCGTCCAGTTGGGAACCCCAAGAGGAAGGTATGATGAATATAGCAGCAAGGTTTTGATGGGTTCGTAGCATAGAAAACAAAAAATTTCCTATGCAAGAACACATAAACTAGCCAAGATACTCTACGAGGTGGTAGCAATGGAGACTAACCCTCGACGACCGTAAGCGGGGATTACGTTCCTGCACAAGCATTGACGATGGAGAGTCGATGTAGACGCACGTAGTCGACGTAGTTGTTCACTTGACGTAGTCGACGTAGTGGTTCACTTGACGATCACAAGATCGTGTACACGGTGCCACAAGTGGCAGCGCCCCCATGCTCGGTCACACGTACAGCTCGACGTCGACTCCTCCACGCCCTCGGTATGAACCATCGGGGAAGGGATCCGCTGGACACTCCACCACACACTTCTCCAAGTGTATGAACTACGAACTACAATTCTAGCAGAGCTTCGCTAAGCAGAGACAGAAATTGGGCAGCAACTATGCGAGGGAGGGGAGGATCAAGAAGTGTGTAACAAGGAGGAGAGGGAGGGGGTTTTATAGGGGAGGAGGGGGCAGCCCCCAAGGGGGGTGCGCCGGCCCCAAGGAGGTGGTCCTCCTCCTCCTCATCATGGTGGTAACCTCCCTCTTCATTCCCTTCATGGTGGTAACCCCCTCATCAACATGAGGTAACCCCCATTTTAATGCATGACATTCATGCTAATTAAAATTCACACTTATTGATTTAATAAAACATTTTAATTTCTTTAATATTTGTTAATTCATTCAATTAACAAACATTAACAAATACACCCTTGAGTTATTTCGATATCCGAAATAGTTTTGGTGCTTTTCTGAAATAACCCTCATGCTGTCCTATAATTCGATCGGAGTATCGTATCCACTCAAAAACGACGGCGAACCTTAAGTGTGTCACCCGACGGTTCGTGAATAACGTGGACATGATTGAGACTCCTCTCTGATCAATAATCAACAGCGGGATCTAGAAATCCATGATGACTCCCACTTACTCAACGATGAACTAGTGATCGTGTGAACCAGTAACGAACATAGTTAATTCCTTTTGTCTCGCGATATTATTACTTGTCCGAGATCCGGTCATTTGGTATCAACCATACCTAGTTCGATCTCATTCCCGACAAGTCTCTTTACTCGTTTTGTGATAATGCATTCCTGTGACCTAGTCACATGCTTGCAAGCGATTCTAATGCAATATCACCGAGAAGGGCCCAGAGAATATCTTCCCGTCATCGGGTCGGACAAATTCCACTCTTGATCCATGAGCCTCAACTAATACTTTTAGAATACCCAAATCAACCTTTATAATCACCCTGTGATAGTGTGACGTTTGATATCATCAAAGCACTCTTCCGATATCAGTGATTAACATGATCTCATGGTCTGAGGATTAGAACTATTTCGTATGAGTTTGATATAGCAAAGAACTTGATGACTTGATCGTATTGCTATTCGTACTATGGGTGTGAGTGTTCATCACATCATTCTTCTAATGATATGACCCCGTTATTAACAACATCCAATGTTCATGATCAGGAAACCTTGATCATCGGTTAATCAATGAGCTAGTATAAAAGAGAGGCTTTACTAGGAACTCTTTTAGTTTATTAATCACACAAGTATTAATGTTTTTGATTAATACAATTCTAGCATGAGAAATAAACATCTATTATGAACACAGAATAATACAATAACAACTTTATTATTGCCTCTCGGGCATATTCCTTTCAGTCTCCCACTTGCACTAGAGTCAATAATCTAGATTACATAGTGATGAATCTAACACCCATTGAGTTCTGGTGCTGATCATGTTTTGCCTTGGGGAGAGCTTTAGTCAGTGGATCTGCCACATTCAGATCCGTGTGTACTTTGCAAATCTTTACATCACCATCCGTGACATGCTCACGGATGGAGTGAAATCGGCGCTTTACATGCTTGAATTTCTTGTGAGACCTTGGCTCCTGAGTATTGGCTATGGCACCATTGTTGTCGCAATAGATAACCATTGGATCCAATGCACTCGGAACCACACCCAGTTCGGATATGAACTCCTTCATCCAAACTGCTTCCTCTGCCGCTTCTGAAGCAGCAATGTATTCCGCCTCTGTTGTTGATCTCGCCACCACGCTTTGCTTGGAACTCCTCCAGCTTACTGCTTCTCCATTCATAACAAATATGTACCCGGATTAAGACTTAGAGTCATCTGGATCAGTGTCGAAGCTAGCATCAATGTAACAACTTGCGACGAGCTCTTCTTCACTGCCATATACGAGAAACATATCCTTAGTCCTTCGTAAGTACTTAAGGATATTCTTGACCGCCGTCCAGTGTTCCAAACCTGGATCAGATTGGTACCTACTAGTCAAACTAATAGCATGTGCCACATCTGGTCTTGTACATAACATGGCATACATGATAGAGCCTATGGCAGAGGCATAGGGAATCTTATTCATCTCTTCTCTATCTTCAGCTGTAGCCGGACCTTGAGTCTTACTCAAGATCTTTCCTTGCAACATAGGTAAGAACCCTTTCTTACTATCCTCCATTCTAAACCTCTTTAGAATCTTGTCAAGGTATGTACTTTGTGATAGCCCAATTAAGCGTCTTGATCTATCTCTATAGATTTTGATGCCTAAAATATACGCCGCTTCACCAAGGTCTTTCATCGAAAACTTACTGTTTAAGTAATCTTTTACACTCTTCAAAAGTTCCGTATCATTTCCAATCAGCAATATGTCATCCACATATAATATTAGAAATGCTACAGAGCTCCCACTCACTTTCTTGTAAATACAAGTTTCTCCATAAGTTTTGACAAATCCAAACCCTTTGATAACTTCGTCAAAACGGAGATTCCAACTCCGGGATGCTTGCTTCAGTCCATAGATGGATCGCTGAAGTTTGCATACCTTGTCAGCATCCTTAGGATCAACAAAACCCTTGGGCTATACCATGTACAACTCTTCCTCAATGTTACCATTAAGGAACGCGGTTTTCACATCCATCTGCCAAATTTCATAATCAAAAAATGCAGCAATTGCTAACATAATCCTAACAGACTTTAGCATCGCTACGGGTGAGAAAGTCTCATCGTAGTCAATTCCTTGAATTTGTCGGAAACCTTTTGCGATAAGTCGTGCTTTATAGACGGTCACATTACCATTAGCGTCTGTTTTCTTCTTGAAAATCCATTTATTCTCAACGGCCTTTCGGTCATTGGGAAGTTCCACCAAAGTCCATACTTTGTTTTCATACATGGATTCCATTTCGGATTTCATGGCTTCATGCCATTTGTTGGAATCTGGGCTCATCATTGCTTCATCATACGTCTGATACGTCTCAAACGTATCTATAATTTTTGATGCTCCATGCTTTGTTTTACACCATTTGCCTATTGTTTCGTTACACTTAGTGGTACTTTTATACATTTTCCGAAACTAACCTATTAACGAAGTGCCACAGTGCCAGTTTCCTGTTTTCTGCTGTTTTTGTGTTTCAGAAGTGATACACAGGAAATATTCTCGGAATTGGACGAAACAAGTTCCAGAAGTCCTATTTTTCTCGGGAGCATCCAGACATCCGAAGAGAGGAAGGAGAGGGGCCAGAGGCCACCCTCACAAGGGGCTGGCGCGGCCCAGGCCCTGGCCGTGCCACCCCTATGTGAGGAGCCCCTGGCTGCCCTCTCGCGACGCCCCTTCGCCTATAAGAAGCCTCGGGACGGAAAAACCTAAGCCCCCGATCAGATTTCCAGAAAGAGTTCCGTAGCTCCGCCGCCGCCACCGACGAATTTCGGGGGACAGAAGTCTCTGTTCCGGCACCCTGCCGGGACGGGGAAGTGCCCCCAGAGCCATCTCCATCGATCGTCTTCGCCGTCTTTGCCGTCTCCATCGACCTCACCGCCATC
Organism: Dactylis glomerata; assembly: GCA_007115705.1. Lineage (NCBI taxonomy): Eukaryota > Viridiplantae > Streptophyta > Magnoliopsida > Poales > Poaceae > Dactylis > Dactylis glomerata. Next base: position 1,596,563 of record QXEO01000339.1, read on the forward strand.
TCCATCAACCTTGCTGTCTCCTATGATGAGGAGGGAGTAGTTCATCCCCGGGGCTGAGGGCTCTACCGGTAGCTATGTGGTTCACCTCTCTCTCCCATGATGTGATCTTTATGTGATCGTGAGCTTTGTATCATGTTGAACAAGTACATGTTATTATTCAGATATTTTGTGTACTCTAGTGATATTATTAAAGTAATCTATTCCTCCTGTTATGGTGTAACGGTGACAGTGCGTGCATCATGGTGGTACTTGGTTTAGGCTACGATTGTGATCCCTTGTGGATTATGAGAATAATTATTGCTATGATAGTTTGAGTGATTTATTCCTCCTTTCATGGTGTAAAGGTGTGAGTGTGTGCACCGTGTTAGTACTTGGTCTAAGTTGCAATGATTTCTATCTTGAATTGTGATCTGATTTGGATATCTCTATGAGTGGTGTTTGTCAAGTACTTGATGAACTTTAATGGGTGCTTCCGTAGCCACTACACAGTGATTAGTGTTATTCAATAGGAGAGTAATTTAGAGTACCTTAGCAAGAGAAGTTACTTGTTCATTCATGTTATATTGTTGGGAGTGTGTCCACTAGTGAAAGTATGATCCCTAGGCCTTGTTTCCAAGCTTTGCATACCATTTACTTGCTATTTTATTACTTGTTTGCTCGCAGCGATATTTATTTCATACCACAGTTACTACTTATAATCATCTATACCACCTGTATTTCACTATCTCTTCGCCGAACTAGTGCACCTATACATTTGACAAGTGTATTGGGTGTGTTGGGGACACAAGAGACTTTCTGTATCGTAATTGCAGGGTTGCTTGAGAGGGATAGCTTTGACCTCTAACCTCCCTGAGTTCGATAAACCTTGGGTGATCCACTTAAGGGAAACTTGCTGCTGCTCTACAAACCTCTGCACTTGGAGGCCCAACAAGTGTCTACAAGAATAGAAGTGCGTAGACATCAAGCTCTTTTCTGGCGCCGTTGCCAGGGAGGTAAGGTAAAAGGTACTCGCATCCTCCTGTGTGAGTGCTCAGAGTTATTTCCTTTAGATTCTGCAATTATATCTTTTTGTTTCTTGTTTTTATTTTCACTAGTTAGGCTTAATGGAAAACAAAGAGTTCTTTAGTCTTTTTTCTGAGTTTAGATTTGATGAGAAAATTGAAAATCCTTTGGAGCTTATTTCGCATAGCAATGTTATTAGTACGAATGCTTTGAATACTGTTAATGCTAATGCTATAGAGAAGTCTAAGCTTGGGGAAGCTGGTTTTGTTGAGTATGATATTTTTAGTCCCCCAGCTTTAGTGGAGAAAGTTTGCTCTGATGATATTTTATCTCCCATATGTGATGTTTCTAATGATGCTTGTGCTCCCCATCCTTTTAAAATACCTACGAGGATTGTTGAACGTATTAGGGATAACTGCTATTTAGGAGATGGAACTGTCCATCCTGGTGATCATCTGCTCTTTATACATGAATTATGCGAGTTGTTCCAGTGTGCAGGTATTTCGATGAACCAAGTTAAGAAGAAGCTATTTTCTTTATCACTGAAAGGCAGAGCCGAGGAATGGTATCGGCTGCTTAAAGATGGTCCATCTGTTGGCTGGGAGGAAATTGTACCTCTCTTTTATTCTAAATTCTATCCTCCAAGTGAGATTCATAAAGATCGTAATCAGATATATAATTTTTGGCCTCATGAGGGAGAAAGCATTGCCCAAGCGTGGGGAAGATTGAAGTTACTAATGCATAAATGTCCTATTCATGATCTTCCCCGTAATATTGTTATTAATAATTTTTATGCAAGGCTTTCAGGATACTACAAGGACTATCTAGATGCATGCTTTGATGGGTCTTTCACAAGCAAGGATGTTGACACCAAGTGGGATCTGCTTGAAACAATTCAAAACAATATTGAAGGTTGGGATAGCGACAAAGGTAAAGGACCAGGTATGAATTACGAGTTTGATTGCATTAAGTCTTTCGCTGAAACTGCTAATTTTCAAGAGCTTAGTGCTAAATATGGTCTTGATCCTCAAATTATGGTTGATTGCTTTAAAGCCTTTGCTTCCCATATGAATGTTCCTAAAGGAAATGGGGACGTGTATCATGAACCTTTTAAGGACACTCGCGTAGAAAATGATATTGTTGTTGATGATTCTAATAAACATGCTCAAACTTCTAAAAGTCCTACTTCTTATAAGCATGTTAATTTTTGTGGAGTACATAGACCTTGTGAACAGAGTTACAACAAGAAAGATTATTGCATCACCCACGCAAATGAAGAAACCAGTATGTGGTACAAGGATATAGGTGAGATCGGTAAAAAGGTTTGTGAGCTTTATCCTTTTCTTTGTAAACATTGCGATGACATAGGTCATTTTAATTTCCAATGCTCAAGCCTTAATAGTTACTCTTCTAGTACCTTAAGTATGTATTGTGATGACAAGATTACTCCCAATCAGCATGATGAGCTTGCTTTGTTCTTCGCGTGTGATGAGATATCTAGAAAGATTGCTTTGATAGATATGAATGATGTTGATATTAATAGCACCCTTCGTGGTTGTCGCCTCTATTGTGCTAAAGATTGCCTTGCAAATACTTACATTCAAAATCTTATAAAACTTGATATTTTGCCAAGCTATGACAGGACTGATAGATGTTTTTATCTTATTAATAGAGAGGAGGAATCCTCCAAAGTTTCTTCTGTTGTTTCTGTCAGCAAACCAGATTATGTGGAGAAGATGCCTTTCCCTCCTAAAGAATATGTGGAGAAGATGCCCTTCAAGTCTCTCCCTCCTAAAGGAGAGAGTAAGAAGAGTAAGAAGAAGAAGAAGAAGAAGAAGAAGAGGAGTAAGAGGCGAGAGGACACGGTATCTTCCCCTAAGCGTTATGATCCTGCTATTGATTATGATAATTCCGATTGGGATGATGTTCCTATGCCTATTACTTATGTTAGTGATCATGATTGGGAAAAGCACTCTACTTTTGATATTGAAAATCTTTTTGGTACCAATTCTAAGGTTAATAATTGTTGTACCATTAGTGCTATCCATGTTCCTTCTTATGATGATATGTTTGATGAGTATGCTTTGCGACATAGTAGTTCTTTAGCTTGTGATGATGGGTGTAATATTTTCAGTTCACCTACTTTTGAGGAGAAAATTAGTTATGATTACAATATGCCTCCTGTTTTTGATGATTATGGTGATGAGAATAATTATTCTATTGATTCTGCTCCTACTACTATTGTTCATGTGGGGAGTATTAATCCTTTTATGCATGTGGCTCATGATAGGGATGCTTTATGTGATAGTTACATTGTTAATTCTATTCATGATGCTACTGAAAGTTACTTTGAGAGAGGGAAACATGGTTTGATGGATCTTAACAATATTGAGTTTCCCCTCTTTATGTTGCAATTCTTGAAGTTGTACTTGTTTTGCCTTCGTATGCTTTTTGCTTTGCGCTTTCATGACTTGTCTCTTTACAAGACTATTTTTCATAGGAAGTGGTTTAGATTTAAATGTGTTCCACATTTGCTTTTTGATGCTCTCTGTTGCTTTAAGTTCCTATATGGCGCCTTTGCCTCAAGCTTTTATATGACGCCCACATGAGCATCTTTGCAAATTATTGCGCCTAGCTCAAAGGCGTTAAAGAAAAGCACTCTTGGGAGATAACCCATTATTTTATTTTCAGTACTTTTTATTTTATTTGAGTCTTGGAAGTCATTACTACTGTAATGACCGCTCCTTATCCTTTTTATTTCGTTTTTGTGCCAAGAGAAGCCTCTAATTTGAGTGAGGTAAGATTTGGGGATGTTGCTGTCCTGAAACTGTTTTCGGTGCTGCACCGTAAAAATTCGTGAAAATTCTCTGTATATCTTTTGGACCTGCGATTTCTTGTGCATATGCCCCAGGTTATATCCAAACTTTTTTTAGTTGAACACTTTTTGATTTGAGCAACAGAAAATCCCTCAAAAATTCGACCTTTGTCAGCTGTTCTGTTTTGACAGATTTCTGCCAATATTTGCGTTTGCCGCTTTATCGCTTTCTTTTGAGTTCTTTTGATCATGGAACTTTTGGGGAAGTTGCTACAGTATTATTTGCTACATATGTGGTGGTTTTGTGTTGAAATCTGAACTGAAAAGGGTTGAATATATTTTATGCTTACACTAATGTTGCTAATAGAATTGTGTTTAGTTTTGTATGAAGGAAGTTTTCAAGTGTAGGGATTGGAGAATGATGAGATGAGTTGAAGAATGGACAAAAGCTCAAGCTTGGGGATGCCTATGCATCACCCCAAGAAATATCCAAGAAGTACAAGCGTCAAAGCTTGGGGATGCCCCCGAGGCACCCCTTCTTCATCGGCAAAAATCAGGTCACCTTTCAAGACACTATATTTTTATTGCTTCATGCACTATGTGTTTTTCTTGGAGCGTCAGTTGTTTTTGTTTTCAGTATTAGTTCAGTTTAGTTTGCTGCAATAAATGGTTAGATCACATCATGTTGTTTTGGAGGGAGATGAACTCCGTTTTTCATTTGCCAAGAACACTCAGTTTTTCACTCTTATCGTTCACCGAGTGTTCTTCTTTTTCTGCTACTGCGTTTTGGTTTTTGTTTTCGCCTTGATTTGCATTCAGATCTTATTGTATTTATCCATCAAGGTGTATTTTTGCCTCTGATCTTCATTGGTTTTCATCAAAAGAGGTGTTTATAAAAATTTCAAATGGTGTTGGAAAAGAGAAAAAGCTTTGTGCAAAATAGTGGTACAAGAAGGAGCTTGTGTAGACTGCGGCTTAGGCTTTTTCATGTCATGCTTGATGTCTTTTTGATAGTATGCTTAGTGGTTTTGCTATAGCATGACTTGTCTCAAATAACTGAGATTGCTTAATGAGCCTTTGAAAAAATCATGCGTTGTTTTTATTGTATGGAAGCATTATTTTGGTTTTCTCCTTGATGCTTTATTTGGGTTGACTTGGCGCATGCTCACACATGTTAGACTCTTCCAAAGCCGCCATTAGCCTTCATGATCATTTAGTTTTTGACTTTTGATGCCATCGTATGCTTCTTTTAATGTCGCTTTGTCGCTTTGCATGATTATGGCCATTATTGCTCTCTTAGTTGGTCGCTCCCAGTCTTTTGCTAGCCCTCGCCTTGTACTGAGTATGAGCTCTACTCGTGCATCCAACTCCTAAAAGCCAAGTTTGCCATTGTGTCCACTATAAATTCCTATGCATGGTATTTGTAAGCCATTCCAAAGTAAAATTTTCGTGTGCTACCTTTCAAAAACCTTCAAAACACTTCTTGTTTTGTGACACTGTTTTCAGCTCATGGGGACGTAGTGGTCGGATTTGCTATCTTCCATATTGTTTATTCCAAAAAGAAAAAAAAGGAAAAAAGAAAGAAAAAAAGGCACTCCTCCAAAGAATGTGAAAGTTGGTGGGCACCCGATGGAATCGGTTAGCCATGGTATGTGAAAGGAAAAGGTGGGGAGGAGTGCCAAGTTTTATAAAAAGAGCACGAAGTGCCAATCTCTCTCTCAAAAACTTGCTTTATTTTTGTATGGAAGATAGTAAGAACCCCACTGCCAGTCGTTGACAAAGACAACCACCTCTCAAAATCAAGTTTTATCTCTCTGTTTTACAAATGAAAAGCTCTAGCACATGTTTAAATCACTGCTTCCCTCTGCGAAGGGCCTTTCTTTTACTTTTATGTTGAGTCACCACCTTCTTTCTTTATGCACCATTAAGAGAGCATAGTTGTCATTCTTAGTGTGATATGCATTGTCCCAAAGTTCATTGATTGACTCATAATGTTGGTTTCACTTGTTCTTAAATTATTTGTATCTAGTCGCCCTCTTAAACTTGAAGGTGTCCTATGCATTTATATTTTGCTCTCTTTGAAGGACAAGCTGAAAACCATTTGTATGTTTTTCCTTATGATTTGAACACACGTTTGACTTTCATTGTTTCATTATCATGATCTTTTGTTTGTGTTCATTTGCATGTTTATAACATGATTGCTAAGTTCTATTGTCATGATTATATCTTTCATGCCCATGTTTTAAGTTCTATTGATCCCAGCTCACCAATGCTTACATATATGATCAAGATTGTGTAGGTGCATGTCACCTCAAAAATTATTCTTTTGTTATCACTTACCTACTCGAGGACGAGCAGGAGTTAAGCTTGGGGATGCTTGATACGTCTCAAACGTATCTATAATTTTTGATGCTCCATGCTTTGTTTTACACCATTTGCCTATTGTTTCGTTACACTTAGTGGTACTTTTATACATTTTCCGGAACTAACCTATTAACGAAGTGCCACAGTGCCAGTTTCCTGTTTTCTGCTGTTTTTGTTTTTCAGAAGTGATACACAGGAAATATTCTCGGAATTGGACGAAACAAGTTCCAGAAGTCCTATTTTTCTCGGGAGCATCCAGACATCCGAAGAGAGGAAGGAAAGGGGCCAGAGGCCACCCTCACAAGGGACTGGCGCGGCCCAGGCCCTGGCCGCGCCACCCCTATGTGAGGAGCCCCTGGCTGCCCTCTCGCGACGCCCCTTCGCCTATAAGAAGCCTCGGGACGGAAAAACCTAAGCCCCCGATCAGATTTCCAGAAAGAGTTCCGTAGCTCCGCCGCCGCCACCGACGAATTTCGGGGGACAGAAGTCTCTGTTCCGGCACCCTGCCGGGACGGGGAAGTGCCCCCGGAGCCATCTCCATCGATCGTCTTCGCCGTCTTCGCCGTCTCCATCGACCTCACCGCCATCTCCATCAACCTTGCTGTCTCCTATGATGAGGAGGGAGTAGTTCATCCCCGGGGCTGAGGGCTCTACCGGTAGCTATGTGGTTCACCTCTCTCTCCCATGATGTGATCTTTATGTGATCGTGAGCTTTGTATCATGTTGAACAAGTACATGTTATTATTCAGATATTTTGTGTACTCTAGTGATATTATTAAAGTAATCTATTCCTCCTGTTATGGTGTAACAGTGACAGTGCGTGCATCATGGTGGTACTTGGTTTAGGCTACGATTGTGATCCCTTGTGGATTATGAGAATAATTATTGCTATGATAGTTTGAGTGATTTATTCCTCCTTTCATGGTGTAAAGGTGTGAGTGTGTGCACCGTGTTAGTACTTGGTCTAAGTTGCAATGATTTCTATCTTGAATTGTGATCTGATTTGGATATCTCTATGAGTGGTGTTTGTCAAGTACTTGATGAACTTTAAGGGGTGCTTCCGTAGCCACTACACAGTGATTAGTGTTATTCAATAGGAGAGTAATTTAGAGTACCTTAGCAAGAGAAGTTACTTGTTCATTCATGTTATATTGTTGGGAGTGTGTCCACTAGTGAAAGTATGATCCCTAGGCCTTGTTTCCAAGCTTTGCATACCGTTTACTTGCTATTTTATTACTTGTTTGCTCGCAGCGATATTTATTTCATACCACAGTTACTACTTATAATCATCTATACCACCTGTATTTCCCTATCTCTTCGCCGAACTAGTGCACCTATACATTTGACAAGTGTATTGGGTGTGTTGGGGACACAAGAGACTTTCTGTATCGTAATTGCAGGGTTGCTTGAGAGGGATAGCTTTGACCTCTAACCTCCCTGAGTTCGATAAACCTTGGGTGATCCACTTAAGGGAAACTTGCTGCTGCTCTACAAACCTCTGCACTTGGAGGCCCAACAAGTGTCTACAAGAATAGAAGTGCGTAGACATCAACATCGCAGGGTCATCGTTCTCAACAATGACATTTACGATAAGATCACCGTACCATTCAGGAGTGGCACGTGTTCTTGTCGACCTGCAAGGTTCGGTAGCATCCTCTTTTGGAGTTTCATGATCTTCATCATTAGCTCCCACTTCATTTGGTGAAGTCACCACCGGAACGGTTTCCGGCACTGCGCCACTCGCCAATTCATGAAGAGGAGGTTCAATAACCTCATCGAGTTCTACCTTCCTACTATTCACACCTTTCGAGAGAAACTCCTTCTCCAAAAAGGATCCATTCTTAGCAACAAACACTTTGCCTTCGGATCTGTGATAGAAGGTGTACCCAATTGTTTCTTTAGGGTATCCTATGAAGACGCATTTTTCCGCTTTGGGTTCGAGTTTATCAGGCTGAAGTTTCTTCACATAAACATCGCATCCCCAAACTTTTAGAAATGACAGCTTAGGTTTGTTTCCAAACCATAATTCATACGGTATCGTTTCAACGGATTTAGATGGAGCCCTATTTAAAGTGAAAGCGGCTGTTTCTAGCGCATAACCCCAAAATGATAGTGGCAGATCGGTAAGAGACATCATAGACCGAACCATATCCAATAAGGTACGGTTACGACATTTGGATACACCATTTCGTTGTGGCGTTCCAGCGGGAGTGAGTTGTGAAACTATTCCACATTCTCTCATATGTGCGCCAAACTCGTAACTAAGATATTCTCCTCCACGATCAGATCGTAGAAATTTAATCTTTCTGTTACGATGATTTTCTACTTCACTCTGAAATTCTTTGAACTTTTTAAACATTTCAGACTTGTGTTTCATTAAGTAAATATACCCATATCTACTTAAGTCATCAGTGAAAGTAACAAAATAACGATATCCACCACGCGCCGGCACACTCATAGGTCCACATACATCGGTATGTATGATTTCCAATAAGTCTGTCGCCCGTTCCATTGAACCGAAAAACGGCGTTCTAGTCATCTTGCCCATAAGACATGGCTCGCATGTCTCAAATGATTCATAATCAAGTGATTCCAGAAGTCCATCCGAATGAAGCTTCTTCATGCGTTTAACACCAATATGACCTAAACGGCAGTGCCACATGTATGCGGCTATATCATCATTTGACTTAATTCTTTTGGCATTCACATTATGAATATGTGTTTCATCACTATCAAGATTCAAAAGAAATAAACCTTTCTTCTCAGGTGCATGTCCATAAAAGATATTATTCATATAAATCGAACAACCATTGTTCTCAGACTGGAATGAATAATTGTCTCGCATTAAACAAGATCCGGATATAATGTTCATGCTCAACGTAGGCACCAAATAACATTTATTCAGGTTTAAAACTAATCCAGATGGTAAATGTTGAGGCAGCGTCCCGACGGCGATCACATCAACTTTTGATCCATTGCCGACGCACATCGTGACCTCATCCTTCGCAAGTTGTCGCTTATTCTTTAGCCCCTGTTTCGAGAGACATATGTGAGCAACCGAACCAGTATCAAATACCCAGGTGCTATTGCGACTACTAGTAAGGTACACATCAATAACATGTATATCATATATACCTTTGTTAATCTTCCCGTTCTTCTTATCCGCCAGATACTTTGGGCAGTTGCGCTTCCAGTGCCCCGTTTCCTTGCAGTAGAAGCACTCAATTTCAGGTTTAGGACCAGCCTTGGGTTTCCTCTCAGAACCGGCAATAGATTTGCCGTCCTTCTTGTTTCTACCATTGGACTTATTATCCTTTTTACCTTTCTTGAAACTAGTGGTCTTATTGACCATCAACACTTGATGTTCCTTTTTGATCTCCACTTCTACAGTATTAAGCATTGATAGAAGCTCGGGGAGAGACTTCCTCATGCCCTGCATGTTGTAGTTCATCACAAAGCCCTTGAAGCTAGGTGGGAGAGATTGGAGAACCCGATGTATTCCCAACTCATTGGGAATCGTTATTCCCAAAGAGATGAGCTTATCGGCATACCCAGACATTTTGAGTACGTGCTCACTAACGGAGCTGTTCTCTTCCATCATGCAGCTAAAGAACTTTTTTGAAGCATCATAACTCTCTACGGCAGTATGGGAGTCAAAGATCAGTTTCAACTCCCCCATTATATCATAAGCGTTGCTGTTCTCGAAACATTTTCGCAGCTCCTGGCTCAAGTCCATACAGTATGCCGTAATGAACTAAACTGTGGTCCTCCTTACGAGTCAGAAAAACATTTTTCTCTTCATCGGGAGCATCTTCTGCAGGCGGGTTACCTAGCGGTGCCTCAAGCACATAGCCCTTGAGAGAGGCATTGAGGAGGATCCTCAAGTTAAGTGCCCAGTTGGTGAAGTAGCTACCGTTGGTGGCTAGTTTTTCTTTCTCCATGAACGCATTGAAATTAAGAGCAGGTGGTGCCATGATCTACAAATTATTTGCAAAGTTAATTTAGACTAAGTTCATAATAGAATAAGTTTAGGTTAAATCAAATTCTACGTGAACTCCCACATAAAAACAACATCCCTCCTAGTTTTCTTAAGTGACTACACGAACCAAATCCACTATACCTCAACCGATCATCATATGCAACGGTATAGTTTCAAAGGCGAACATCACCATGTTCATCATATCAACCATATGACTCATGCTTAACCTTTCGGTTTGTGTTCCGAGGCCATGTCTGTACATGCTAGGCTCGCCAAGTAGAACCATAACATTTGCGTGTGTAAAACTGTCTTACACCCGTCGTATGTGAACGTAGAGTCTATCACACCTGATCATCACGAGGTGTCTCAAAACGACGAACTTTTTTGACGGTGCATGTTATGGGAGAACACATTTTTATCTTGATATTTATGTGAGAGGGATCATCTTATAATGCTACTTGTGCGTCATGGTATGATCTCCATCATTCCACCGGCGTAGCACCAAGGTCCATGGCGCGCCACCTTGGTTGTCTTCCTCCATTACAATATATCACTTGGATATATATATTCGGCACACAGGCCATTTAAATGTAAAGACAACCATATGGCTCCTGCCGGTTGTTTATAACTTACAAAAAGGATCATCGCATACAATTTGTAACATAAACAATTTAACCATATCACATCACATGCCCTGCAAAAACAAGTTAGACGTTTCTAATTTGTCTTGCATATTTTACGTGGTTTGGGGCTTTCTAGGAAGAACCGTTCTTACCTACGAACATGAAACCACAATGGTGATAAAAAACATTATTAACAACTATTTGTAAAATAGATCATAACTATAGTGGGAGAAACGTACACCCGCAAATCCACATATGCCGAAGCATGTCAAGTGTGGGACAAGTCTCGTGAACGCGGTCATGTAAGGTTAGTCTCGGGCAGCTTCAATCCCACTATGCCACTATGATCCAAAATACAAAAAAAATTGCAATAACATGATCATCAACGCCTACATCCACATGTGTTCTAGCCGTGCAAACCAACTACGCATAGATATGGCTCTGATACCACTGATGGGTTCATAGCATAGAAAACAAAAATTTTCCTACGCAAGAACACATAAACTAGCCAAGATACTCTACGAGGTGGTAGCAACGGAGACTAACCCTCAACGACCATAAGCGGGCATTATGTTCCCACACAAACGTTGACGATGGAGAGTCGATGTAGATGCACGTAGTCGACGTAGTTGTTCACTTAACGTAGTCGACATAGTGGTTCACTTGACGATCACAAGATCGTGTACACGGCACCACAAGTGGCAGCGCCCCCGTGCTCGGTCACACGTACAGCTCGACGTCGACTCCTCCACGCCCTCGGTCCAACGGGGCAGCGGAAGAAGGGATCCGCCGGACACTCCACCACACACTTCTCCAAGTGTATGAACTACAAACTACAATTCCGGCAGAGCTTCGCTAAGCAGAGACGGAAATTTGGCAGCAACTATGCGAGGGAGGGGAGGATCAAGAAGTGTGTAACAAGGAGGAGAGGGAGGGGGTTTTACAGGGGAGGAGGGGGCAGCCCCCAAGGGGGGTGCGCCGGCCCCAGGGAGGTGGTAACCTCCCTCTTCATTCCCTTCATGGTGGTAACCCCCTCATCAACATGAGGTAACCCCCATTTTAATGCATGACATTCATGCTAATTAAAATTCACACTTATTGATTTAATAAAACATTTTAATTTCTTTAATATTTGTTAATTCATTCAATTAACAAACATTAACAAATACACCCTTGAGTTATTTCGATATCCGAAACAGTTTCAGTGCTTTTCTGAAATAACCCTCATGCTGTCCTGTAATTCGATCGGAGTATCGTATCCACTCAAAAACGACGGCGAACCTTAAGTGTGTCACCCTACGGTTCATGAATAACGTGGACATGATCGAGACTCCTCTCCGATCAATAATCAACAGCAGGATCTGGAAATCCATGATGACTCCCAGTTACTCAATGATGAACTAGTGATCGTGTGAACCAGTAAGGAACATAGTTAATTCCTTTTGTCTCACGATATTATTACTTGTCCGAGATCCAATCATTTGGTATCAACCATACCTAGTTCAATCTCGTTCCCGACAAGTCTCTTTACTCGTTCCGTGATAATGCATTCCTATGACCTGGTCACATGCTTGCAAGCGATTCTAATGCAATATCACCGAGAAGGGCCCAGAGAATATCTTCCCATCATCGGGTCGGACAAATTCCACTCTTGATCCATGAGCCTCAACTAATACTTTTAGAATACCCAAATCAACCTTTATAATCACCCCGTGACGGTGTGACGTTTGATATCATCAAAGCACTCTTCCGGCATCAGTGATTAACATGATCTCATGGTCTGAGGATTAGAACTATTTCGTATGAGTTTGATATAGCAAAGAACTTGATGACGTGATCGTATTGCTATTCGTACTATGGGTGTGAGTGTTCATCACATCATTCTTCTAATGATATGACCCCATTATTAACAACATCCAATGTTCATGATCAGGAAACCTTGATCATCGGTTAATCAACGAGCTAGTATAAAAGAGAGGCTTTACTAGGAACTCTTTTAGTTTATTAATCACACAAGTATTAATGTTTCCGATTAATACAATTCTAGCATGAGAAATAAACATCTATTATGAACACGGAATAATATAATAACAACTTTATTATTGCCTCTCAGGCATATTCCTTTCAGGTTTTCCCTCAGTAAGAAACCAAGGTATGTCGATCAGGAGAGGAAGAAGCCAATACGACTGAAGGTGATGCTTGCTAGCTTGCGACAGCTCCGGACAATTTATAAGGCGCCTCGTCCAAGCTTTGCTACGCCAGCTGCAACGCGGAACCTGCACACAACACAACCAAATACTTTGCTCCCAACTTACGATGAGGTTGTCAATCTCACCGGTTTGCTTGAAACAAAGGAATCAGCATATCGAGTGGAAAATAGTAATAGTATGCGAGTAAAGTAAACAGTGAGAGTAAAGTAAATAGGTGATAGCAATATAATGGAAATAGGACTGGGGTCCATAGTTCACTAGTGGTGTCTCTCCATAAGATAAAATAACACATGCTGCGTAAACAAATTATAGTTGGGCAATTGATAGAATAAAGATAAACATGATATGTCAAGAAGATCACTATGAGATTTACTCTGGGCATTACAACAAAATATATAGACCGCCATCCAACTGCATCTATGACTAATAATCCACTCACGGGGATATCGTCCGAACACCCCATGAGTATTAAGTTGCGAACAACAGATAATTGCATTAAGCAAAGTGTGTAATGTAAACAAAGCATATGCCCTCGAGCATATGAATGTTGTTTTCCCCCTAGTAGCAACAGCACATCTACAACCTTAGATGTTTTTGTCACTCCCCCAGATTAAATAGAGGCATGAACCCACTATCGAGCATAAATACCCCCTCTTGGAGTCACTAGCAACTACTCGGCCACGATAGCTACTAACAACGGAGAGCATGCAAGATCATAAACAACATAGAGATAACATAAGATAAAATTCAGTACATCAACTCAATCATAACACCAATATTCATCGGATCCCAACAAACACAACATGTAGAATTACATAAAGGTAGTCTCGATCATGTAAAGCTGCTCATGAGATCTAAACATGAAGCACATGGTGGAGAAGACAACCATCTAGCTACTGCTATGGACCCATAGTCCAAGGTAGACTACTCACTCATCGCGCCGGAGGCAAGCATGGCGATGAAGAAGACCTCCGGTGGCGATTCCCCTCTCCGGCAGGGTGCCGGGAAGAGCTTCTGGACTCTCCCGATCTTGGGTAGACGACGGCGGCGGATCACGATATGTTTCTGGAAAAGTGATCGGGTGTTTAGATTTTTCCCGTCGAGGGGTCTTTATAGGCGAAGGGGCAGCGTCAAAGGTGGACCAGGGGGCCCACACCACTAGGGGGCGCGGGCCAGCCCTAGGCCACGCCGCCCTATGGTGTGGCCGCCCTCTGGCTCGGCTCCATCTCCTCTTCGGTCTTCTGGAAGCTCCGTGACATATCTGGACGTCTGGCTTTTGTTTCGTCCAATTCCGAGAATATTTCCTGTGTAACATTTCTGAAACACAAAAATAGTAGAAAATAGGGAACTGGCACTGTGGCATCTCGTTAATAGGTTAGTTCCGGAAAATGCAATAAAATGCCACAAAGTGTAACGAAACACTAAACAAATGGTGTAAAAACAAGCATGGAGCATCAAAAATTATGGATACGTTTGAGACGTATCAGCATCCCCAAGCTTAACTCATGCTCATCCTCGAGTAGGTAAGTGATAACAAAAGAAATAATTTTTGAGGTGACATGCACCTACACAATCTTGACCAAATATGTAAGCGTTGTGCGCTGGGATCAAAAGAACTTAAAACATGGGCATGAAAGATATAATCTTGATAGAAGAAACTTAGCAACCATGTTATAACATGAAAATGAACACAAACAAAAGATCATGAAAATGAAACAATGAAAGTCAAACATGTGTTCAAATCATAAGGAAAAACATACAAATGGTTTTTAGCTTGTCCTTCATGAGGGAGCAAAACATAAATGCATAGGACACCTTCAAGTTTAAGAGGGCGACTAGATACAAGTAATTTGAGAACAAGTGAAACCAACAATATGAATCAATCAATGAAAACTTTGGGACAATGCACATTATACTCAGAATGACAACTATGCTGTAACAACTCAGAAATTTGTAATCCACTTCCTATTAATTAAAGTGCAAAATTTTGGACCAACTAAAACTTTTTATCTATTATTGCATGTATGCATGTATTTTCTATTATATGTCTTTTATGATTTCATGTGTGTTATTATTTGTTGTGCAATAGTTAGTTAATTCTAACTTAACCAACAGCAGCATTAGAGAAGGATTATAAGAGCTATAGAAACAAGAAACAAAAGAAAGAAAGAAAAAGAGAAGAAAAGTTTGATCTAGAAAATATTATTGACTACCCTACTTTGGACACTTAGAATAAGAAATCTGTAACTCAAGCCAAGGTATGGTCAGTTAGTTGAGCTTGACCATGCTGCATACTAACTCAACCAAGAAGTTTCAAACCAAAATTCAAAGTGTAACCTCACTCAAACTTCTGCCAAACTTTGAATCTGATTCAGCAACCAAACCCTAATTTCAAATACATATTTCTGCAAAACATGTTATTTCTTCAGAACAAAAATAGTTCTGGAACCCTTGTCCAATATCTTGACAAACCACAGTGGCCGTTTTCGAAAATTTGAATTCAAATTTCTTGCGGGCATTTGATCGAACATGTGGTGGGCAAAAATCGGAGAAAATCGAGTTCACTATGAGCGTTGCTGTTCACGTTCGCCTGAACCCTGTAGCCATGCTCGTGGACATCTCCGGGGTCGAGCCCAGCACCCTCTACCCCGACCCGAGCCGTGAGAAATGGAGGAGAAGAGGAAGACGCCGCCCGGACCCCCCTCTATGTCCCTCTTCCTCTCTGCAAGTTGCCGACCAGCCTGACCTCGCCAGCACCGACCCACAGCACCTCGTCGCCGCGACCAAGCCCCGCCAGCACGCGAGCAAGGCCGCCACGTCCGGCATCGCTGACGCATGTCGCCAGGACCCCCTGCGCAGGCCACCCACTGGCCACCCTCGCCCTCGGCCTCCTGGCCTATAAAAACCCCTGCTGAGCCCACAAACGAACGCACACCACTCCCAGCTACCTCCCAGACAACCTCTCCTCTCCCCGCTCGCTCTCGTTCGACGAAGCCTGCAACGCCGGCGAGCTTCTGGACGCAGGCAGCGCCGCCGCGTTGGGCCACCGCTGGACGAACAGACGCTGGGAACTGGAGGAGGAGCGCCACCGGAGTCTTTTCCGCCCCTCGCCGTCAAGCCCTGCTTCCTCTACGCACGTCGTCGTCGCCATTGTCTTCCTCGCCGTGCGCAGGTGAGCCTCCGCCCTCGCCGTCGAACATGACGCAGATGCGCCGTTGGATTAGAATCCAACGGCAGCGTACCGATTCGGGTCACTTAAGTGACCTGACCAGTAGGCCCCACCTGTCAGCTCCGTTTGAAACGTTTCCCGCCCGGGCGAAGCGTTACCTGGGCCGGCCCGTTCGGGTTTCTGTTGGATTCGGCCCAGCTAGGTTAGAATTAGGTCCGATTCGTTTTTAATTATTTCCCGCCCGTTTTGAATTATTTCAAATATGTTTCAGATATGATTTTCAAACTTTAATTCCAAGAGATTTAGAAATCCATTTGTAGCAAATAAATATGCATTGGAAAGCTTAGGAAATTCTCTAGCCTCTGAAACTGGTTAGAATCCAAATTGAGTTAGGGATTTAAATAAATAAGAATACTTTGACCATAGCTTTATTAATCATAGGAAAATTCTAGAAAATTATTTAAGCCTCCTAAAATTATGAAACTTGGTTTGTGAACTCACTAATTAACTCCCCTACTGCTTAGTTCAACCTTAATCAACTCAAACCTTGTTAGTGGTATCAATTAGACCCTAATCTAATCCTAGTTGGTAGCATAAAATGATAGATCTCTATTATACACCTAGAATTAGTTTAGCCCTCAATACCAATTTACTTAATTAATCCCTCCCCACTTGAACTAGCCCTAATACCCTAGTTTCATACACATACTTAAAAAGTAAACAACACATGGCACATGGTAGAAAATCTAACTTACACACTTAATGAACACTTGGAGGAAACCTTGCACCCCAACTCAATAAAATCCAACATGAATGCTATTGTTTGAAAACAAGTATGTGTGCTTGTTGTGTTGTTAGCCTTGTGTAGTGATTGTGTGCTTTGTGTTTATTCGTTATTAGACGCTAGTGTTGCTGAGGAGGATATTGAGGGGGAATATTATCAAGAAGAAGAAGACTACCCCGGACACTTTGCCAACCAAGGCAAGCCATCTTTTGAATCATACTCCAAATGCCTAGTTTTACTATTGCATTCTACTTGTTTTAAGTAAATTGCATGATTGAACTGCTAGAGTAGAATGATAGAGGTGTAGTGATATCTTGTTTAGCAAGAGCATCAAGCTGAGTTTATCCAACCCTATTTAGTGGTATCATTACTCAATGTAGTTGCTTAGTCGCTAATAAAATTGAGGCCATCTCTAAGAGGAACCCCATTTGAACTTGGTGACTTGAACTTGGAAACTTGAATTGGAGACCTCTCATACATGATGGTTTTATGAAGGAAAATAATATTGACTAAGGATTATGGAATGTATTTGCCAAATGATACTAAGTGATGTACCATGTGAGCCAACCATACCGTATGACCACATTACCCCTAAATGGGAAGGGGCTTAGTCCGTAGCTTGTTTACCCTAGTATGGGAGGCCTTGTATCATCCTTTATAGAAGTGCACCATGCGCGGGTACTTCCGAACCGGGTGGAAATTCCATTCATCCAGCATCCTGGAGCGGGCAAAACTAGAGACGCCGGAACGGAGATATCCGTGTCTCGGGCTCTAGGAAAGGATCCTATACTAGAGTGAGCAAGTGAAAGAGTTTGTTTGATTATCTGAACCTCGCATACTTTGTGTATGATGATCCGTGGATTTCTCCCGGCAGATGTATCGAATCTTGTGGGTAAAGTGTACCCCTCTGCAGAGGTTTCAAAACTATTCGAATAGCCGCGTCCGCGGTCATGGACAGTTGGCAAGCTGTACTTGACTTTTGTCAAGAATGTAAACAACTTATGATGAACTTGGTGAATGACTTGACTTGACCTTGATATTGACACACTTGAAGTTCCTCTTTAGATTTACTTAGAGAATTAAATCTTCTTCTCTAAATAATGAACCTTCTTGGGAAATAAAACTAGCTTTTGCAAATAAACTTAGTGCTTAGTCCACCATATGAACCTTGCATATCTACTTCCTCATTTCGTTTATAAGATGGTTTGCGCGTGCATCCAATGTACTCATGGCTGTGTCCCTGGCTATCAACTTGGCCAGACTACAGGGAAGAGTATCAGGAGGAAGGTTATGAAGAAGAGTATCAGAACTAAGATCGTCTCCTGAGTCGCCATTGCCTGTGGGGTGAAGGCATGGACCCGAAGACGTTATTTCCGCTGCTATATTGTGTTGTAATATGAACTTGGTCACTATGACCGTTGTATTTGAACCATCGTATTGTAATGTCTATGGAACTGGGTACCAACTACGTTATGTGTATCACAACAATGATTCTGGGATTGTGGTGGAATACATAACGGGCACTTCGAATTTGTTGTAAATTTGCGGGTGTTACAAGTTGGTATCAGAGCCTAGGCTGACCATAGGAGACCTTAGTTAGAATGGGCGTTAAATGAAACCTTTATAAAAGCAAAGAGATAAGTAATGGTTTAAAATTGCTTAGTCTTTTCCTCTCTATTTACAAAGCTTTGTACATGATTTAGTTTTTGCCTACTTAAAATTTTGCACACTTGAGTTGATCACTAACTTAATCTAATTTAAAATTTTGTAGATGGCCCCGGTATTCACTGAGCAGTACCAGTTGGGCCATGGTGGCAGCCTTTGTTTTGAGCGCGACCTCACCACCCTGACCTTGTTCCTGGATCGTCTGTATCCGGAGTTCAAGGGAGCCGTGCTCAATGAGCACCCGGATGGAGAGCTACGGTGGCTTATCAGGGCGAGTTGCCGTGGCAAGAAGGGAGATCTAAGTTCTCCAAGGATCAAGTTTGAGCTTGTGGAGAACACCTGGGCTGATGGTTTGGTCCGAGGTATGCAGGAGATGCACGCCCATTTGTGCGGACTGCATGTGGAGGAGATCCAGGGGGAGCGCTTTAGGAACTTTGCTCGACGTGATGCGGATGGGCGTCCCGCAAACATGCTAGGGCAAAATGAGCCGAGTACTTATGTCGATCACATGGACTTCTTGCTTGTAATGACCCGCCTTTTACTAAAGGCAAATCTCCTGTGTATCTGTGCCATTCCCTGGATCAGTAGATAGCACCACAGTACAAAATATAGTAATCATTGCAATAGCATCAATATTACATCGTAAATCCAGTTACATAGGTCTTCTACCTTATGAGTACACAGCATAAAGCATAGTTGCAGTGAGCTTCCATCTTCATCAAGTGCCACAGGCAGACGTGTTGGAATGTAAGCTCGAGATCCTACTCCTGGTTCCTTACTCGAAATAAAACCTGCACGTTTGAATATGCAGCCCCAGAGGGGTCAGTACAATGATGTACTGGCAATTGACACATATTTGGTGGCATTTCTGTGGAAAGATTTGGCTGGTGGATCTCATAGGCTGATTTGCATAAAGCCAATTTTATCCTATAATCCATTTTAATACTTTCTTTCAACAAATTTTTATTTTTCAAGGGTCAAGACAACCCGCATACACTACATACTGGCCGGTATGTAGTTCTGGGCGCAACTCAACAAAGTTCGGAACCTCAGGCACCACCACCCCTTGGAGTGTATGGTCCTTAGTTCCTACCTAGGGGTTTCTAGACAAATTTTTAATAATTCAGAATCGGTGATGAGATTATTCCGTACATTCCATGTCTAGAGACTCAATTGTCCATGACCGAGGACACGGCTAATCGATTAGATTTAAACACCCTGCAGGGGTTGTGCACTTTCACCTTACGATTCATTTTATGCCCATACATAAAATGAAACGAGACCTTTTAGAAGGAGAGAGCAACTAACTTGGCAAGCACCGCTCCCAACCTATAATTTGACTACCACCACTTCTTGCCGTCAAGTTGCGCTCCCACATTCTAATCAGTCAAGACAGAGCCCATAATGTCATAAGGCTGCACTGGAAGTACAATAAGCATGGAAGACATAGCCATCTCTTTATTCCTGGGTGGCCGACCACAAGTGTACGCCCAGGCAGCAACTACACAAAGTGTAGCCCCAGGTCGCCACTCAACACCACCTCCATTATCAAACCAATCCACCCAGGTGTTTCATTTTAGTTGAAGTTCTATAACTTTTCACGAAACACATTTTAAGTGATCTTAGCATGGCATCAAAGTTAACGAAGAATTTAGCATCCTAACAGGTGGGGTTTGAGGGGATAGCTACACACTACTAGGATCTAAGCATTTGATAAAACAGTTGAGTAAAACACCTATCATGCATACTACAAGAGGTGAACATACTAATGCATAATAAAAATGGGTAGGGGACATGTGTGTCACTTGCCTTTTGAAGATCACGACGTTCCACTTCTCTCAACTAAGCACGTAGCTCTTCGCACCAACTATAGCACAGAAATAACATAACATAAACATACCATACCAACACAATCAAACAATTGAAAGGTGTTTGTATAACAATTTAGATTTATTGATATGTCATGACAAGAAAGATAGGGCAAAGGATCATGATTTGTGAGATATGGATTTGAGAGTTTAGCTGGGGAAGATCAATATGATATGAGAGAGAATTGGACTAGGCAATATAATTGATGTAGTTTTTATGCTTTATCAAAGCATATAAGAGTTTTAGGAATAGCTCATGTGTAATAGATTACACAAGAGTCAATTTGTGCAACTACAACACTATTGAGTAAATGTGACAACAATTACTCTTAAATAGTATCTATTTGCACTTAGGAACTAGACTAGGTTTTAAGAATGCTTGAACAACTCAATTAGCACATTTGCAAGTTGAATAGTTCAATACATGTGAACAAAACTAAGTAGGCATTGGATTGGGTATGAATGATTGATATTTGAGGACATGGCTCAAATGGTTCATGGATCAACATGGTGTATAACACATACTATGGTACGGGTTATAACAACACCACATTAACAAAATCTAGGTTTGAGATGAATTCATATTCTACTCAAGTAGCACAATTGCAATTTGGGTACATATGAATTAGACAAAATTATAATGAGTGAGATCTCTATGCTTTATTAAAGCATATTGAATCTTAGAATATCTCATGTGGGTAAATCACATAAGAGACGAAATAGTGCATTAGCAATACTATTGAATAAGTGTAACAACAATTATTCTTAAATAGTATATATTACACTTAAGCTTAGGCTAGGATTCTTATAACATTGAAGTACTCAATTAACTCAAATGCAAATTGAATAGTTCAATGCAGGGCTAAGATTTGAGTAGACATGAGTAATTGGCTATATGAAATGGATATGTATAGATGATGCTTGAAAACAAGGCTTAAGGTTCCTAATGAGTAAATGGGATTGGGTTAAGTACTATGATGTTGATTTGATCAATACCATAGTAGCAAAGGTAGAAACTAAGATTGAAAGTATCACACTTTACTCAAATGACACATTTGTAATTTGAATAAGTGGGTACTATGCAAGATAGGTCTAAGTAGATATGATCTTGATCAAGATATTGTTTAGGCAACAATGATGGCTAGGTATGATTTTAGGATTTGCTAATGTAGAAGGAATCACTGATTGAAATAGAAATAGAATTAATCTATATAGGAATACTCAAATTCTCATATTAGAATTTGAATAATTGTGAAGTGGTTCAAGAAATTATGGGAGTGATGCTACTGGATAGCTTGCAGTAATTCAAAGTCACTGCAATGGGAATCACTCCAAAATCATTTATAGAATTCAAACTATGATCAGAATAGTGATTTGGATAGATTTGAATGCACAAAGTGTGTGCACGTATCAAATTTGGATTTTCTTGATCCTATGATGTTCTACAAGTTGAGAGGATTCCAAGGACTACAAATTTGTAATTTTTGGATACTTGGTTCTAAAGATATGAATTAATCAAGCTAATAGAAGGTTTGATTCCAATTTGAAAATAGTTTCAAATTGAGCCCATAAAATATAAGATTTTATGGTACTGCTGGATTCTAGATGTTCTAAGGATTCCAACAGTATATTATTTGTTATTTTTGGACCTACAGAATAAAAGTTATGATTTTTCAAAGACTTGGATCAAATCTGATTCGAAAATCCTATTTGAATTCTATTTTGATTCAGACAGGGCCACGTGGCGCTACGGTATTCGCTGGTACCGCTTCGTTTGGATCAGGAACTGAGGCCGTTGGATTTAAAGGGATTTGGATGGATTAGATCATCCCATACCGGTTCAGTAAGTGACTTGATCTGGGGTGTTGGATCTCGATCGGACGGATCAGAGAAGATCTGAGAGAGGTCCTCACCTAGGGTTTCGGCGAGGTCAACTCCGGCGAGGTAGCGGCCCAGGTGTCGACCTCCGGTGATGCTCTGGTGGTCTCCGGTGAAGATGAAGTGGCCGACGAGGTTTGCAGAGGCGTGGTGATCCTGCGGGTGAGGTTGCCGACCTCGATTGTTTCCTACAGAGGGGGAGGAGGGCGACTGGAGCAGGCGCGGGCGGCGAGGTGCTTCTGCCGACGAATGGATGCATCATTCTGCAGCGCAAACGAGCAAATGGAGGTCTTCAGGGGAAGCTCTGTGACCAGGGAGAAAGGTTGGGAGGAGGAGGAAGGCACGAACTTACTGGGGAGTGTTGATTTCGTCCGGGAACGTCCGCAGGTACAGGCGACTCCGGCGAGAAATTCCGCCAGCCTGGCGGCACGATCTGCAGGGGAAGGAAGGGGGGATGGAGAGGAGGGGTAGGGAATTTATAGGCGTGGCTGGGGCGTCGTTTCCGCTGCGGATTAACGAGGGGGAGTGGGGCTTGATCGGCGACGTCGGTTACCAGTGAGGAGTAACGGCTGGGGGAGGGAGAAGAACCTGACCGGTGGGTCCGGCCTGTCAGCGGGGAGAGAGAGGGGAGAAGAGTACTGCTTCGGGTTTGTTTTCCTGGGCCGCGGGCTGGTTCCTCTTCTGGGCCGAAAGGGTTCCCCGAGGTCCAGTTTCCTATTTTTTTGTTTTCTTTTCTTCTTTTCCTTTTTCTGTTTTCTATTTCTTTCATAACTTTTGCATTTGTTACTCAAATGACTTCAAACCAAATGCAAATGTTTTCTAAAATTCAAGGTATCAAAGTGGGACAGTAAGAAACAGGTTTTCAAAATAAAATATGTTTTTGAATAAAACTTTATGTGCATAGCATAAAGGTTTTGCTTGCATAACAAAAATAGAACTAGGGTTTGAGAATAAATCTTTTGAAAATAGGAGAATAATACTTTATAAAATAATGTTTGAAATTATATTTCAAACTTAAAATATAATCTTTACTAAATAAAACACATCTGTGATTCACTCCTTTGCAAGCATGCTTGCATAGGTTTGAATAAAGGCTGGAAAATAGTATTTTAATACTTGGTCTTTCTCAAAGAAGTTCTTCAAGAAATAAATATAAAGTTTAAAATAGTTTTCTAATAAAGCTTTCAAATAGACAAAAAAAAATTTAAATCCCTGTGAATTTTCAATCAACACAAGCAAAATAAAAGCAAAATTTTCCCCCAAAATTTGATAAAATCTTGGGTCGTTACAGACTACCACCCTTAAAAGAAATCTCGTCCCCGAGATTGGAGAGGCTAGAAAGAAAGTAGGTATTTGGTTATCCGGGTTTTGGTATCTGGGTGGCTACCACCCTTAAAATAAAATTCCTCTTGGTGGTATCTTGACGCTTCCTTAGGCACTTGCATTTTGTTCCCAGCTTGCATTCACCGTTGTGTCATTTTCCTTGAACTTGCTCTTCTCAGAAATTTTGATGTCCACAGCTATGTTCAAAAGTGGGCATACCAAGGGTTCCATCCAATTCTGGTGATAAGCAGATATCATCCATCGCGTTGTCATCAACAAGGTAGTCCACATCGTCCAAGAATGTGTATCTAGCCTTTTCTTGGTCGGTCCTCACCAAGGCCAGGTAATCAGATAGCTCATCGCTATACTCCTTGTTGCTTTTTAGCTGATTTTCGTTCCAAGAATCTCAAAAGATTATTTAGTGTCAAGTACTGCATGCTTGCCTCACGAACATGATGAGACCACACATCCCAATGAAATAGGATGGCATCTCCTTGCAGTCTTCTCAAGCATTTCATAGGGGTAAACAAGGTGGACTCTGTAAGAGGTACTTACATCCTTTAAGGGATGGAAGGTCGCCTTATAACCAGTATTGTTGAACCCATTCAAGTTACCGGAGCAAGTCGTGCTACTTGCCACAGGTATCAGATGGTCCTTAAGAATTCCTTTAGCAACCGTCTTCATAGTTGTTGAAAGGCGCTGAACAACTTGATCATTTCTCAAAGATGAACTCCTTTGCGGGGAAAATGGTTCTAACGAAGCTCTCATGGCCAGGAAAATAGTTCCATGGATTTGGAGATTTGCTTCATAACATCGCAGGTCGGGATGGGGTAGACTTCGGTGGTGTAAAGCTTTGGAATCCGGAGGCGATCTCATGGGTAGTGGTGGTTGTCTCTGTTGTGTCTTTCTGGAGAGGAGTGATCTCTCTTTTATTGGCTCGGGAAGGTAGCTGAACAAGTCACGTAGGGAGTTGATACGAAGAGTCGGGGAAGGTGAACTGAACAGGCAGCAGCCGATACTGAACAGTCTTCGTATTCAAGTCCACTGAGCAAAACGTTTCTGATTCGTGTAGCCATTCAAAAGTCCAAGTTCTCACCGTATTCCTACGTTTTGGCCACTGGCTCACTATAAGGGATGTAACATATTATCCTCCTAAGGTTATGGTTTAATGACGCCGTCTCTCATATAGGTATGTCTCTCTAGATTCACCATTCTTCATACAAGAGCGAACAATAAGAGTAGTCGTCATGGGGGCCAATCCATGTCGCACCCAATCATTACCTTGTATTTGGTTTGGTGCATCTCGTATTCTAACTCTTGGTCAACCTCACTAGCTTTTAAACAAAAGTTTTGTTGAAATTGGAACCAAGTTCCCAAATCCTATTTTGAAACTTGAAAACAAAATCTATCGTTCCTAGCTAGAGGTTTTCAACAAAGCTCATGGTGATAATCCTTAAGTTGTAGATCCTTTGGTTTGCCATTTAAGAGGAAATAAAATCCTTTCCATTGCTCTGTTTGTTCTTTCCATTGCTCTGTTTGCTCTTTCCATTGCTTGCGTAAGGTGGTTGAATAGTATTACTTCCACATTAGCTACACCTTGAGGTGTCTTCTTATTGTTTGCGAGGTATCCTTTAGCTATCCTAGCTTACTGTAGTCTTGGGGTATCATCCTTTGTGCACCCTCTTGCGTAATGTTTCA
This sequence comes from Dactylis glomerata, assembly GCA_007115705.1. Classification (NCBI taxonomy): domain Eukaryota; kingdom Viridiplantae; phylum Streptophyta; class Magnoliopsida; order Poales; family Poaceae; genus Dactylis; species Dactylis glomerata. Next base: position 1,621,941 of record QXEO01000339.1, read on the forward strand.
GTCTCTTGTACTCGAAACACTACCTCTTGTTGTTGTACTCTGTATCCTTATCTCCAACTGAGGGTCATTGTAGTTGTTCTGTCGTTGAGAAAACTTTGGTTTGGGTTTTGGGATAAGTTTAGGTCTTAGCATAGATGAGAAATAGATAGAAAAGATCTAAGGAAGAAAAATTCTTACCCAAAATAATAGATCAAAACAATTTATCCTACAAGCAATATCTAACGAACATTCATCATAACAAGCAAACTAGTTTTCAAACAAACGGGAAGGTACGATCATCCACAAGTCGGTATGACCATAACGTTTATTACACGTCATTGCTTATTAAAATTTCCTAGATGGAGGTCCAACTAAGCCTTCTTGGTTTTCTTCTAAGCAGATCCATTGTTCGGGTCCAGCTGCTTCAGTAGATTGGTAACTTGCTCGTCCTTGGTTTTGATGAGGTCTCTTTAAACACTAAGTTCAGATACCAACCTTTCCATGTCACCTTGAAGTTGGTTTATGGTTTCCTTCAATGTAGTAGTGTCTTCCTTTTCTTCTTGGAGGTCTTGCTGAGTATTATGAAGTCTCCACTTGAGTCTTTCTCCAAGCTCTTTTATTGCTGACCAAGCAGCACATCTTGCTGAGTCAAGGAATGATGGATACATCTCGGAGTTGGTGAACATCCAAAGTCCCATCTTCTTGTGGTCATCTTCTTTATTCTTGTATAAGTGAAGCTGCACCCACCAATATTCTTCACCGTCATCAATCACGGGAAATCCTTTGTAAACAGCTTCTCCTTGCATTCCCATGCTTAACATGAGGTTCTTCAAGGCTTTGGGAAACTCAGTCTCACACTTCAGGGTCATGTTCATCACTAGGCTTTTAGTAGTTGACATCGAATCCATCAAGAAAGGACCAGTGGGGTGGGTCATCTAAATTAGAAAGAAGAGTAGTGTAAAACAATGAGTGGGGTAAGTTCTTACAAGAAAATTTCAAACTGAGAAGTATATAGATTGATTTCATTTTGAAAACTGAATTGATTTTCTTGTGAAGGTGAGAAAAGAATCCTAGGGCTTCCTAGTCTATTCCAAACCTAGGGTCTCGATCCTACATGCAACACTATGCTCTGATACCATTTGTAATGACCCGCCTTTTACTAAAGGCAAATCTCCTGTGTATCTGTGCCATTCCCTGGATCAGTAGATAGCACCACAGTACAAAATATAGTAATCATTGCAATAGCATCAATATTACATCGTAAATCCAGTTACATAGGTCTTCTACCTTATGAGTACACAGCATAAAGCATAGTTGCAGTGAGCTTCCATCTTCACCAAGTGCCACAGGCAGACGTGTTGGAATGTAAGCTCGAGATCCTACTCCTGGTTCCTTACTCGAAATAAAACCTGCACGTTTGAATATGCAGCCCCAGAGGGGTCAGTACAATGATGTACTGGCAATTGACACATATTTGGTGGCATTTCTGTGGAAAGACTATACTACATGACATTTGGCTGGTGGATCTCATAGGCTGATTTGCATAAAGCCAATTTTATCCTATAATCCATTTTAATACTTTCTTTCAACAAATTTTTATTTTTCAAGGGTCAAGACAACCCGCATACACTACATACTGGCCGGTATGTAGTTCTGGGCGCAACTCAACAAAGTTCGGAACCTCAGGCACCACCACCCCTTGGAGTGTATGGTCCTTAGTTCCTACCTAGGGGTTTCTAGACAAATTTTTAATAATTCAGAATCGGTGATGAGATTATTCCGTACATTCCATGTCTAGAGACTCAATTGTCCATGACCGAGGACACGGCTAATCGATTAGATTTAAACACCCTGCAGGGGTTGTGCACTTTCACCTTACGATTCATTTTATGCCCATACATAAAATGAAACGAGACCTTTTAGAAGGAGAGAGCAACTAACTTGGCAAGCACCGCTCCCAACCTATAATTTGACTACCACCACTTCTTGCCGTCAAGTTGCGCTCCCACATTCTAATCAGTCAAGACAGAGCCCATAATGTCATAAGGCTGCACTGGAAGTACAATAAGCATGGAAGACATAGCCATCTCTTTATTCCTGGGTGGCCGACCACAAGTGTACGCCCAGGCAGCAACTACACAAAGTGTAGCCCCAGGTCGCCACTCAACACCACCTCCATTATCAAACCAATCCACCCAGGTGTTTCATTTTAGTTGAAGTTCTATAACTTTTCACGAAACACATTTTAAGTGATCTTAGCATGGCATCAAAGTTAACGAAGAATTTAGCATCCTAACAGGTGGGGTTTGAGGGGATAGCTACACACTACTAGGATCTAAGCATTTGATAAAACAGTTGAGTAAAACACCTATCATGCATACTACAAGAGGTGAACATACTAATGCATAATAAAAATGGGTAGGGGACATGTGTGTCACTTGCCTTTTGAAGATCACGACGTTCCACTTCTCTCAACTAAGCACGTAGCTCTTCGCACCAACTATAGCACAGAAATAACATAACATAAACATACCATACCAACACAATCAAACAATTGAAAGGTGTTTGTATAACAATTTAGATTTATTGATATGTCATGACAAGAAAGATAGGGCAAAGGATCATGATTTGTGAGATATGGATTTGAGAGTTTAGCTGGGGAAGATCAATATGATATGAGAGAGAATTGGACTAGGCAATATAATTGATGTAGTTTTTATGCTTTATCAAAGCATATAAGAGTTTTAGGAATAGCTCATGTGTAATAGATTACACAAGAGTCAATTTGTGCAACTACAACACTATTGAGTAAATGTGACAACAATTACTCTTAAATAGTATCTATTTGCACTTAGGAACTAGACTAGGTTTTAAGAATGCTTGAACAACTCAATTAGCACATTTGCAAGTTGAATAGTTCAATACATGTGAACAAAACTAAGTAGGCATTGGATTGGGTATGAATGATTGATATTTGAGGACATGGCTCAAATGGTTCATGGATCAACATGGTGTATAACACATACTATGGTACGGGTTATAACAACACCACATTAACAAAATCTAGGTTTGAGATGAATTCATATTCTACTCAAGTAGCACAATTGCAATTTGGGTACATATGAATTAGACAAAATTATAATGAGTGAGATCTCTATGCTTTATTAAAGCATATTGAATCTTAGAATATCTCATGTGGGTAAATCACATAAGAGACGAAATAGTGCATTAGCAATACTATTGAATAAGTGTAACAACAATTATTCTTAAATAGTATATATTACACTTAAGCTTAGGCTAGGATTCTTATAACATTGAAGTACTCAATTAACTCAAATGCAAATTGAATAGTTCAATGCAGGGCTAAGATTTGAGTAGACATGAGTAATTGGCTATATGAAATGGATATGTATAGATGATGCTTGAAAACAAGGCTTAAGGTTCCTAATGAGTAAATGGGATTGGGTTAAGTACTATGATGTTGATTTGATCAATACCATAGTAGCAAAGGTAGAAACTAAGATTGAAAGTATCACACTTTACTCAAATGACACATTTGTAATTTGAATAAGTGGGTACTATGCAAGATAGGTCTAAGTAGATATGATCTTGATCAAGATATTGTTTAGGCAACAATGATGGCTAGGTATGATTTTAGGATTTGCTAATGTAGAAGGAATCACTGATTGAAATAGAAATAGAATTAATCTATATAGGAATACTCAAATTCTCATATTAGAATTTGAATAATTGTGAAGTGGTTCAAGAAATTATGGGAGTGATGCTACTGGATAGCTTGCAGTAATTCAAAGTCACTGCAATGGGAATCACTCCAAAATCATTTATAGAATTCAAACTATGATCAGAATAGTGATTTGGATAGATTTGAATGCACAAAGTGTGTGCACGTATCAAATTTGGATTTTCTTGATCCTATGATGTTCTACAAGTTGAGAGGATTCCAAGGACTACAAATTTGTAATTTTTGGATACTTGGTTCTAAAGATATGAATTAATCAAGCTAATAGAAGGTTTGATTCCAATTTGAAAATAGTTTCAAATTGAGCCCATAAAATATAAGATTTTATGGTACTGCTGGATTCTAGATGTTCTAAGGATTCCAACAGTATATTATTTGTTATTTTTGGACCTACAGAATAAAAGTTATGATTTTTCAAAGACTTGGATCAAATCTGATTCGAAAAACCTATTTGAATTCTATTTTGATTCAGACAGGGCCACGTGGCGCTACGGTATTCGCTGGTACCGCTTCGTTTGGATCAGGAACTGAGGCCGTTGGATTTAAAGGGATTTGGATGGATTAGATCATCCCATACCGGTTCAGTAAGTGACTTGATCTAGGGTGTTGGATCTCGATCGGACGGATCAGAGAAGATCTGAGAGAGGTCCTCACCTAGGGTTTCGGCGAGGTCAACTCCGGCGAGGTAGCGGCCCAGGTGTCGACCTCTGGTGATGCTCTGGTGGTCTCCGGTGAAGATGAAGTGGCCGACGAGGTTTGCAGAGGCGTGGTGATCCTGCGGGTGAGGTTGCCGACCTCGATTGTTTCCTACAGAGGGGGAGGAGGGCGACTGGAGCAGGCGCGGGCGGTGAGGTGCTTCTGTCGACGAATGGATGCATCATTCTGCAGCGCAAACGAGCAAATGGAGGTCTTCAGGGGAAGCTCTGTGACCAGGGAGAAAGGTTGGGAGGAGGAGGAAGGCACGAACTTACTGGGGAGTGTTGATTTCGTCCGGGAACGTCCGCAGGTACAGGCGACTCCGGCGAGAAATTCCGCCAGCCTGGCGGCACGATCTGCAGGGGAAGGAAGGGGGGGATGGAGAGGAGGGGTAGGGAATTTATAGGCGTGGCTGGGGCGTCATTTCCGCTGCGGATTAACGAGGGGGAGTGGGGCTTGATCGGCGACGTCGGTTACCAGTGAGGAGTAACGGCTGGGGGAGGGAGAAGAACCTGACCGGTGGGTCCGGCCTGTCAGCGGGGAGAGAGAGGGGAGAAGAGTACTGCTTCGGGTTTGTTTTCCTGGGCCGCGGGCTGGTTCCTCTTCTGGGCCGAAAGGGTTCCCCGAGGTCCAGTTTCCTATTTTTTTGTTTTCTTTTCTTCTTTTCCTTTTTCTGTTTTCTATTTCTTTCATAACTTTTGCATTTGTTACTCAAATGACTTCAAACCAAATGCAAATGTTTTCTAAAATTCAAGGTATCAAAGTGGGACAGTAAGAAACAGGTTTTCAAAATAAAATATGTTTTTGAATAAAACTTTATGTGCATAGCATAAAGGTTTTGCTTGCATAACAAAAATAGAACTAGGGTTTGAGAATAAATCTTTTGAAAATAGGAGAATAATACTTTATAAAATAATGTTTGAAATTATATTTCAAACTTAAAATATAATCTTTACTAAATAAAACACATCTGTGATTCACTCCTTTGCAAGCATGCTTGCATAGGTTTGAATAAAGGCTGGAAAATAGTATTTTAATACTTGGTCTTTCTCAAAGAAGTTCTTCAAGAAATAAATATAAAGTTTAAAATAGTTTTCTAATAAAGCTTTCAAATAGACAAAAAAAATTTTAAATCCCTGTGAATTTTCAATCAACACAAGCAAAATAAAAGCAAAATTTTCCCCCAAAATTTGATAAAATCTTGGGTCGTTACAGACTACCACCCTTAAAAGAAATCTCGTCCCCGAGATTGGAGAGGCTAGAAAGAAAGTAGGTATTTGGTTATCCGGGTTTTGGTATCTGGGTGGCTACCACCCTTAAAATAAAATTCCTCTTGGTGGTATCTTGACGCTTCCTTAGGAACTTGCATTTTGTTCCCAGCTTGCATTCATTAGTGACAAGGATGACTTCATGGAGGACCTGGATGATCAGGAGAATGATGAGGATGCTGGATTCATTGTGGATGATGAGGAGGAAGACCCCAAGGAGCCCGGTGTTTAGATTGGAGATCCCCGTGTTATCTAGTTATGAGTTTACTTTAAATCACTTCGTGTAGGTGTGAGTTGTATCCCCCTCTCTAGTAGACGAGTCACAATGGTTTGATGTAAACCATTTGTAATGTGTGAACTCGTATGTATGATATGTTTGATGCTTGTTGAATGAAATTTGAATTTGGCCCTTAAGGCCTTAGTAAGACAAAAATTGCATCATCTATGTTACATTTAAATCTTAGCAATTAGCTTTTCCCTCTTGCCTTACACACGTTATCTTCCGATGCCGCGAGCACCTCCACCTCCGAACCCGGAAATGGCAAAACTGCTAAGGTTGATCATGGAAGACCGAGAAGCAGCCCGAGCTGAGCGCCAAGCTAACTTGGCCACTCTTCAGCAGCTAACCCAGATGGCAATGAACCACAACAATGGCAATGGAAATGGCCATGGTGAAGGAGAGAACAATGGCAATGATGATCACCGATCCAAGCTAAAGAGTTTCCAAAACACCAACCCACCTATGTTCACTAAGTCTGAAGAACCATTAGATGCTGATGATTGGCTTCGCACCATGGAGAACAATTTGGCGGTCGCCGGAGTCGGCGAAAATGAGAAGGTCTTGTATACCACCCACTATCTTGCTAGAGCCGCAAGAGCTTGGTGGGATAGCACTCGTGCGATGCAATCCCAAGGGTATGTGATGCCTTGGGAGGAGTTCAAGAGCAAGTTTAGCAAAGCCCATGTTCCTTTGGGATTAATCAAAAGGCTGAGAGATGAGTTTAGAAATCTGAAGCAAGGTTCCCTATCTGTGGTTGACTACCGTGACAAGTTTCTTACCTTGTCTAGGTATGCCCCAGACGACACCAACACCAATGAGAAGAAGCAAGAAAGGTTTCTGAATGGACTTCATGATGAGATGCAATGTGTCTTGGTCAGCATTCCCTTTGTAGACCTGGAGTCATTAGTTGACTCTGCCATTCAGATGGAAGGCAAACTCAAGCAAGCTGCAGAGAACCGTAAGCGCCGTATGATGTATCAAGGCAACTCAAGCAACTCGTAGAAGCCAAGGGGAAATCCACCTACGGGTTTCACCCCTAGACCTATGAGGCCATCTGCACCTGCTCCACGTCCCAACTATCCCAACCGTCCGACCGGCAACAACTTCAATCGTGCACCTACGAGACCTAATGGCAACAACTTCAACACCAATACCCCTAGGCCAAATGGCGCCCCTGTGCTGCCCAAGCCTGGTGACAAGTCTGGTGTTACCTGTTATGAGTGCGGAATCAAGGGGCACTACTCCAATGAATGCCCAAAGAAGCTGAATGAGGCATCCAAGACCACTGCTCCTCCTCAGCAACAGCGCCGTGTTGGAAATGGCAAGAACTATCCACCAAGGAACCAGCCTCACCCTCGAGGCCGTCTGAATCACATGAATGTTGAAGAAGCTCAGGAAGCAACTGACGTTGTGCTTGGTATGTTCCCTGTTAACTCAGTTCCTGCAAGAGTTCTGTTTGATTCTGGAGCTTCACACTCATTTGTTACTCAGTTATTCGTTGATAAAAGTGGACTTCAACCAACACCCCTGAAAAATACCATGTCTGTGCAAATACGTGGGTCAATAACAAAGGCTAGTTGGACCTGCTGGGCAGTGCCCATAGAAATCCATGGGATATCATTCTTAGCCAGTTTGATTGTGTTAGGAACCCAGGGATTAGAAGTAGTCCTAGGTATGGACTGGATGTCTCAACATCAAGGGATTATAGATTGTGCCAAAAAGACCATCACCATGAGGAGTAGCAATGGAATTGTAGTAAAGCATGTGTCAGTCAAACCCCCCCAAATCACCAGATGTCATAAAAGTATCTCAGGGCCAACTATAGAGGAAGTTCCCATCATCTGTGAGTATCCGGATGTTTTTCCCGATGAGCTACCCGGAATGCCACCGGATCGGGATATTGAGTTTATCATTGAGCTTATCCCCAGAACGGGATCTATAGCCCAACGACCCTATCGTATGAACCCAGCTGAACTAGTGGAGTTAAAGAAGCAATTGGATGACCTTTTGAGTAAGGGATTGATTCAGCCAAGTTCATCTGCTTGGAGATCACCCGTCTTGTTTGTGGATAAAAGTGATAGTTCCAGCCTTCTGTGCACTGATTACCGCAAGCTAAATGATGTTACCATCAAGAATAAGTATCCTCTCCCAAAGATTGATGATCTGTTTGACCAATTGACTGGAGCTCGAGTCTTCTCAAAGATAGACCTTAGAACTGGATACCATCAACTGAAGATCCGAGCAACTGATATACCCAAAACAGCCTTCACTACCCGATACGGATTGTATGAGTACACCGTAATGTCCTTTGGATTAACCAATGCCCCTGCTTATTTCATGAATCTCATGAATAAGGTTTTCATGGAGTTCTTGGATAAGTTTGTTATTGTCTTCATTGATGACATTCTTATCTACTCGAAGTCCGAAGAAGAGACTCTTAGAGGGCATCAGCTATACGCGAAGTTCAGTAAATGTGAGTTCAGGTTGAAGGAAGTTGGATTCTTAGGCCATGTATTATCAGCTGGAGGAATATCAGTGGACCCAAAGAAGATCAAATCAGTCATGGAATGGGAAGCCCCTACCACTCAAACTGAAGTTAGAGGTTTTCTTGGATTAGCAGGATATTACCGCAAATTTGTTGAAGGGTTTTCAAGCATTGCCCGGCCAATGACCCAACTGTTGAAGAAGGACAAGAAGTTTGAATGGACCCCTAAGTGTGAAGAGAGTTTTCAAGAGCTCAAGAAGCGATTAGTAACCGCACCCATCCTAACCATGCCCGATATCACCAAAAACTTTGATGTCTATTGCGACGCCTCCAAACTTGGACTTGGTTGTGTGTTAATACAAGAAGGCAAGGTCATAGCTTACCTCTCCCGGCAGCTTCGACCTCATGAAGAAAACTATCCAACCCATGATCTGGAGTTAGCAGCCGTAGTTCTAGCTTTGAAGACATGGAGGCATTATCTTATGGGCAACCGTTGCGAGATCTACACTGACCACAAGAGTTTGAAATATATTTTCACCCAGAAGGAGTTGAACATGTGGCAAAGAAGATGGATAGAGTTGATCAAGGATTATGATCTGGAAATTCATTATCACCCTGGTAAGGCCAATGTAGTGGCTGATGCATTGAGTAGGAAACCATGCTCGTTGAATATGATACTCAAAGAGGAGCAACCCATGTTGCACGAAGAGTTTGAAAGGTTTGGATTGGAACTAGTCAGTCGAGGATTCTTAGCCAACCTTGAGTTTCAACCCACCTTGATGAGCGAAATCAAAGAAGCCCAGAAGGGAAATGAGAGTATTGACGGAATTAAGCGCAGAATTAGTTCCGGCAAGGTGCCAGGATTTGAAGAAGATGATCAAGGAGTTCTTCGGTATAAAGGACGTATTTGTGTGCCGGCTGACTCAGAATTGAAGGAAGTTATTATGAAGGAAGCCCATGAGACACCTTACTCCATTCATCCCGGTGGAACTAAGATGTACCAAGATTTAAAGGAACAATTTTGGTGGCATGGAATGAAGCGTGAGATTGCATCGTTCATATCTAAGTGTGATATTTGTCAAAGAGTCAAGGCTGAACATCAACGTCCTGCTGGATTGCTGCAACCTTTGCAAGTTCCGGAATGGAAGTGGGAATCTGTTGAAATGGATTTCATCACTGGATTTCCAATGTCTAGCCGTGGAAATGACTCTATCTGGGTCATTGTGGATAGACTGACCAAAGTGGCCCACTTTATTCCTGTCAAGACCACCTATACCTCAGGACAGCTGGCAGATCTTTATCTATCCAGAATTGTGAGTTTGCATGGAGTCCCTAAAACCATAGTTTCCGATCGAGGAACCCAATTCACCTCAAGATTTTGGAGAAGTTTGCATCAAGCCTTGGGAACCAAATTAGCCTTTAGCACCGCTTACCACCCTCAGACTGATGGACAGACTGAAAGAGTAAATCAAATACTTGAAGATATGTTGAGAGCCTGTGTTCTAGCCTATGGAGCTAAGTGGGAAGATTGTCTGCCTTTCGCGGAGTTTTCCTACAACAACAGTTATCAAGCCAGTTTGCAAATGGCCCCATTTGAAGCTTTATATGGAAGAAAGTGTCGTACCCCTTTGAATTGGTCTGAAACAGGAGACAGTCAGATATTTGGACCGGACATTCTGCAAGAGGCTGAAGAGAAGGTTTGCATGATTCGTGATTACCTCAAGGCCGCCCAGTCGAGACAGAAGAGTTATGCCAACAAGAGACGTAGAGAACTGACCTTCAAGATTGGAGATTTTGTTTATCTTAGAGTATCACCTCTCAAGGGAATGCAAAGATTCCAAGTAAAAGGAAAGCTTGCACCAAGATATATTGGACCCTTCAAGGTACTAAGCCGCAGAGGAGAAGTGTCCTATCAGTTGGAAATGCCCCCTGAATTGTCTGAAGTGCACGATGTTTTTCACGTGTCTTTACTTCGGAAATGTCTTGAAGTGCCAGAGAAGCCAGAAATCTTCAAGAATATTGATCACCATTCTGTGGATATCAACAAAGATTTGACCTATCATGAAGTGCCTATCCGTATCCTCGAGGAAGCTTATCGAACCACTCGAACCTGAAGCATCAAGTTTCTGAAAGTTCAGTCGAGTAATCACACTGAAGATGAAGCTACTTGGGAACGAGAAGATTACCTTCAGAAATAGTTTCCCAATCTTTTCAGTCTTAATTAGTGAATCTCGGGGACGAGATTCTTTTTAAGGGGGGAAGATTGTAACAACTCAGAAATTTGTAATCCACTTCCTATTAATTAAAGTGCAAAATTTTGGACCAACTAAAACTTTTTATCTATTATTGCATGTATGCATGTATTTTCTATTATATGTCTTTTATGATTTCATGTGTGTTATTATTTGTTGTGCAATAGTTAGTTAATTCTAACTTAACCAACAGAAGCATTAGAGAAGGATTATAAGAGCTATAGAAACAAGAAACAAAAGAAAGAAAGAAAAAGAGAAGAAAAGTTTGATCTAGAAAATATTATTGACTGCCCTACTTTGGACACTTAGAATAAGAAATCTGTAACTCAAGCCAAGGTATGGTCAGTTAGTTGACCTTCACCATGCTGCATACTAACTCAACCAAGAAGTTTCAAACCAAAATTCAAAGTGTAACCTCACTCAAACTTCTGCAAAACATGTTATTTCTTCAGAACAAAAATAGTTCTGGAACCCTTGTCCAATATCTTGACAAACCACAGTGGCCGTTTTCGAAAATTTGAATTCAAATTTCTTGCGGGCATTTGATCGAACACGTGGTGGGCAAAAATCGGAGAAAATCGAGTTCACTGTGAGCGTTGCTATTCACGTTCGCCTGAACCCTGTAGCCATGCTCGTGGACATCTCCGCGGTCGAGCCCAGCCCCCTCTGCCCTGACCCGAGCCATGAGAAATGGAGGAGAAGTGGAAGACGCTGCCCGGATCCCCCTCTCTGTCCCTCTTCCTCTTTGCAAGTTGCCGACCAGCCTGACCTCGCCAGCACCGACCCACAGCACCCCGTTGCCGCGACCAAGCCCCGCCAGCACGCGAGCAAGGCCGCCGCACCTGGCATCGCCGACGCACGTCGCCAGGACCCCCTGCGCAGGCCACCCACTAGCCACCCTCGCCCTCGGCCTCCTGGCCTATAAAAACCCCCGCTGAGCCCACGAACAAACGCACACCACTCCCAGCTACCTCCCAGACAACCTCTCCTCTCCCGGCTCGCTCTCGTTCGACGAAGCCTGCAACGCCGGTGAGCTTCTGGACGCAGGCAGCGCCGCCGCGTTGGGCCACCGCTGGACGAATGGACGCCGGGAACTGGAGGAGGAGCACCGCCGGAGTCTTTTTCGCCCCTCGCCGTCAAGCCCTGCTACCTCTACGCACGTCGCCGTCGCCGTCATTTTCCTCGCCGTGCGTAGGTGAGCCTCTGCCCTCGCCGTCGAACATGACGCAGACGCGCCGTTGATCCAACGGCAGCGTACCGATTCGGGTCATTTAAGTTACCTGACCAGTAGGCCCCACCTGTCAGCTCCGTTTGAAACGTTTCCTGCCCAGGCGAAGCGTTACCTGGGCCGGCCCATTCGGGTTTCTGTTGGATTCGGCCCAGCTAGGTTAGAATTAGGTCCGATTCATTTTTAATTATTTCCCGCCCGTTTTGAATTATTTCAAATATGTTTCAGATATGATTTTCAAACTTTAATTCCAAGAGATTTAGAAATCCATTTGTAGCAAATAAATATGCGTTGGAAAGCTTAGAAAATTCTCTAGCCTCTGAAACTGGTTAGAATCCAAATTGAGTTAGGGATTTAAATAAATAAGAATACTTGGACCGTAGCTTTATTAATCATAGGAATATTCTAGAAAATTATTTAAGCCTCCTAAAATTATGAATCTTGGTTTGTGAACTCACTAATTAACTCCCCTACTGCTTAGTTCAACCTTAATCAACTCAAACCTTGTTAGTGGTATCAATTAGACCCTAATCTAATCCTAGTTGGTAGCATAAAATGATAGATCTCTATTATACACCTAGAATTAGTTTAGCCCTCAATACCAATTTACTTAATTAATCCCTCCCCACTTGAACTAGCCCTAATACCCTAGTTTCATACTCATACTTAAAAAGTAAACAACACATGGCACATGGTAGAAAATCTAACTTACACACTTAATGAACACTTGGAGGAAACCTTGCACCCCAACTCAATAAAATCCAACATGAATGCTATTGTTTGAAAACAAGTATGTGTGCTTGTTGTGTTGTTAGCCTTGTGTAGTGATTGTGTGCTTTGTGTTTATTCGTTATTAGACGCTAGTGTTGCTGAGGAGGATATTGAGGGGGAATATTATCAAGAAGAAGAAGACTACCCCAGACACTTTGCCAACCAAGGCAAGCCATCTTTTGAATCATACTCCAAATGCCTAGTTTTACTATTGCATTCTACTTGTTTTAAGTAAATTGCATGATTGAACTGCTAGAGTAGAATGATAGAGGTGTAGTGATATCTTGTTTAGCAAGAGCATCAAGCTGAGTTTATCCAACCCTATTTAGTGGTATCATTACTCAATGTAGTTGCTTAGTCGCTAATAAAATTGAGGCCATCTCTAAGAGGAACCCCATTTACACTTGGTGACTTGAACTTGGAAACTTGAATTGGAGACCTCTCATACATGATGGTTTTATGAAGGAAAATAATCTTGACTAAGGATTATGGAATGTATTTGCCAAATGATACTAAGTGATGTACCATGTGAGCCAACCATACCGTACGACCACATTACCCCTCATGACCCACAAGTATAGGGGATCGCAACAGTCTTCGAGGGAAGTATTACCCAAATTTATTGATTCGACACAAGGGGAGCCAAAGAATATAAGTAAGCCTTAACAGATGAGTTGTCAATTCACCTGCACCTGGAAACAGTCTCACTCGCAGCGGTTTATCAGTAGCAACAGTTTTATAGCAGTGACAGTAGGAAAACAGTAACAGCAGCAGTAGAAGTAACGGTTGTAAACAGTAGGAACAAATACTGTAGGCATAGGGATGGATAACGGGCGTTGCATGGGTAAGATAATTCATGAAATCAATGAGATACGGGCATTGCAGATAAATAATGATAAAGCATCCTAGTACAAACAATCATAGGCATGTGTTCCGTATATAGTCGTACGTGCTCACAAGGAGAAACTTGCACGACATCTTTTGTCCTACCAGCCTGTTGCAGCAGGGCCTCAAGGGAAACTACTGGTAATTAAGGTACTCCTTTTAATAAAGTACCGGAGCAAAGCATTAGCACTCGGTGAACACATGTGATCCTCATATCATAGCCATCCCCTCCGGTTATCCCAATTTCTGTCACTTTGGGGCCTCGGGTTCCGAACAACGATATGTGTATACAACTTGTAGGTAAGACCATAAACAACAAGTATCATCATAGAAATAATAACATGTTCAGATCTGAAATCATGGCACTCGGGCCCAAAGTGACAAGCATTAAGCACAACAAGTTGCAACAATGTCATAGGCACTAAATAAAGATACTAGGCACTATGCCCTATCAATCTCATATCAAACTAGCTGGGTGGCCCGCGCAATTGCGCGGCTAGCATTGAGATAATTGAAATTTGACATCCATCCTCTTTTTTTGCTGCTCCCACAAATAGCTTAAGCGAAAAAAAGCTAAATATGTTTAAGTGAATTTTGGAGACCAAATTTTAGATTTTCCGTGCCGCTCCCATAGTGTACTGTCTACCCACGTTTCCTTCTACGTGATAAAACTTTTGCACATGATAAAACAAAAACCAACTAACTATATTATTTATGCTCCCAAGTTTATCATGGAGTAGGTGACTGTGCAATTCTACTTGTGCTCTTTCCTTAAAATCTGTCAACTGATTGTGCCTCATCGCTCGTGAAATTTATTTGGATGCATAGGTGGCATCCCCTATTGATTATACTTTATCTTAATCAATCTTGTGAATTATAGTAGATCATCTAATTTTATTTATTTATTATGATAGAAAGGATACAAAGATAAACAATTTGAGAAATCTAGTTACTAAGTTTGTGTATCTCTCTACGATCCTGAAACTCCTTTCTACTATCAAGTCTTCTAAATTTTCTTGCTCACATAGTTTATAGGCTTGTACGTTATGTTTTAAATGTGGGGGTGCATATAGTATCGTTTTCATATCATTTTATAATCAAGTTAGACCATATGAAATTGACTTTAGTCTTAGCCTTTCCTTTTCACTACGGAATCCCCTGCACTAATGTGCACTCTTTTTTGAGGAATCATTATAAGTTTGTAAGTGTTGCCCTGAATGTATACCTCTACTCTCTGAAAGTAGTTTATGTAAGTGCTATCCAAACATCAAAGTGTATTTGAACCACTTCATCGTGTAAAATTTGCACATCAAATCCCTAATAGGTGAAAACACATAAGAATTTAAAACATAATTCAAATGAGCATACACTTTACATATTGTACTAACTTCCGTTATACACTGCACACTTTTCTTACAGAATTGTTATAGACTGCCATTTCATGTGAAATAGTGCACTTCACCTGATCATTGTATTTCCTCCCTCCGATCATTTCCCATGTTTATGGGAGAGCATGGTGGCAATAAACATCCCAACTGCTAACTGTAACAAATTGGATGTTAGACTTCACTAAGTAGATATATGCATTGAATAATGCAATGATAAAAATAATTCCTTATCTCCACTGGCAACATAACCTCTTTGGCCAAAGCTAAGTTAGACTTCACTAAGTTGGAGTGTTTGATTCTGACATTAACATTTTAATACATTTTTTACTTACTCTCATTGATGTTCATATGGCGCACTTAGTAAAAGTGACCAAAATATTTAATACACGCAATAGAAATTGGGAACATTACCTTTATTATTAGACTGTGGATACCTGTCAAATATCTATGCTGATGCAACCTCACAAAGCAAACCTTAGGAATTTCATTAAATTCAGTATTGTACGTGGAATTCATGTCTAACAGCAGGAGAGTCCATTTAGAAACTACAAAATTTGAATTTGAAGTTCTTGAATAAATTGGTTATGTCTTCCCAAAATATGATGTGAGGAGAGCCAAAGTTTATTATGTACACTCTTATGGTAGCAATTATGATATAGATGAATTATTCTGAGAAATTGATTAACCTCTAAACATTGCTGGAAGCAGAAGATTTTTCTTCATCAAATAATTATGTATTATAAAGTATGTTTTATAAATTACATATTATTACAAAAAATCATAAAAAATGTTACAGTTTTTACTTAACCTGTCTAAATATCATTCTTATGTATAAATAAACAAAATTTGAATGCATAATTGATGGATTTTAGCAATCCAACCTAGAATGTGCAAGACAAATACCACTGGCAACATAACCTCTTTGGCCAAAGCTAAGTTAGACTTCACTAAGTAGAAGTGTTTGATTCCGACATTCACATTTTAATTCATTGTTTACTTCCTCACATCGATGTTCCTATGACACACTTAGTAAAAGTGACCAAAATATTTAATACACGCAATAGAAATTGGGAACACTACCTTTATTATTAGACTGTGGATACATGTCAAACATCTATGCTGATGCAACCTCAGCAAGCAAACCTTAAGAATTTCATTAAATTCAGTATTGTATGTGGAATTCATGTCTAACTGCAGGAGAGTCTATTTTATCTGCACGTGAAACAGAAAATACAAAATTTGAATTTGAAGTTCTTGAATAAATTGGTTATGTCTTCCCAAAAAATATGGTGTGAGGAGAGCCAAATTTACTATGTACACTGATATGGTAGCAATTATGATATAGATGAATTATTCTGAGAAATTGATTAACCTCTAAACATTGCTGGAAGCAGAAGGTTTCTGCAGTTTCAGTTGAAAACATCTTCCGATTGTCCTATCCAAATAGCCGGAGTCGGTGTCTGCTCGATGTAACCATGCACAGTTCACCTTGAGTCTAATATGGAATCATGAGCCTCGCTCATGACATAGAGAAGATCTTTGTCTTTAGTGAATTTCCTGAATTAATCATTGAACCAGATAGAGCCAATCTTTGTCCGAGCAACCAGGTTTTGCATGATGAGAATTTCTATGTAAGTTATAATACCATAGTGGTGTGAGGTGAATAGGTGATTACGTACCTCAAGTCGTCCAGAACAGCTGATGTCAATGACGTTGCGGCGATTAATGTCCGGGTAGGCGGCAGTTCCTCCTCGAGCAGGGTCCTTCCTGTGAAGATGTCTCCTAGCTTGGCCTCCCTGTGACATCTAGAGCGCTTGAATTCATCTCTGGTGCTAATGTACTTAGACAATGTCTTCCATTGCTATTTGTAATAATTGTATTTGAACTGTATTTCAGATCTTAGGTAAGTAGTGATAGAGAGTTGCAATAATGTTGAACTAACATACACAATATTTTCTCTCTCTAAGATTCTGAACTGATGGCAGCAAATCCTTATTAATTTACATAGCTTTTATATACCAGTATGCTCCACCATAAATTACTGAAGATTGATTGAGATGATCTAACAATAAATAAAATATATTCAACGGCGTCATATAGTCATGTAAGAAAAGAAAATTATATGAAGAAACCTGCACCAAATTAAATATGTATACAACAGTTTTTTATTCTCTGTCGATTCAGTTTATGGAGAATAGTGCCCAAGAGAAAAGATACATACTGTTCTAAGCTTCTTGTTTTGCTCAACATTGTACTGAGATTTGACTATGGAAGAATTTGCATGATGAGCTGCTGTGGACGGGCCAATAAGATCTCAACGACGTGATTGTGAATGAATTGATGGCCTTCTGCATTCAGTAGGATCCGTAGGATGACGATGTGCTTCCGGATTGCTTCACTCAGGCGTGTAGTCAGCTCCTAGACCGGCATAGCTTGCTCGAGTTAATTCGTGTGAAAGAAGAGGCGGACTGTACGACCGTCCATGACTTAGAGCTGATTAGGATCTCTGCATCTTTATATATCTCTGTTACGTCTTGATGTTGATGCATCGCATGCAGGTCGGGCATGGTAATGGATCCCACCTCCATGCAAGCCTCCGGCGACTGTTCATGTTGACGGATCAGTGATTTAACATGTGCAGCTTCAATCAAAGATTTTAATTCGGGATATCGATACTGTGTATGAATATCGATTCAGTTTTTCCTAAGAGAGTATAGGTCTCTTTCTTCTCTACGATGGAAGATCGGCGCTCCCATCTCGGCGGCGTGGCTGCCATCCTTGGCGGGGTAGGCTGGTACGGGGACGTCGCCTTGTCGATTGATCCAGGCGACGGCCTCATCTCCGATGCCCGCCGCGAGCTTAGGATGGGAGATTGCCCCGCCCCCGCTCCGTCTCATCGATAGGATTGGGGTCGATAGAGGAGTGCATGTAGCGATAGGATTGCACTTTCCTGATTGGATTGAAGAGTTTTTTTTTGAACGGGATTGAAGAGTTAGGACTCTCATTTACGGAATCCTAGGTAATCAAATAGTATTAGCTGCAGGACTCTACCACTTCTAGACGTGGATCTTTTTTATTAGCTCCAAGGCTCTACGACTCATAGACTCGGATCTTTTTTAAAATCTTAGCCGTTCGTTTTTCAGCGTTACCTCATGTTAGATCTTAGCCATTAATTGTTAGTTGTTTTAATAATATAATAGATTACATGAACAATCTCATCCAATCCCTGCCATCCCCTCACCTACAGCGGGGGAATTACTCACACATGGATGGGGGAGTCATGGATGGTCGATGGAGGAGCGTCGGTGGTGATGGTGATGAAGATCTCCTCCGAATCCCCGTCCCGGCAGGGTGCCAGAACGGAGTTTCTGGTTCCGAATCGCGGTTTCTGATGGTGGCGGCACAGCGGAAGTCTATCTGGGAAAAAACGCCGTCTCCCCGATCTTAAGTCGTCAGGGGGTATATGTACGCGAGAGAGGGGGTCGAGAGGCGGCCTGGAGCCACCTCACACAGGGGTGGCGCGGCCAGGGCTGGGCCGCGCTGCCCATGTGTGACGGCTCCTCGAGCCACTTCTCCCTCCGGTCTTCTGGCTCCGTGGGTCTTCTGGTGAAATATGATTTTTGGTGATTTTTCCCGAATTTTTACTGGAAGTTGAATTTCTGCACAAAAACGAGACACCAGAGCAATTCTGCTGAAAACAGCGTCAGTCCGTGTTAGTTGTATTCAAAACACACAAATTAGAGGAGAAACAATAGCAAAAGTGTTCGGGAAAGTAGATACGTTTTGGACGTATCAACTCCCCCCAAGCTTAGCTATTTGCTTGTCCTCAAGCAATTCAGTTAACAACTGAGAGCGATAAAAGAAACTTTCACGAACACATTTGCTCATATGATGTATATATACTAACTATGTGATCAAGTACTCAGGCAATTTATAATAAGAAATATGCAACTAATGTCACCTCATAGTCAAGCAAGCTATGAAAGAGTGCCAATGCACTAATAACAAGTAACATGTGCATGAGAAACTACAAGATTGTGATATGCATAGATGATATGAAAGAATGGTATCCCACTTGCCTTTATTTGTAGAGCAAAACATAAATGCTGAGGCACCTCTGAAGTCCAAGGGAAGACTAGAAGTAGAAATATCAAAGATACAAGCATCATAGTTATACCACAATTAACCGTGTTCTGGGACAAGCACATTGCACTAAGAATAACAGCTATGCTCTCAAGAAGTGTTTAAAAGTTAGAAGATGGTAACACAACATAAAAGTAAACGAATGGCCCTTCGCAGAGGGAAGCAGTGATTTAACATGTGCTAGAGCTTTTCATTTGTAAAACAGAGATAAAAGGTTCTTTTGAGAGGTGGTTGTTCTATGTCAACGACTAGCAATGGGGACTTACTATCTTCCATAATAAACAAGTGAGAGCGGTTCCGAGTTCTTTGAAAATTGGCACATTGGTGCTCTTTTTATAAAGCTTTGGCACTCCTCCCCACCTTTTTCCTTTCTCAAACCATGGCTAACCGATTCCATTGGGTGCCTACCAACTTTCACAATCCATTGGAGGAGTGCCTTTTTTATTTCTTTTAGAATTAAGATTATAATGGTCTGACCAGCTCCCTTGCAAAATTAATGACGAGCAGATGAAGCTGCCTAGTCGAGGGGTACTCAATTTAATATGGAAGATAGCAATTCCGACCACTACGTCCTCATGAGCTAAAAACAGTGGCACAAAATGAGAAGTAGTTGAAAGTTTTCAAAGGTAGCACATGAAAATTTACTTGGAATGGCTTACAAATACCATGCATAGGAAGTTATAGTGGACTCTTTGGAAGACTTGGTTTTTGGTAATTGGATGCACGAGTAGAGCTCATACTCAGTACAAGTGAAGGCTAGCAAAAGACTGGGAAGCGACAATCGAGAGAGCAATAACTATCATAATCATGCTTGCGACAAAACAAAATTAATATAAGCATAAAAATGATACAAGAACTCTGAGGCAAATTAGATCATCGAGGCTTAATTGACTTTTTGTTCAGTCATATGCATGCATGAGCATGTGCCAAGTCGATTCAAATGGAGCTTTCAGAGGTGGATACCACAATATCATACCATACTATGAATAAAACAATGCATGCAAGCATCTACATGACATGCTACAGGCTAATAGTAGATTGAAACTAATCATATGAAAGCAAGAACTACAAAGCATCCATTAGATGACATATACCTTACATGAACTGACTAAGCATGTCCACATAGATGAGTATATGTACAAAAATGAAAACAAATAGAGTTCATACCAGCCTCTTACCACGTCTCGGAATGTCATATGTCGTCATTATTGCTCTTCACTTGTGTGGCTTGAATAATATAAAGTGAATACCAGGCTCCAATGGAGTAACGGGAGACTGAACTCTGCAACAAACTTTACAAAACCAAAGAAGAACAACAAATATTTTTGGAGTTTTCGATTTTTGAAAGCAAAAGCGGAAGGAAATAGCAATAAAGCAAAATATTTTTGGATTTTTCAAATAGAAAACTGAAAATAGCAAGTAAAGCAAACCAAAGGTGGAAAACTAAAGAACCAAATAGAGAGAAACAACGGAAATATTTTTGGTCTTTTTGTGTTTTGGAAGCAATGAAAACAAGAACGAGAATAGTAAAAGAAAGCGAAACATGAATATACAAAGGTCCAACAGAATATGATATGTAGATGAGTGAATTGTTGGCATACCTCCCCCAAGCTTAGGCTTTTGGCCTAAGTGGAGATCAATGCCGGCTTTGGTAGCTGCTCCAAGCCGGTGGGTCATCATAGGTGTAATCGCACTCCGGTTCTTGCGAAGATGAAGCTGATGGCGCATAATCATAATAAGGCTGTGCATATGGAAAATTCATAGTGTTGGAGGGCTGCCCCGACTCCTCGGCGCCCTCCTCATCGTGCACAGGTGGCAGGTGCTCCTCTACGTACGCATCGAGCTCGTCTTCTGTAAGCGACCATCCATTCCTGCGATCAAGGTTAAACAAAAGAGGTGCAGGCAAACGGATTGATCGTTCAGTCTTTACTACCTTCCAGGTAGTCTTCTTGAAAAGGGTTAGCTCAAATGTTAAATTAATCAAACTGGCAGGAGGAGAAATAAACTTATGTTGAACCATAGCATCAAGATCAAGTTTCTCAATGGTGAACTGCAGATCTCGAAAATGAGGCAAAACACCATGAAAAGCTAGCAAGCGTGAAGCTATAAGCCCTCCACAGATTCCCCCTTTTTCACGGTTAATATCTAGACGGAAAGCTATTAAGGCACCCAAATTGTAAGTTCTATCACGCCTTAAAGCAGCAGCAACAAAAGCTAAATCATGGAGAGACAACTTACTTGCAGACTTCCTAGCAAGAACACATTTGGTAATGAAGAAGGCAAAATATCGGATGGATGGAAAATGAATGTTTCGAATTTTACCACCTTCTCCTGTGAAGCTTCTTCCTTGACAAATCTCCTCGTATAGTTCTAACAATTGCCTTGGTTGTCCCTTTATCTTCTCAAGCGATCCCCACTGTGGTACTCTGATAACTGTGCAGAAAACATCGAGAGGCAAGTTCACAGATTTGTTATAAATTTTATAATGAACCATGGGGTTAGAAGTGGACCAACTAAATCTGAATCCTGCACCACAGACATTGTTAGTTTAACATATTGGGGAGGTTCACCCTCAACAAAATATTCTAGTCCCGCATTAGAAAGCAAGGTTTGAAAATCATGATGAATTCCAGCAGCACTCAAGAATGCCGAGCATGGATAGAGTGAAGGAAAAACCTTCTCTTCACGGTGGACTTTCATAACATCAAGCACTTCTAAATCATGCTGAGAGAGTTGATACACATTCTCCTCCATTTCTGAAATTTTTCAACAAACTAATAAAAAGTGATTTAAAGACAAGCAAATGTAGGAAACTACTATAGAGGGTTACTAGATAGCTATCATGCATCAAAATAATCTTTCTAAACAATAGAACAAGCATGCATACTCATTTATACTGTCACCTACAATGCTAAAATACTCAAGGAATACTTTACCAAAAGAAAATCTACTTGGACAAGTGGAGGAGTCACATACCGGAGAGCAAATGATCCAAGTTTCAGCAAAAATGCTGGGCTGAACAAGGAGATCGAGAAATCCAGGTGAAGGACAGCAAGAACTCAAGCTTGAGCAAATGGGTCGGTGTTTTTCGGGAGAGAGAAAGAGCAGGGGAAGAAGAGATGAGTGAGGTGCCTGGTGGGGCCCCCTCACACATGGGTGGCGCGGCCAGGGCTGGGCCGCGCCACCTGTGTGTGAGGTGGCGTGGCTGCCCCACCTGATGCCTCCCAGGTGTCTCTCTGCCCCATTTTTGACATAAAAATTTATAAAGAATTTTCTGGAATTTTTCGAGAAACTTTATTTTTGAGGATTTTTCAGAAATTGGCATATCGATAAAACTCAGGAAAATGAGGATGAAAAGATTTCAAGCAAATCAAAACTAAGCATGCAGCAGCTCTGAGATACTCTTAATCAAGCAACTAAACTGAAGGAATAAAATTTGATGAAAGTAAATACAAGTGAGGTGGAATGGATGCGGTGAAAACGAAGTCTCTTTCATATAAAATCACTTTGTTAACAAGGTTGATCAAGTCTTGTTACCAAACTAACTTTATATGAGGCAAAACTTTGCATATCACTTAATGCTTATGTTACCTCAACTTTGATAGGAATAGTCCCAACCATAACAATTTGACATTCTTCCTTGGGCTTTTGCTCTGAACAAATAATTTGACCAACTTTGATGGTCTCAACATGCTTGATTGAATTTAGAGCATTCCTCCTATCAATCTTCTTGGGAAAATAAACAGTGTATTCTTTGTCATTGACATTAAAAGTGACTTTTCCTTGATTACAATTAATAACAGCACCTGCAGTGTTTAGAAAAGGTCTCCCAAGAATAATAGACATATTATCATCTTCAGGCATTTCCAACACAACAAAATCAGTTAATATTAAACAGCTGTTAGCAACTTGAACAGGAACATTCTGACATATACCAATAGGAATAGTAGTGGACTTATCAGCCATCTGCAAGGATATATCAGTTGAAACCAATTTTTCTAAATCAAGTCTCTTATAAAGAGAAAAAGGCATGACACTAACTCCAGCTCCCAAATCACATAAGGCAGTTCTAACATAGTTATTTTTAATGGAGCAAGGAATAGTTGGTATACCTGGATCTCCAAGCTTCTCTGGAACTTTACCATCAAAAGAATAATTAGCAAGTAGTGTGGAAATTTCCTCACTAGGAATTTTCCTTTTGTTAGTGACAATATCTTTCATATACTTTGCATAAGGAGGCATTCTAATAGCATCAGTCAAAGGAATTTGCAAAAATAAAGGTCTCATCCATTCACAAAACCTGTTGTAGTGTTCTTCTTCCTTGGACTTGTGTTTCTTACTAGGAAAAGGCATTGGCTTCTGTACCCAAGGTTCCCTCTCCTTACCATGCTTGTTGGCAATGAAGTCTTCTTTGGTGTACTTTACATTTTTATCACTCTTTTCCGGTTCTTCTTCAGCTTCTTCTTTATCTTCTTCTTTATCATTTCCTGGTTCTGTTTCAGCATCAGAAATAGAAACACGGTTAGGATCTTTACCTGCATCAGAGGATTCTGCAGTTGTTTTATGCTTCTTCTTCTTCTTGGGAGGAATATCATCACTTGAAGTACGTTGAGAATCTTGCTCAACCCTCTTAGGATGTCCTTCAGGATATAATGGGTCTTGAGTAGCAGCACCACTTCTTGTGCGTATTTCACATGCATGCTTTTCTCTTGCAGCATTAACTAGCAGATCTTGCTGCACTTTGGTAAGCTGATCAATTTGTGTTTGAATCATTTGAAAATGTTTAGCAAGTATCTTCACATCATTGGCGGTTCTCTCCACAATATCCTGCATCTTGTTAATAACTCTAGAATTCTCCAACAGATGATTATGCACCATTCTATTAAAATTTTCTTGCTTAATAATAAAATTATCAAACTCATCTAAGCATTGTTTAGGAGGTTTAGTGTAAGGA
Organism: Dactylis glomerata; assembly: GCA_007115705.1. Lineage (NCBI taxonomy): Eukaryota > Viridiplantae > Streptophyta > Magnoliopsida > Poales > Poaceae > Dactylis > Dactylis glomerata. The sequence goes on from QXEO01000339.1 coordinate 1,646,030, forward strand.
ATATCTCTTTCATCAAAGCGTTGGAGAGAGTGTACCTCAATAGTAGATGAGCGAGGGATTGGCTTACATAATTCTTCAATAGGAGGTAAATTCTTCACATCTTCGGCCTTAATACCTTTCTCCTTAAGAGCTTTCTTAGCCTCCTTCATAACTTCATCATTTAATTCAATCATCCCTCTCTTCTTCGGTGTGGGCTCTGTAGATGGCGCAGGAGTTGGTGCTGGTGCTGGCTCAACTAAAGTCCAATCATCATGATTCCGGCTTATTTTAGCCATTAACTCCTCTGCTTCAGCCGGAGTTCTTTCCCTGAAAACACAACCAGCACAACTATCCAAATATGACTTAGATTCATCCGTTAGTCCATTATAAAATATATCAAGGAGTTCATTTTTAGGCAATGGTTCTTTAGGCAAAGCTCTAATTAAAGAACAAAACCTTGTCCAAGATTCAGGCAATTTCTCTCCTTTTCCCTGTTCAAAATCAAAGATTTTCTGCACAGCAGCATGTTGAGCACTAGCGGGAAAATATTTCTGAAAGAAAGCATTAACCAAAGCAATAGGACTAGTAAGGGATTCAGGAGACAAGCTATTAAACCAAATTTTAGCAGCATCTTTCAATGAGAAAGGAAAAATCTTAGCAACAAAATAAGTGCGGAGCTTAATATCATCAGAAAACAAATTACTCAAAGTAGAAAGCTCATTCATGTGCTCCATAGCACTCTCATCTTTAGTACCACAAAAGGGAGTTTTCTCAACAATAGATATGTAAGATAAATCCAAAGAGAAATCATAATCTTTGTCTCTAATATTGATAGGTGAAGCAGCAAACTTAGGATCAGGAGACAAATTATATCTAACAGAACGTCTAGCAAGAAGCTCTTTAATATTACCTGCATCACGAGCAGCACGTGCCTCTGCAATAAAATTATCATTAAGCTCAATATAAGCATCATCATCATAATCATCACTAGGACATTCCCTAGACTCAGGTGAACTAACAGGTGTAACAGTGGTGTTTCCCAACTTAGCTCTAGCAATAGTAGCCTCTAAAAAGGAACCTAGTGAACCTCTCTCATCAAGCACAGTAGAAGCATCATCTAGATTATCAGTGGCACTTTCAATCTCAGCAGAAGTAGTAGCAGTAACGTGTGGGTGTGGTGGTGTAAGCAACTTACTCATAACAGAAGGTGAATCAAGAGCAACAGAGGTGTTGAGAGTCGTACCTCTTCTTGTAGTGGATGGCAATATAGGAACTTTTCCATCACGAAGTTTACCCATGATGAAAGGATTGCAGCGAACAATATGAATACCAAGTGAACTTACAGATAAAGCTATGCTCCCCGGCAACGGCGCCAGAAAATAGTCTTGATGACCCACAAGTATAGGGGATCGCAACAGTCTTCGAGGGAAGTATTACCCAAATTTATTGATTCGACACAAGGGGAGCCAAAGAATATAAGTAAGCCTTAACAGATGAGTTGTCAATTCACCTGCACCTGGAAACAGTCTCACTCGCAGCGGTTTATCAGTAGCAACAGTTTTATAGTAGTGACAGTAGGAAAATAGTAACAGCAGTAGTAAAATAGCAGCAGTAGAAGTAACGGTTGTAAACAGTAGGAACAAATACTGTAGGCATAGGGATGGATAACGGGCGTTGCATGGGTAAGATAATTCATGAAATCAATGAGATACGGGCATTGCAGATAAATAATGATAAAGCATCCTAGTACAAACAATCATAGGCATGTGTTCCGTATATAGTCGTACGTGCTCACAAGGAGAAACTTGCACGACATCTTTTGTCCTACCAGCCTGTTGCAGTAGGGCCTCAAGGGAAACTACTGGTAATTAAGGTACTCCTTTTAATAAAGTACCGGAGCAAAGCATTAGCACTCGGTGAACACATGTGATCCTCATATCATAGCCATCCCCTCCGGTTATCCCAATTTCTGTCACTTTGGGGCCTCGGGTTCCGGACAACGATATGTGTATACAACTTGTAGGTAAGACCATAAACAACAAGTATCATCATAGAAATAATAACATGTTCAAATCTGAAATCATGGCACTTGGGCCCAAAGTGACAAGCATTAAGCACAACAAGTTGCAACAATGTCATAGGCACTAAATAAAGATACTAGGCACTATGCCCTATCAATCTCATATCAAATTACATGAACAATCTCATCCAATCCCTGCCATCCCCTCACCTACAGCGGGGGAATTACTCACACATGGATGGGGGAGTCATGGATGGTCGATGGAGGAGCGTCAGTGGTGATGGTGATGAAGATCTCCTCCGAATCCCCGTCCCGGCAGGGTGCCAGAACGGAGTTTCTGGTTCCTTATCGCGGTTTCTGATGGTGGCGGCGCAGCGGAAGTCTATCTGGGAAAAAACGCCGTCTCCCCGATCTTAAGTCGTCAGGGGGTATATGTACGCGAGAGAGGGGGTCGAGAGGCGGCCTGGAGCCACCTCACACAGGGGTGGCGCGGCCAGGGCTGGGCCGCGCCGCCCATGTGTGACGGCTCCTCGAGCCACTTCTCCCTCCGGTCTTCTGGCTCCGTGGGTCTTCTGGTGAAATATGATTTTTGGTGATTTTTCTCGAATTTTTACTGGAAGTTGAATTTCTGCACAAAAACGAGACACCAGAGCAATTCTGCTGAAAACAACGTCAGTCCGTGTTAGTTGTATTCAAAACACACAAATTAGAGGAGAAACAATAGCAAAAGTGTTCGGGAAAGTAGATACGTTTTGGACGTATCAACCCCTAAATGGGAAGGGGCTTAGTCCGTAGCTTGTTTACCATAGTATGGGAGGCCTTGTATCATCCTTTATAGAAGTGCACCGTGCGCGGGTACTTCCGAACCGGGTGGAAATTCCATTCATCTAGCATCCTGGAGCAGGCAAAACTAGAGACGCCGGAACGGAGATATCTGTGTCTCGGGCTCTAGGAAAGGATCCTATACTAGAGTGAGCAAGTGAAAGAGTTTGTTTGATTATCTGAACCTCGCATACTTTGTGTATGACGATCCGTGGATTTCTCCCGGCAGATGTATCGAATCTTGTGGGTACAGTGTACCCCTCTGCAGAGGTTTCAAAACTATTCGAATAGCCGCGTCCGCGGTCATGGACAGTTGGCAAGCTGTACTTGACTTTTGTCAAGAATGTAAACAACTTATGATGAACTTGGTGAATGACTTGACTTGACCTTGATATTGACACACTTGAAGTTCCTCTTTAGATTTACTTAGAGAATTAAATCTTCTTCTCTAAATAATGAACCTTCTTGGGAAATAAAACTAGCTTTTGCAAATAAACTTAGTGCTTAGTCCACCATATGAACCTTGCATATCTACTTCCTCATTTCGTTTATAAGATGGTTTGTGAGTGCATCCAATGTACTCATGGCTGTGTCCCTGGCTATCAACTTGGCCAGACTATGGGGAAGAGTATCAGGAGGAAGGTTATGAAGAAGAGTATCAGAACTAAGATCATCTCCAGAGTCGCCATTGCCTGTAGGGTGAAGGCATGGACCCGAAGACGTAATTTCCGCTGCTATATTGTGTTGTAATATGAACTTGGTCACTATGACCGTTGTATTTGAACCATCGTATTGTAATGTCTATGGAACTGGGTACCAACTACGTTATGTGTATCACAACAATGATTCTGGGATTGTGGTGGAATACATAACGGGCACTTCGAATTTGTTGTAAATTCGTGGGTGTTACATATGCTCTCTTAATGGTGCATAAAGATAGAAGGTGGAGACTCAACATAAAAGTAAAAGAAAGGCCCTTCGCGGAGGGAAGCAGTGATTGCAAGTTTTATAAACCTTAAAAAATTATGGTACTTACCGGCTTTGAGCTCTCATTGCCCCCATCATAAGCATCTTGAATGGTTAAAGTTAATGCGAGAACACTTATGCTACATATGCTTGACAAATCATAAGTTGAAAACCTTGTGTCCCGTGAATACGAATACCCAAACCTCATGCTACTCGACTTAGAGTCCCAAGCAAGCTCTTGTCATTGTAAATATATGTGTATCATCGAGAACCGCCAACGGGGTACCTCCATGCCCGATGACATGAAACAAGCCCACATCAAAATGACAGGACAAATAGACAATGAACACCTCGGCATCTCTTTTATTTACCATTGGTATAGCTTTTTATTGTGAGATGCGTCGTCGGATGTTCACTATGGGCATGCTGTAAATTTCCACCATGAATTATCCATGGCTTAGATTAGCGGCCCAGGCGTTTTCCTAACACATACAAAAACTCCATAATCCCGCAAGATTCCCAACTTATTTCACATCGCGAGTATCCATAAACAAAAGATCACGATATCAACTCAAATGAAAGATAGTGCAATGTTGAAAGCTTGCCCCATGACGGCATGGCTAGGCTAATTCCTAACTTACAACTTGCAAGCATAACAACTCAACATAAGAGACCACAATGTCAAAATTTTAAAGCGAGAAAAGTAAAGTGTGCCATCCGGTTCATGAGAGCTTTACTGACCAATTTTCGCATAACACCAAAAAGAGTTTAATTTGAAGGATAGATAAAAGCAAGTCAAAATTACTTTGGAATAGCAAATTGCTAATAGGTATGTATGGTGGACACTTTAGAACAACTTGGTTTTTAGGAGTTGGATGCACGAGTAGAGCTCATACTTAGTACAAAGCGAGGGCTAGCAAAAGACTGGGAGCGACCAACTAAGAGAGCAATAATGGCCATAATCATGCAAAGCGACAAAGCGACATTAAAAGAAGCATAAGATGGCATCAAAAGTCATAAACTAAATGATCATAGAGGCAATGGCGACTTTGTATGAGTCTAATATATGTGAGCATGCGCCAAGTCAACCCAAATAAAGCATCAAGGAGAAAACCAAAATAATGCTTCCAAATAATTAAAACAACGCATGATTTTTTCAAAGGCTCATTAAGCAATCTCAGTTATTTGAGACAAGTCATGCTACAGCAAAACCACTAAGCATGCTATCAAAAAGACATCAAGCACGACATGCAAAAGCCTAGGCCGCAGTCTACACAAGCTCCTTCTTGTACCACTTTTTTGCATAAAGCTTTTTCTCTTTTCCAACACCATTCGAACTTTTTATAACCAACTCTTTTGATGAAAAGCAATATAGACCAGAGGCAAAAATACACCTTGATGAAAAGATATAACAAGATTTGAACACAAATCAAGGCAAAAATCAAAAGCTAAACGCAGTTCTAGAAAAAGAGAACACTCGTTGAAACGAATAGAGTGAAAAATAGAGTGTTCTTGGCAAATGAAAAGCAAGGCAACTTATCCAAAAGAAATTTGTTGGGGTCCAACCATTTATTGCAACAAACAAAACTAAAAAAAACTGAAAACTAAAACAACTGACGCTCCAAGAAAAGCGCATAATGCATGAAGCAATAAAAATATAGCATATTGAAAGGTGACCTGATTTTTGCCGATAAAGAAGGGGTGCCTCGGGGGGATCCCCAAGATTTGACGCTTGTACTTCTTGGATATTTTTTGGTGTTCTGGGTATCCCCAAGCTTGAGCTTTTGTCCATTCTTCAACTCATCTCATCATTCTCCGATCCCTACACTTGAAAACTTCCTTCATACAAAACTAAACACAAATCTATTAGCAACATTAGTGTAAGCATAACATAGAATCAACCCCTTTTTGCTTCAGATTTCAACTCAAAACCACCACATATAGAGTATATACTACTGTAGCAACTTCCCAAAAAGTTCGGTGATCAAAAGAACTCAAAAAGAAAGCGATAAAGCGGCAAACACAAATATTGGCAAAAATCTATCAAAATAGAACAGCTGACAAAGGTCGAATTTTTAGAGGGTTTTCTGTTGCTCAAATCAAAAAGTGTTCAACTAATGAAAGTTGGATATAACCTGGGGCATATGCACAAGAAATTGCAGGCCGAAAAGATATACAGAGAATTTTCACGAATTTTTATGGTGCAGCACCGAAAACTGTTTCAGGACAGCAACATCCCCAAATCTTACCTCGCTCAAATTAGAGGCTTCTGTTGGCACAAAAATGAAATAAAAATGATATGGAGAGGTCATTATAGTAGTAATAACTTCCAAGACTCAAATAAAAGAAAAAAAACTGAATGTAAAAACATTGGGTTATCTCCCAGGAGTGCTTTTCTTTAACGCCTTTGAGCTAGGCGCAGAAAATGTGAATCAAGTAATTATGAAAGAAGCATTAAGATCCACTATAGGAGTATTTTCAGCAATGAATTGAATTGTGTCCGAATGCGTTTTTGAAGATCCTTTATGATCACACTTTGGTACACTACTTTCATCAAAAGTATTTTCAGGACAAATCCAACTAGAATTCTTTTCCCAAGCATCATGAATTCCTACAAGTTTACAAGGTATTGGCACTCTAAACTCTTCTGTGGGTGTACCAACAACCGCTACAGGTGAGCCAAGCTTATTGAATTTCTTAAAAACTTCCTTAGCCTCAATAGCAACATCTCTAAATTCTATGCGCAAAGTTTCCAAGATAAAAGCTTTCTTTTCAGGATCCTCAATTTCATGAAGCTTAAGGAACATGTATTGCATAAAAGGATTAAGGCTATCAAACCTAGCTTCTAACATGTGAACTAAATAAGTAGAAGCAACTTCATAACTAGGAGCAAGCTCAACCAAGGACTTTTCCTCAACATCTTTATGCATACTAATATGATTAAAGAACTCCTCAATGTTATCTTTCCCAATAATTGAACCACTGCCTATTGAAAGGTCCTCCAAAACGTACTTAGGGAACAACATAATGAACTAAAAGTAAAGAAATAACAACTATAACGGATACTAATTTTTTTGTGTTTTGATAAAACAATGCAAGTAAAAATAAAGTAAAGCAAAACTTAAAACAAAGTAAAGGATGTGCGTGCGAAACTCCCCTTGCATAAGTCTTCTTTTTCCTCCTCGGCAATGGCGCCAGAAAATTCTTGATGCTTGCGGTACGGTTGATGTGAATCACCGTCCAGTTGGGAACCCCAAGAGGAAGGTATGATGAATATAGCAGCAAGGTTTTCTCTCAGTAAGAAACCAAGGTATGTCGATCAGGAAAGGAAGAAGCCAATACGACTGAAGGTGGTGCTTGCTAGCTTGCGACAGCTCCGGACAATTTATAAGGCGCCTCGTCCAAGCTTTGCTTTTCCAGTTGCAACGCGGAACCTGCACACAACATAACCAAATACTTTGCTCCCAACTTACGATGAGGTTGTCAATCTCACCGGTTTGCTTCAAACAAAGGAATGGGCGTATCGAGTGGAAAATAGTAATAGTATGCGAGTAAAGTAAACAGTGCGAGTAAAGTAAACAGGTGATAGCAATATAATGGAAATAGGAACAGGGTCCACAGTTCACTAGTGGTGTCTCTCCATAAGATAAAATAACACATGCTGGGTAAACAAATTACAGTTGGGCAATTGATAGAATAAAGACAACATGCATGTCGAGAGGATCGCTATGAGATTTACTCTGGGCATTACAACAAGATACATAGACCGCCATGCAACTGCATCTATGACTAATAATCCACTTTTGGCGAATCAATCCGAGAACTCCACAAGTATTAAGTTGCGAATAATAGATAATTGCATTAAGCAAAGTGTGTAATGTAAACAAAGCATATGCCCTCGAGCATATGAATGTTGTTTTCTCCCTAGTAGCAACATCACATCTACAACCTTAGAGGTTTCTGTCACTCCCCCAGATTAAATAGAGGCATGAACCCACTATCGAGCATAAATACCCCCTCTTGGAGTCACTAGCAACTACTCGGCCAAGATAGCTACTAACAACGGAGAGCATGCAAGATCATAAACAACATAGAGATAAAATAAGATAAAATTCAATACATCAACTCAATCATAACACCAATATTCATCGGATCCCAACAAACACAACATGTAGAATTACATAAAGCTAGTCTCGATCATGTAAAGCAGCTCACGAGATCTAAACATGAAGCACATGGTGGAGAATACAACCATCTAGCTACTGCTATGGACCCATAGTCCAAGGTAGACTACTCACTCATCACGCCGGAGGCAAGCATGGCGATGAAGAAGACCTCCGATGGCGATTCCCCTCTCCGGCAGGGTGCCGGGAAGAGCTTCTGGACCCTCCCAATCTCGGGTCGACGACAGCGGCGGATTGTGATGTGTTTCTGGAAAAGTGATCGAGTTTTTAGGTTTTTCCCATCGGGGGGTCTTTATACGCGAAGGGGCAGCGTCAGAGGTGGACCAGGGAGCCCACACCACCAGGGGGCACGGGCCAGCCCTAGGCCGCGCCGACCTATGGTGTGGCCACCCTCTGGCTCGGCTCTGTCTCCTCTTCGGTCTTCTGGAAGCTCTGTGAAATATCTGGACGTCTGTCTTTTGTTTCATCCAATTTTGAGAATATTTCCTGTGTAACATTTTTGAAACACAAAAACAGTAGAAAACAGGGAACTGGCACTGTGGCATCTCGTTAATAGGTTAGTTCCGGAAAATGCAAATAAATGCCATGAAGTGTAACAAAACACTAAACAAATGGTGTAAAAACAAGCATGGAGCATCAAAAATTATGGATACGTTTGAGACGTATCAAGCGTAAACCCCGAATACTGAAGTACTACTTCTCATCCCGCAGCATGCTCCCACCCTAGACCGGCATTTGGCTACCGGTCCAAGGGAGACCAACCGACACCAGGCTACCGGTTAGGGGTAGAAGAGCTGAAGGATGGGAAGATAAAGGAAAAGGTTGAGGGGATCAGGCTAAGACCAGTCCACAAACAGTTAAAAATCGATACATCAGAAACTTGGGATAAAATGGCACCAACGTGTGCAAATACGATGTTGTTAGATACAACATAAGTTTGGCACACAAATAAATAATGATAAAGAGCCCCGACCCAGCTAAGGGTTGGTCGGGGCATCAGCTGGCTCGAGAGGGGTGCTATCAGTGGTCCTCGCTGCCAGCACGGAATCTTTGCCACTTGGGGATGGTGGAACGGAGCCACCGTCGAGGTCCTCGGTTGTCTTCTCAGACGCCTCCACGAAGCTAGGCACTTCGAAGTCCATACCATCTATGGCTTCATCACTGTCACTTTCCCCCGCATCAAAGAGCTCGTCGGTGTTTGCACATTCTGCAATAGCACAGGCACACTGGCAAAGCTTGACCAGGTCGATGCCGTGCAAGCCGTCCTTGCGGAGATGCTCTAGCTGGTCCAGGTTGATTCCCTGGTACCACGAGAGCACAAAGACCTTGGTGTTCCGCTCGGCGACAAGGACAGCGCTTGCAGTTCTCGGGGTTGCTGCATTGTAGAGCAGCAAGGGCTCGCGGAACATTGGGGCAACCATGATCGGTGGGCTCGTGAGATACCTCTTCATCTCGGCGAAGGCCTTGTCAACTTTCGGAGTCCACTCAAACTTTCCAGCGCGCTTCATGAGCTTGAAGAAGGGCAGACCCTTCTCTCCACTCCTCGCGATGAAGCGCCCTAGGGCTGCCATGCATCTCGTGAGGCGTTGCATTTCCTTGAGATTGCACGGAGGACGCATTTCTTCGATGGCCTTGACTTTGTCAAGGTTTGCCTCTATCCCGCAATGAGGCACGAGGAACCCCAACAACTTTCCCGACGGTACGCCGAAGGCGCACTTGGCGGGGTTGAGCTTGATATTTACCTTTCTCAGGTTGGCGAAGGTTTCCTACAGATCTTTGATGAAGGTGTGACTCTCGCAAGTCTTGATGACGATGTCGTCAATGTAGGCTTCCGCATTTCTTCCCATCTGAGCCCCCAAGGCCTTACGCATGAGCCTTTGGAATGTGGCCCCTGCGTTCTTCAGGCCGAAGGGCATGCAGACGTAGCAGTACACACCACAGGGTGTGATGAAGGCAGTCTTCTCTTCATCCTCCCTTGCCATCTTGATTTGATGATAGCCAGAGAAGGCATCCAAGAAGCAAAGGAGGTCGCAGCCGGCGGTGGAGTCGACGATTTGATCTATCCTTGGGAGTGGATAAGGATCCTTGGGACAGGCCTTGCTGAGACTTGTGAAGTCCACGCAGAGGCGCCCACTGCCATTAGCCTTTGGGACAACCACCGGATTAGCAATCCAAGTAGGGTGAGCTACCTCGCGTATCAACTTGGTCTTCTTCAGCTTCTCTATCTCTTGGATGATGAAGTCTTGTTTCTCTTGTGCTTGCTTCCTGGTCTTCTGCTTCACGGGGTGTGCCTGAGGGCACATGGCTAAATGGTGCTCAATCAACTCCCTGGGAACGCCGGGCATATCTGACGGAGTCCAAGCAAACATGTCAGAGTTTGCCTGCAGGAAGGTGACGAGCGCGCTTTCCTATTTGGGAGAAATCCCTGCCCTGATGGTGACGAAGTTTTCGCAGCCCCAGCTTGGAGCGGGACCTTCTTTGTAGAAGATTGCTCTTGGGTAAATTGGGGCCTCCTCCCTGAGGGTATCGCAGCTTCCCCAATGCTCATGTCCAGCATCGGATGGACCAGGTCCTCGCTTGGAGTAGGCGATGAAGAGGCGGCGAACTTCTTCCCTGTCGAGCCCGGCAGGAGGGGCTCAAGAGAGGCGTTCTTTGCAGCAGCCCGCTCTTGTGACACGAGCTTCTTCTTCCTCGTGAGGTCACCAGAGTGTTCCAGCAGATCTTCATCAGCGGGGAACATGGTGGCGGCCTCACGGTAGACATGCTCCACAGATCGCAGCGCGTCCTTTTTGTTGCAGCGCACGGTGATCGTGTCGTTGGTGCAAAGAATCTTGAGGACGTTGAAGCTGTGGTGCTTTGCCGGCATGAATCTTGCCAGAGCTGGATAGCCGAGGATGGCATTTTACGATAGCGCAATGTAGGCGATGTCCAAGTCGAGGCTCTCTGTCCTATAGTTGTCCCGGGTGCCGAAGGTGACGGGCAGGCGCACCTGCCCGATTGGCATTGTAGACCCCTCTGTTACCCCGAAGAACAGTCGGGTTGGCATGAGCCGATGGTACGGCACCTGCATCTTCTCGAAGACCTCGACGGAGATGATGTTGAGGCTTGCCCCTCCATCGATGAGAGTGCGGTTGACGGTGATGTTATTGATGGTAGGGGTGCACAAGAGGGGAATTGTGCCCACGCCCTTTGTGGAGGTCGGATGATCCTCCTTGTCGAAGCCGATCTTGCTGGTTGACCACTTCATCAAGCGGTTGCAGGCGCTGGGCTGTGCAGTCGCGATCTCTCGCGGCAGCTGCTTGAAGTGGTGATTAGACAAAGGAGCTTGGGCTCCACCCAGGAGGCAAGCAGCGAAGCCTCGCGGCTCTTGATAGCCCCCCTGGTTCTCTTCCCAATGATCATTCGCCGGTGGAGGCAGCGGTAGCGGCTCGGGATCTGCACGAGATAGACCATCACGGCAGTGACCCTCGTCTCGGTCATCATCGCGGCGATCACCCCGGGATCCGCCCTTGCCGTTGCTACGGCTACTCCCACGGCACTTGGTGACACCATTTTCTTCATGAAATTTCCAGACAATCCAACAATCGTCGGTATTATGGGTGTCCTTTATGTGGAGGATGCAGTAGCGATGACGTTGACCTTTATCACGCTCGGAACAGTCCCCGCGGTGCTGCTTATGATTAGGCTCCACTGCGAGGACAGCAGCCTCCTTCCGCTTGGGGTCCTTGGACTTCGGCTTCAGGGGAAGCACCTCCGGCAGGTTGTGCACAAAGAGCCTCCCCTCCTCGGCCTTGGCGCATCTGTCGGTGATCTCGAAGTGCCTGACGACAGAGGTCAGCTCGTCATTCACGGACAGCTTCTCCCTCATCTTGATGTCGGAGCCGCCCGCGGAGAACGTGGGGATGACCTCCTCATTGGAGATCCGAGGAATCTTGTTCCTCATCTGGCTGAAGCGCTGGATGTATTGACGAAGCGTCTCGCCCTTGTACTGACGCACCGCCTTAAGATCATTCTTCGTGGCGGGGTGCTCGTACGTGGGCATGAAATTGGCGACGAACTGACGGCACAAGTCCTTCCATGAAGTCATTAATTCGTGAGGAAAATTCATGAGCCAAGTTCGCAGAGCGTCTTTGAGGGCCATGGGAAACCAATTGGCCATCGCACGCTGATCTCCACGCGCGGCCTGAACAGCGACGACGTAGAGCTAGAGGAATTTGACGGGGTTGGTGGTCCCATCGTAACGCGTGCCGATGTCCGGCTTGAACTTGTCAGGCCAGACCACATAGCGTTGCTGGCGAGTGAGAGCAAGGCACCCGGGGGTCTTGACGTTCTTGCCAGCCTCGCGGATGTCGTCGATGGCGCGGTCTTGATTTTCACTGCGGTGCTCAAGGGAGACGCGTGCATCTTCCAGAGCGCGTTGGACAATTTGGCAGCTGGGCTACCCACGCGGCGAAGATGCGGCGCGGGAAGCCACCTTCTTGGCATTGGCGGCCTTTCCATCTCCGGCGCCCGGGGCACGGTGCCCTGCCGCCGGATCTGGCTCTCCCGCGCCCTGGGCTCCTCCTTGGGCCGGGTCTTCGTTGGTGATGGAAACGAGCTCGGCAATTCGAGCGCGCCACCCCTCACGCCCGTCATTAGTGGGCTGATAGCGCAGCAGCTCCTGCACCATTGCGAGAGCCCGCGCATGGGACAGCTGACTCCCAGAACGAGCGCGAGAAGTGGTGGTGGCGGTGAAGGAGAGCGAAGGTTCTATACGCCCGGACGGGAGGTAGGAGGACTCCAGATCTTCCTCCTCTTCCTCCTCGGCCGAGATGTGCTGGCGACAGAAGATGGGCTCGGTTTGCCCTCGAAAGGCGTTGCGGCGGCGAAGATGCCCGAGCCTTGCATTGGCGTCGGCCATGTCAAAGCAGATCTAGAAGAAAACACACCACAGCCCCCTACCTGGTGCGCCAAATGTCGATGGATTTCGTGTCGCAAGAACACGGGGTAGCACGCGACGGACCCAAAGATTCGAACACAAGGGCCTAAACGTGGGAGATCTTGGATCGCAACGAAACATGGTGACGGAAGCCTCGAGTCGTCGAATGCACAACGCACTGCAGAGAGAGACACCGAGCTTTACCCAGGTTCAGGGCCCTCGTGGTGAGGTAAAACCCCTACTTCCTGCCTTCTTGTATTACGACGCGATACCTCGCGAGGAGTACAAGGTCTTGGTTACAGAGCTCTAACTGGCCGGAGGTAGAAGAACCAACTTAGCCTAGCTAGGAGCCCGGAGATCAAGATTCGATCCCCTCTAAGGGGTGGCCTCCCCTCCTTTTATAGTGCCCAGGTCCTCCTTCCCCTTATCATCTTGGGGAAGGGGTTGCCACACACGGCCAAGGAGGGAGGATAGCTGTAGTCTTGATTCTTTCATGGACATAGTCTTTGTAGAGTAGTGGCGCCGGTCCAGAGGAGTGGGTGGAGGAAGCTGACGTCCTCCTCTTGCGCCCTGCACCGTCCACGCTATTTTTAGGGGGGTGGCCAACAACCACTGTGCCGCTTTATGCAGGCATGGTGAAAGTTGGTCTCCTCCCTGTCGGAGGTAGCGTGGGCAGTACGCGGTCTTCTGCTCTTATCTTCTTGCTTAGCACGGAAACATGTCGAGCTGACATGGACGTGGTCCCTCCGCTCACGAGAAAACAGCTCGTGAGGAGGTCTTCTGGTCCTTAGCAGTTTTAGTCGTCGTTCTCCTCATGAGGCGCCTCCTCATGAGGGTCTTCTCCGCTGGCTTCGGTCGTCGATCCACCCCTGGGCCAAAGCTGGGCCGTTGAAGGGGCCCAGAAGCGGGTGGACCGGGATACCCAGGTATCCAGAACACCGACATTTGTCTCACCCGTAGATGCAAGATCAAGATGTACAAGGTACAGTGGAGCAACCATACCGAAGGCGAGGCCACATGGGAACGTGAGGACTTTCTCCAGCGAGAGTTTCCCGAGTTACTTAGCGCTTAGCTACCGAATCTCGGGATGAGATTCGTTTAAGGGGGGAAGGTTTGTAACACCCTACTTTTTATGAACCCTCAGTTTAGTACTAAACCCTTGTGCAAAGTTTGGGGTAAATTAAAACTTCTGTGGATGCATGGGTGTATGTGTGGTATAGATGTGAATTTGATGGCTTGTGTTATCTAGAAGTCGAGTGCCAAAAAATTTAAACTTGTGCTGTTTGAATTCTTGCTTGAGTGCCTTGCTTTCGTGCATCTTATATTATCTGGTGTGCGTGTGCAATAAGCCAAAAACCCTAGAGACCTCTCTTCTCATGCATGAGCCAACTATTTTTTTTAAATAGATTTATTTTGCTCTTTTATTTGGAATTGTGGACTTCTCCAAAACCCTAGTTCTGCCATCTCAAAAATCTCCAAACTTGGCAACATGTCTTCTTACACTTACTAGTCACCTCTGAGCTACTCCCAACCATCACTTGAGCAAAATTTGAAATTTTCGAAATTCAATTGAATTTCGGCCAAACCACCCTAGCTCCCCTCTTTCTCATTCTTTCTCTCCCCTTTTCTTTGCAATCTGACCAAGGGCAATGCCCTAGCCGGCAACTCTCTCTCTCTCTCTCTCTCTGAAATCTCTCCACTCCACCCCTCATTCTCCTTGTCTTTTGCGGGTGGACACAAGGGAGGGGGAAACCCCAAGGAAAATCATGCTAAGATCCCCTCTCCTCTCCTCTCCCACACCATGGCCACCTTGCACCCCCAATCGGCGTCGAGCCACCACCCACCTCTGCCCCTCTCCGCCCTACCGGCCAGTGCCTGCAAGAACCCTACCTCTCCCTCTTTCACTCAAACCCCGAGGGCACCTCCATGCACGCGTGAGCGGACAGAGGCGTAGGAGGCAAGCCTCCAGTCGCAGCCTCACCAACAACGTCCCCTGGATGTCGCCCTCCTTGCCCAATGGCTGGCCGCCGCCCACGCCGTCCATAGACCCCTCCCCAGCCCGTGTTCTGACCGTGCTGCGCACGCATTTTGGACGCCGGGAGCATGCACCGCATTCCCGCTTGTGCACGCATGCCTTTCCTCTGCGCCGCACACAAACTCACGTGGCATCGAGACCACTCCACCGTGCCACCCTTGCTTTGCACACTCGAGCTCCCATGCTCTCCTGCCACGTTCGAAAACTAGCACACCCGATTTGAACTCGGTCGACTTCCGGTTGAACCAGGACGCGAATGCCCAGACAGACCACACCCCTGCACTTAGTCCACAACATCGTCCACAGAGCACCGCCGCCCCAGCCAATCGCGTCCGACGAAACCACCACACGCCAAGCTCACCCCGACCCTTTATAAACCAAGCCCGAGCTCCTGGCGCCGGTTAGGCGCCTCATTCACCCCCATACACCTTTCCCCACCTCCCAGAGCTCGCCTCGTCCAACGCTGCTCTCTCTCTCTAGAGAGGGTGAGCAAGGTCACCGGAGTATGAGGAAAAGGAGAAGGTTGTCGTCGCCAGTAGACCTCCTCTTGCCCTTTTCTCTACATCGCCGTGCTCCTCCCACTCTCCTTGATCTCACGCACCATTTTGTTGTGACCAGATCGAGCCCAAGCCGTCGCCATCATCGATCTCTACCGGGAAGATCTTCGACGATCTCGGCTTCAATGCGAGCACCCCAGCCTCTGCATGCAGGATACCCCGATCCAGACCACTCCGTAAACCCCTCTGCCGCCGATCTACCACCGACCAGACGCTGACGAGCCCCGGTGAGCATTGCCTCACGGAAACCCTAGCAGTCCCGTCGGGCACACGCGCATGCATGTCGTCTCGGAGGAAGACGACACCATGGCCGTTAGATTCAAATCCAACGGCAGCATACCCCTTCAGTTATGCAAGGCCGGGCAGGCCGCTAGATCTGGGCTGGCCCAGCCTAGATCCGCCCGGATCTGAGAACCCCGGCCCATTTCGTTTTTTTAGTCTGATGGTTTTTTCTATTTAGGATTTCTGGTAGTTTCAAAAATTCATAGAATAATCTCTGATTACGCAAATTGTGTGATTCAAATTTCCATGAGCTCATCTTGTTGTGTGTTGTCCAAAAATGTCGCCTGCATAATTTTTAGATCTCTGTATATTGATTGTGGAATTAATAGTGTGGAAATAGCCTCTTTTAATAAAAAAATCAAATCTGAGTTTTTGTGTTTTGAAAATGAGTGTTTCCAATTTTCATAGATGCTATGTAATGTTAGCTTGCATGTCTCACTGGTTTGGTTATTTTAGGAGCTGTAGATCTGCAGTAGTATTTAAATTGGCAAATAGTTTATTTAGTATAGTTTAATTTCTCACTTGCAGTAGTATAGAAATTTTTGTGTGAATCCAATTTCTATGGATTGTGTTCAGGAAGAGCTTTCTAGAACACTCTCTGGCACATTTTTTTGATCTCCAGAGAATATCTGGGAATTATTCTAGTGATTTAGCTTTCATTGTTAATAGGAAATTCATAGTAAATCAACCACAAGGTGTTTGAGATGAATCCAACTTTGTTGGGTTCATAAACCTGTTACCTACCTACTGATGTGTTGAGAGTGATTTTCGACCTATTATAGCACTTGCATGCTTGTTTGGTTTGAGTGGTGTATTTGTTGCTAAAAATGAAATACCCTAGGTTTAATAGATTTAACTTGCTATTAAAATCCTATAACAACTTGTTCAGATTCTAAACTTGTTTGTTTCTGATACTCTCTGTTTGTGTGTTGTGAAGTGTGGTAATGCTTGTGCCTTGTGTATGCTTGCTTGCTTATTGTTTGCTAATTCCTTTATCGGCGATAGAATCGAACAACACCGAGTGCACCGAGGAGGGTGAAGTGTACGAGTACCAGGAGGATGAGGACTAGGGACTAGCCAACCAAGGCAAGCCATCTATTCTTGATGCATATCTGATCCTATTCACTTACTTTGCATGTTTCTTAAAAAGGTTTATCAAATGCATGTTTATATATTGCTATAGCCTTTGTAGCAATTATTTGCTGGCTTAGCTCCACAAGTCAAATTGTTATCATCCTTATGGATGACCCCTTTGAACACCCATTCAACACCCTTGCAGTAGTGGCTTGATGTCTAGCATCAAAGCCTTTTGGAAACTTCTAATGGAGCCAAAAACTCTAGGATGGGAACACTCAAAAAGAATTTTCAGAAATGTCTTCGAAAACGTTGGAGTAGTATCTACTCCACTAAAATATTTATGAAAATGGTTTTATACTAAGGGAGTTGGGAATGGAGAAAAAGAAGTTGGAGGTTTTACAAATGACATTGGTGATCTTTCTTTGAAGGTGGAACAGTGGGAGAGAATCCCACTACAGTTTTTATATTAATGGTGAGTACTGTACAAGATATTTACAAAGGAACCTAACTATAGTAAAGAATGTACAAAGACACTAAATATATATATATAGGTAAAATAACCAGGGCACCAAGGTGCCTGGGCACCATGGTCAATACATACAAAATACGTGATGTTTTGTACATACCCTGAGGTATGTATGATTTTTACATACCAAGTAGACATGAATGGGGTATGTATACCCTAGGTATGGTTTTTTTTGGCATATATACCTTGGGTATGTAAAAAATATGTATATATACGTAATCTGGGTAACTATATATTGGGTATGTGTATCCCGGGTATATGTATCTTGGGTATGCATATCTTGGGTATGTATGAATTGGGTATATGTATCTTGGGTATGTATACCCTTAGGTATGCATAATTGTAAGCAAAACGTATGTATTTGAGGCATGGTGCCTGGGCACCTTGGTGTCCCATATCAGCTTATATATATATATACAGAAATTCTTCCAACCAAAAGCTGAACTCGGGCTCTAACTTCGTTTTTATTCTGTACTTCAGAAGTTTGAGCTCTTGATGAAAAATAGCCTTCCAGGTGTTGAATGTGGGGCTCTTATTTTCAAAGATCCTTCCATTTCTGACTATCGAAATACCCTAGGTGGATAGTATTATTATTTCCATATAAAATGGTACCTTGAGATTCTCTTTAATGTCAGAAATAGCCTCCAAAAGAGGCAGACCTCTTGTTCTCAAGGGACATACAAAATCCCAGCATTTCTGAGCAAAAGGACATTCCCAGAAGAGATGCATCAAAGTCTCTTCTTGGTTGCATTCTAGGGTAGCACAGTTGTAACATGTAAGGTGCATTTGCTTCCTTCCAAGAAGGTTTTTGGTGTTGAGCCTGTCATGAAGCAGTAGCTAGAAGGAAAATGACATTGGTGATCACTAGGTATCCAGCGGAACAATTAACCCGTGCAACCACGTTACCCCGGTATGGGACGGGGCTTAGTCTGAAGTCTGTCTGCTTTAGTGCGGGGAGCCTCACACTATATGAGGGTTTGTAGGACCCTAGAATCCGGGTTGCCGCAAGAGTATGGACAATAGTGAATCGGGATCCTTTAGGATTTATCTGGCCGGAAGACACTTGGGTTCTCCCACCGTGGCACTGGAGCTACACTCAGGAAGATGGAGGTAGGCTGTTAGGGTTTGCCGGGGAGGTTAACTCCATAGGGCAGACACCCGTACTAAGGTAGATAGATGGAAGGCTCTGTTCGATTATCCGAACCCCGCATACTTGTGTATGACAGTCCGTGGTGGTATCCCGGTGGATTTATCGGATCTTGTGGTTAAAGTGTACAACCTCTGCAGAGTGTAAACCTATCCGAATAGCCGAGTCCTTGGTCATGGACGGTTGGAATGGTCGCTATCTAGCTCAATGTCAGTTTTGGTTTTATAAAAATGTTCGCAAGAAAATGGAGAAGGCGCCGGACGGAGTACTCAGAGGGTACTGCCATGGCATGGGTATGGTTTGGAGTACTTGCAGGGTATTGCCGAGGGAATGGAGACGGTCATGTGTGATTGACCTGGTTTTACGAGGGGAGGTGGTCATGTTTGATTGACCATCGAATCTTTTGGAAAATAAATGAGTTCCCCCTTTCCTAGAGAGTTTACAAATCTATTTTCAAAAAAATGTTTTTCAACAAAGATATAGAGATGTCGTATGACAAGCTATATCGATAAGAGAAAATATGTTAGTATAGAGCAAACTAGAATAGAGCCTTCCCTTGCTACAGTCCAACTGCATGACAACACTTTTCTCTTAGATGGTTTGCGAGTACAATTCCAAAGTGTACTCACGGCTTTGTCCATGGCTATTAACTTGGTCAGATGTTGGTGAAGATTATGAGGATGATGGTGAGGAGTTTGACGATGCCGGTGCGAACTAGGATCCATCTCCCGGTTAGTCGCCTGTAGGGTAGAGGCATGACACGTGTCACCAACGCTACCCTTGTATCCGCTGCTATGTTAAATGAACTTGCCCTGTGTGGCATTTGAATTCGGCCAAGTGTCCATGTAGACTATTTGAACTCATTGTGTAATGGATGATTTACTCTGTAATTCCAACTCTGTTATGTGGATTCACGACGGTTTTCCTGGGATCCTGAATTGTATGCATAACGGGTATCCTGGATGGTAAGCCGAGGTCCCCACATATTCTTCACCGCCGCATCGTCTTCTTCCCCAGATTAGTTAGGTTTTCCTGCGTGCTTGCTTGTCGATCCACCAAAAGATCTCCATGACTGATACCAGAGTTGTCGATCTAGACGGTGGTGTTGTGGTGGAGAAGCGTGGGCGCGGCCGCCCTCGTGGCAGCAAGAACAAATTCAAAGTGGCTTCCATGGTGTTTTCTTCTTCTTCCGTGCCAGTAAAACAGCGCCCCGGTCGCCCATTGGGAAGTAAGAACAAACCTAAATCTTCTGCTTATCCTGCCAATGAGTCATTGGATGCAAATGCTGCACGCCGCAATACTCCTCCTCCATCTTTTAGAAATATATTCTTTTTTTTCGCTTTTGTTGGTGCTCAATGTCGTGAGCAATAGCGTATGCCTTTAAAATTTACCCAATTTATGGATGGCTAAGAGCTTCGTGAAGCCATCCTTCAAGAAGAGTCAGGTGAAGGATCTCCATATGAGGTGGAGGTGTACTATTACGGCGATGGAGAGATGCTCTTCAGGGGCGACTAGCCCTGTTTTGTAGAAGATTACGATCTGCATCAGGGGTGGTTCCTGCTGTTCAATTACCACTGTGTTACGGCAAAATTTGACATGAAGATCTTCGATGGGACGCAATGCCAGAAGAAATATGAAGCTGAATTGCATTTCCACTAGGCTCTTTTATCTTTGATGTAATCGCTGTGCAATGCACTACTTTAGTTTCATCTGTAACAACAATAAATACTTGTTTTGAACACTGCTTCTATGTGCTTGTCAATGAAGAACCAAGGGAACGATTACTGTTTTGAGGCTTTATTTTGAGCATCTCTGTGCTTATTTCTACATGTTTAGTCGTCTGCTTTTCATGTAGCAGATTGCTGAAACCGCTATTAGATAACTCGATGTTGTTCATGAGAAAACATGATAACATGATCTCAATATTATCTTTTTACTGCTATCATAACGACTCAAGGTCCAAAGCCCCCGAGCGGAAAATGTTGATATACATATACAAATCGTAGAGTTGACCCAAGAAACCCGAACTATGGCATCGTGTTCTGGTTTAGAGGGTCATAACTCAAAGTTTTATGTATGTCAAAGAAAATCATTGAGGGTGATGCCTCTTATGCATAGAAACGCCAAAGTTGCTCCGCATTCCATGGGTTGCCTTCGTCTTTGCCTGTCTTTTTGTCTTGTAGTCGATATGCTCCTCCTGGTATAACTTCTGTGACTATGTAAGGTCCCAGCCATGGCGATTCTAAATTGCCATGGCCATCCTGTTTGAGTTGTAACACGAGATCTCCCACTACAAAAGAGCACGGACGAACTCGAGTACTATGATAATTTCTCTGGCTCTGCTGGTATTGTGTGGCTCTAGCCAATGTGACATCTCTGGCTTCGTCGAGTGCGTCAACATCACCTTGAAGTGCTTCATTGGAAGTGTTTTCATCATAAGTCGCGATTCTGGGAGCTTCACGAGTGATTTCGACTGGAAGCACGGCTTCTGCGCCATGGACCAGAAAGAAAGATGTTTCTTGAGTTGCTGCGTTAGGATTGGTTCTGAGACTCCAAAGCATGAAGGGTAACTCATCTACCCAAGTGTGTTTGGCTTTCTCGAGGGGCGCCAATAGCCTCTTCTTTATGCCATTACATATTAACCCGTTTGCTTTCTCGAATTGTCCATTTGTCTATGGATGTGCTAATGATGCAAACTTTAATTTGATGCCCATACTTTTGCAATAATTATTGAACTCCTTAGATGTGAAGTTCATCCCATTATCTATGATGATACTATGTGGAACCCCAAAGCGGAATATTATCGACTTAATGAAATTGATCGCTGCTGTGGAATCTTGAGTGGTTACTGGGGCTGCCTCGACCCACTTGGTGAACTTATCGACTGCCACCAAGATATAAACGTGCCCTCTTGGCCATGATTTGTGCAGTTTGCCTACCATGTCTAAACCCCATTGTGCGAAAGGCCAAGATAATGGTATTGGCTGGAGTTCTGCTACTGGTGCATGGGGCCTAGAAGCAAATCGCTGGCAAGCCTCACATCTCCGGACGATGTCCTTTGCACCTTCTACCGCTGTTAACCAGTAAAATCCTACGCGAAAAGCTTTGGCTGCTATAGCTCTACTACTGGTGTGATGACCGCAGACTCCTACATGGATATCTTTTAGTATGATTTGCCCTTCTTGAGGGGGTTACGCATCTTTGCAAGACGCATGTTATGCTTTTCTTGTACAACTTCCCTTGTAGTATGAAGAAAGCTTTAGATCGTCGTAATATCCTTCGTGCTTTGACCACATCTTCGGGTAGTGTCTTGTTAACCATATATGCTAAGTATGGTTGCATCCAGGTTACTTCAATCATCATGACATCCTCTGGCTCTATTGTGCTTTCCGCTACTGCCTTGCTAGCCCCCAAGCCTGATATTGTATGATGGCTTGGTTTCCTGGAACTCAAATTTTTGCTTTCCTTTATTGATCTCTCGATGATTTCCTCCCAAAAAACTCCTGGCGGTACGGGCAGACATTGGTACCCAATGTTTGCCAAATTATCGGCTTCCTCGTTACTTGCTCTGCTGACATGCGATACTTCACATCCGTCAAAAGTTCCTTCTAAGTAGTAGCATAGGTTTTGGTATGCAGTCATGTTGTTGTTGATAGCATCGCAACAATTCATCACTTGTTGAACCACAAGGTTCGACTCCAAATATTTTTAATCGAGTTGCGCCACATGCTTTAGCCATCTTCATTCCATGCAGCAAAGCCTCGTATTTGGCTTCATTGTTGTAAGCTTGCGGAAAACTCATCCTTAACACATAACTTAACTTATCTCCTTGTGGTGATATTAATACTACCCCTGCTCTGGCTCCTTGGACTCATTTTGACCCATCGAAATACATTGTCCCGACGCTGGACAAGTCGGGTGGTCATGTGTTCTGCAATTCTAGCCACTCTGCTGTGAAATCTAGCAATACCTGGGATTTGATGGCCTTCCTTTTCTCATACGTGATGTCCATAGGGGAAAGTTCGATTCCCCACAAGGAGACACATCCTGTTTCCTCAGGGTTGTTCAATATATTCGATAGTGGAGCTTTGTTAACCACTATGATTGGATGAACCGCAAAATATTGTCATAGCTTTCGTGCTGTTGTGAGCATGCTGTACGCCATTTTTTGGTAGTGTGGATAACGTTGTTTTGATGGCGATAACACTTTGCTGAGGAAGTATACTAGTTGCTGGACTCCGTGTGCCTTCCCCTCTTCACTTTGTTCAACCACTACACCATGCTCAACACTTGGTGTGTAGCGGTGATGTATAGTAGTAGTGGTTCCCTTTCTTTTGGTGCGACCAACACTGGTGGTGAGGAGAGCACTTTTTTCAGCTGCGAGAACGCTGTGTCCGCTTCTTCTGTCCACTCAAATTTTTTATCTGACTTTTTCATGAGTGCGTAGAATGGGAGAGCCTTTTCGCCTAATCGTGCGATGAATCGACTTAGTGCTACTACGCGCCCTGCGAGTTGCTGCACCTCATGCAGTTTTGCTGCTTTTCCTATTGTTAGTATTGCCTGAATTTCTCTGGATTTTCCTCTATTCCTCTTGCCGATACCAGGAATCCCAGAAGTTGTCCTGCTGAAACACCAAAGGAACATTTGGTCGGGTTTAACTTTAGCTTGTACATGTCGAGGTTGTCAAAGGTTTCCTTCTGGTCACCGATTAGGGACTCCTCTTTTCTTGTGGTGATGACTACGTCGTCGATGTATACTTAGATATTTCAACATATTTGGCTTCCGAGGCAATTTTGCATCATCCTTTGGTAGCTTGCTCCTGCGTTCTTGAGGCCAAAAGGCATGACTTGGTAACAAAAGACGTCGTATAGTGTGATAAAGGCTGTTTTTTATTTGTCTTCTTTCTTTAGCTTGATATGATTGTATCCCGAATATGCGTCCATGAAGGAAAGCCTTGCGCACCCCGCCGTTGAGTCAATTATTTGATCTATGTGAGGTAGCGGGAAGGGATCCTTGCGACAATGTTTGTTGAGGGACATGTAATCGACACATAGGCGACGCACGTTGGTGTTTTTCTTTGGGATAATCACTGGGTTGGACACCCAAGTTGATGTTTTGATTTCTCTGATAAAGCCTACATTATCCAATCTATGTAGCTCAGCTGCTATTGCTTTACGCTTGGGTTCGTCAAACCGTCGGAGAGGTTGTTTGACCGGCCTTTCTTTTCGATCCACATTGAGTGCATGCTTGACAAGTTCCCTGGGAACCCCTAGCATGTCTGAAGGACACCAGGCGAAGATTTTCCAGCGCTCATGGAGGAACTCGACGAGCGTGCTTTCCTATGCTGGATCCAAGTTTACTATGATGGAGGTTGTTTTTGCTGGGTCCATGGGATGAACCCGAACTTTCTTAGAGTCTTGGGTTGTGTCGAAAGCCTGATCTGGCAGGGATCGACCTACATTAGGTAGTACATTATGATCAGTTTCTCCTTTGAGTCATGCATATTCTGCTGTCATGCCAAAGGTTTGTGCCATTCTGTTGAATTCCTTATCATAGGTGTCTGATACTTCAAAGCTCCCTTTCACTGTGATGACTCCTTTAGGTCCTAGGATTTTGAGCGCTAGGTATGCGTAATGGGGGACTGCCATGAACCGTGCAAACACTGGTCATCCTAGGATTGCGTGATATTGCGAGGGACAATCCATGACTTTGAATTCCAACTTTTCTCTTTGGAAGTTGCCGCTGTCGCCGAAGCAAACATTGAGTTCGATTTTCCCTAGTGGGTGATTTGCACTTCCTAGTACTATCTCGTGGAAAGAGCAGTCTGTTGGCTGTAGCCATTCTTGTGATATATTCATTGCCTTCAAAGTTCTTGCATATATCAGGTTTATACCACTGCCAGCATCCATAAATACTTGTCCTATGTCGTATCCTCCAATTTGCGCCTTCAACATGATTGGCGCGTGCCCTGGCCTGGGTACTTTTTTCGGGTGATCTTCTCTGCTGAACCTAACTGTTTGGTTCGACCACTGTAGGTACTCTGTGGTGGTCGGTGGTGATGATATTATTAGATTTACCTGCCTCGATATACTTTTATGCTCCTTTTTAGACTTTGGAACAGGCTGGATCATTAAAGATATGTACACCTTTGATTGGGGATAGCCTGTGCCGCTTTGTATTTGATATCCTTGATCTGTGGTTGTCTTTTCATATGTCGTGAAACCTAGCTTTGCCCCTTGGCTTAGTTCCATGGCTTCTTGCAGTTTTACAAATGTTCTGCAATCTCTCATCAGATGATTGGAAACCCTCTTGCCATCCAGATATGCATAGTGGATGCAGCAAGGTCCATGAAGGATGTCCTCCGCTGATTGTCGTGGGAATTTAGAGACAGTAGCCATGGGGAGGCTTATCGGAGGGGCTCGACATTGGTGACAATGGGTCCGGCTCGGGATTGTGCCAACAGAGACACCTCGGTTTACCCAGGTTCAGGGCCCTCCCGGTTGGAGGTAAACCCCTACTTCCTGCCTGCTTCGTATTGATTGGTTAGTAGCAATTACAGTGCTCCTCGAGCTGTTCGGCTAGAGGAGGAAGAAGAAGATCGGATCTCCCCTATGCTAAGGGTCCAGGCCCCCTTATATAGATGGGGGCCTGGTTACAGGTTTTGGTAACGCTTCGGCCGGCTGCCGGCTCCTCGGCGGCGGCGTCCTTGGCGTGATCTCCCCGGCCACGCTCTGGCAAAGGCACTTTATAAAGTGCCTTTTCCCTGGGCCGGCATCTGGAGAGCATATCCCCTCTCCTTTGCCTCGGATCCCGTCATGGGGAAGGGTCTTCGTCCTCTCATTGGTCGGTCGTGGTCGTGGCGCTCGTCACTCCTGTCCTGCGCCTCTGCCACCCTTCTCGGAACCGTCCTGCTTTTGGCCAGACAACCGTTGAGAGGTTTTGTCTCCATCGCCCGGCTCCAGTCCTCCTCGGTGGAGTCATCAGCTGGCCGCTAGCGCAGCCGGCCCTTCCGGCTGGAGCCGGTCTTCTGGTGCTGAGGCCGTGGGGTCTCCTGGGACGCTAGCCGGCATACTGCCTGGCCCGTGGTGCGCCCCCTAAGTCATCCCCACGACACTAGCCCCCGAAACTGGCAAAGTCTCATGGGCTAGCATGGGGCTTCGGCGGGTTCTTCTTTTCGCCGAAGTCTTGCTCGTCTTCGTCGAAGTCCCAGGACCTCCGGTTCGACTTGGTTGATCTAGTCGTCGAGGCTGGGCCTTGCGGAGTCCTCCAGGCCGTCTCGGGGCGAGCCGGCTCCAGGACGCGGCCCGGTTGGAGGCCGCGAGCCGGTGAGCCGCGAGCCGGCATGCCGTCTCCTGGGAACTTGCGCCGCTTCGGGTCTTGTTCCCTCGTAGCGGCCGGCGCAGCGCGCCAGTGGCTGGTCTTGTCATTTTGACTTCGGAATCATCATCGCCACAACTTCCCAAGTCATCGTGCTGAAACGACGTCTCCCATCAACTCCTCCCACGATCCGCTGTGGCAACTGCCGCAGTGGCGCACGATACGTGTCGTGGTTTCGTCAACAGATCTGCCATAGGGGTAGGGATATGGTGGTTTGTGGAAGGGGGTGAACACGGAGGAGCGATCCAGGACGGTGGTAGCACGAGTTTACCCAGCTTCAGATCCCGCAACGGTGGCGAGACCCTACGTGCTGCTATAATTCACTATATGGCAACAAGTGCTCGATTACAATGATGAGGTTGGCTGTTTTGCTATGCGATTGGCCGTAAGCTTGGTCTCAATGTTCTTCTGCCTCAAGGGCTGCTCCACGCCGGGCTTTTAAAGGCGCCTGGCGTGGGCTACACGTTGGTACCGGAGCGGATACAACTTGGAGTCCTAGACTAAGTCGTACACGTGCGCTACAAGGTCACCCGCCATGGGCCGTCTCCCGGATCCGCCATAAGCTTGCCGCTAGTAGCCCGCCATGGACCAGTCTCCGGATCCGCCATAAGCGCCTACGTCCAGTACCGCCGTGCCAACTTCAGCAACTGGGCCGCCCGGTATGGCGAATCCGCCATACCACCCCTGATGGGCCACCCTGGCTTGCTGATTTAGGACTACGTCGCTGGTATACCTATTTGGTATATCCCCAACAGTAGCCCCCAGGGAACTTCAAGATCACCGTCTTCATCCGCCATGCTTGCTCTTGATAAGTCATTTCCGCCATAGCTCTTCTTCACTGGGATGGCGGTTATCTTGATGTTCCTTTTCCATCTATCAATCCGCCGTAAATAACGGATCAAGCGACGTAGTTATCTTAGCGAGATTTTCGGGATCTGATGGATCATACTGTTGAAATCCGCCGTAAATTTCGGCACACAGTTCCTTCTAGGGCAAGATTCACCAAGTTACCTTTTTACCCTTGGACACGTGTCGCCAGTTTAGGGTTTCTGCGATCTGGATGAGCGGTGGTGATGGCGGGCATGAATCTCGAGGCCCGGGGTCTATATATACCCCGGCCTCTCACCCCCGGCCGATCACCCCTTCATTCTCCCCCGTCGCACTCTCTCTCTTCAGCGCCGCCACGAGAGCTTCGCCATCTCCGGCGAGCCACCGCGAAACACCTCGCCGCCGGCAGCACTTTCCGCCACAAGCTGGCCTCGTCTTCCTCGTCCTCGCTTGAAGTTTTAGAAATCATTACCGCCACACCCCTGGCCGCCATGGAGCCCAAATCTCCTCGTCAAACTTCAAAGTCTGAAGCTGCTGAGGGCTCTGTGCGATCCTCTGACACAGAGTCCGCCATGCCCGAAACCTCAGGAGGGGATTGGGACCCCTGCAGTCTAAGCGAGGAAATTCTATCTTCCTTGGAGCGGGAAGGCCGCATAGTTGCTAAGGAAACCTCCAGATGGCGGGTTGTGCCTGGTGAAGCGGCGCCAACTCCTTCAGATGAGGAAGTCGTTATGCTGAAGTCTCATATTGATCGTGGCCTCAGCCTTCCACCATCCTACTTCCTGAGGGAAGTTCTTCGCCATTACAGGTTACAGCTGCACCACATTGCTCCGAATAGCTTCACTGCTTTAGCAGGTTTCGTTGCGCTATGCGAAGGGTATCTAGGCATCAGCCCACGCGGAGACTTATTCCGCTTATACTTTAATATCCGCCATAACCGGGACGCGAACGGGAATCCTCGCAATTGTGGGTCAATCTCCTTTGTTCCTCGGCACGGGAAATCCTACCCCTACATTGTCCCTCATGATTCTGCTAAGGGATGGCGGGGTTCCTTCTTCTATCAGGCTAACCAGGCCCCTCCTGAAAGGAAGTTCGGCCTGCGGTCTTTTACTGATGGGCCCGCCGAGGAGCAGGATAGCTGGGGTGTAATGGATGACTTCACAATGGATGATGAATGCCAATTATGCTCACGGCGGATTTCGAAACTTGTCTTCTCTGGACTGACAGGTGCTGACACTATTTACTGCTGGATCTCACGGCGGATTCAGCCTCTTCAATATCGCCCAAGCCTGATGTGCGAGTATAGCGGAATAGACGATCCCCAGCGCTATTCCAAGGAGGAACTGTCCGCTGAAGAGATCGAGCTTCGGATCCGCAACATCATTAAGGTGGGGCGAGATGAACCTCTGAAGCTAAAAATCCCTATGTATGAGAATGGCAATTGTCCAAAGGTAAGTGTTTCTCCTTATTCCGCCATAACAGCTAATTTTCCTTGAGTAACTTCACACTTTTCCGTAGCTCTCTTCCCTGCCGCCCTCTGAACTGAGCGGTCTCGTCCGCTATCCTCAGACGAAGGATCTTACTGACGATGAGGACGAGACATCCTCGTCTCCCAAGAGACAGAAGGTGGCGGAAGAAGAGGTAGTGGCGGATGAACCTGTAGTGGCGGTTCCTCGTGGCGTTCGCGGTGCTGGCGGGCGCATTCGTGGAATGGGCAAAAGAGTTATCTCTCGCCATTCATCCCCTGCCCTTCGCGGCCATCTGGACACCGTGCCAGAACACTCCGCCACTATAAATCTACCAGAGCGGAAGTAAGTTCAATCACAATTCGCCTTGATACCATGCATAACTTTTCTAATCTGTCTCTTTTGCACACAGAAGAAGAAAGGTTTCTGGCCCGAAACCTCCACTAGCCAAGCCATCTCCCGCTGCCATTCCACCTACACCAGATGTTCCTGCTCGCCCAACTGGGCCTTCCACCTCTTCTCATCATACCAGCAAGGTAGCGGATGCTCCAGGAAAAAATGCTGGACCATCAGATCGCCCCGCTAAAGGTGCTAAGAAGGTGAGTTTTGGCGGAAAAACAATCCAGACGGATACAGGAGCTGAGGAAGCTTCAAAGTGGAAGAAGAAAGCAATTGCTCTTTTCCGCCTTGACAATATGCAAGAGGAGGCCAGTAACCATGTGTCATCTGCAATGGCGGCGTTCGTTCAGAGAACCAGTATTGTTAAAGAGGTATGTACTCCCAGTAGCCCCCGAGCGCCATGGCGGATTGCGGACTCAATCCGCTATGGGGCTCCAAGGTTGACTCCTGTAAGTTTTTGAATAGCTTAGCCCTCGAGCGCTGGTAGTTCACACAGTGCTCTATAGAGAACTTTCAATTTTCATACTGAGTAGCCCTCGAGCGTTATGGCGGATAATCATCCGGCATAAAGCTCTTAGAAGAAATAGTCAGCATAAGTAGCCCCCGAGCATCATGGCGGATTCCATTCATCGCGATGCTCTAAGAGTAGCTAAAAAATTAACATGAGTAGCCCCCGAGCGTCATGGCGGATTCTATCCATCATGATGCTCTAAGAGTGACTAACACTTCAAATTTTGCCAGAACTATAAGAAGGTGGTGGAGGACCTGGTCCAGGTCGTGAGCTCGCAGGAGAAGGAGCTAGCGGCCAAAGGCGCTCTTGTGGCGGACTTGCAGCAGCAGCTTGAGAATAGCGGTACTCAACCTTAAGGTTCCTTTCCTTTATGTTTATTCAATCAAATGCTGAACTGACAAAATTCCGCCATGCAGACGCTGCCAAGCTCAAATCCACAATCGAGGGGATGGAGCAGGGCCATGCCATTGCGATGGACGGGCTAAATCAACAGCTCCGAAAATCACTGGCCGAAAACGCCACCCTCGAGAGGCAGCTGAAGGACCAGGAGAACCAGGGCAAGAAGAAGGACAAGGAGATAGCGGATCTCCGCAAAGCCGCCGCTGACTTTGAGAAGCGGCGTGAAGGCTTTAACGAGCTCCTCCATCACTTCCAAGACAACTTGCTAGGTACCGTTTCTTCTTATAGCGTAAAATTTTTCCAATTTCTGCTATGCATTTCGTGACGCATCTTCTTGTTTCCGCCATGCAGCTTCCTTGGGGCAAAGCGAGGTGGACACCGCCGAGGGCTTGCGCATGGCCACCGACGTAGCGAGGAAGGAGCTTGATGGCCTTCTCAGCGCTGGTCGCCAAGCGTGCGGGAGCCTGCAGATAGCGGGTTCTTCCAACCTTTCCGCCATCGCGCTTACGCAGAAGCTGCTGCTGGTGCCAGGGCTGGTGGCGGATTGGAAGCTGTCCTCTGCTCGGGGTGGTGCCAGAACAGCGCTGACATTGGCGAAGGCCCACTACCCCGACATGGACCTGGACCAGCTCACCTCCGGCATCCCTGAGAGCGGCGAGGATGGCGTGCCGGTGGACGAGGCCGCCATCCGGTAGAGCGTGCTTGGATATGATCAACTGTGCGCCCTTGGCACGCAGTTGAACGTATACTACGAAGCATACGAGCTGCCAGGATCACCTAGCCAAGCTTCAGCGTCTGCCTCCGCGGCAACTGCAGGTGGTGATGGCGGGGATGAGGTGTCCTCCAAGATTCCGCCATCTTCTTGAGATGTGCCCTGCAACATGGCAGGAAAAAATACTTTGCATCAATTCGGCCCCTGAGTGGGTCTGTAATTTAAACTTAAACTGCATGTGATGTGTCTGCACTGTGACTGATCTGCTAGTGGCGGATCAGTGGAATGCTTGTGAACTTTTGCAGTTTGTTTTTTTATGAAGTGGTTTTAATTGCGCGAAGAAACTGCCAGGCCTAGTTTTATGGAACTTGCAGTTTTTGCCATGCCCAAGAAACAACACTTTGAAAAAAAATTCACGCGTAGGATTATGCGATCCGCCATCCTGCTCTCTGTGCTTGACTTTTCGTGAGATGGCGAAATCTTCGCACGAACAATCCGCTAGGGCGACGATACTTAATAGCAACCGTCCAGAACCCTGAGCAGATGGCGGTTTGGATCGTCAAAAAGTCACTACTCTGGAATCCACACAGAGAACATCGAATGAAGATCAAAACATAAAAAAGCTACGCGGACCGCTTATGGCGGATTTAAAAGAGACGCAAGTGCAGAGCACAATTGCGCAAAAAGGTTCCATACGATCTAAATGAACAATAAAGGAGGTAAAAGACTCAGAAAAAATCAAGAGTGAACCAAATGCTTTATTTCATTGATCATATAGAAGTGCCTATTACATAGCTAAAATAGTGCTAAGTGTAGAAAGGACGTAGCTGTGCGATGTTCCATGGACGATCTGTCTCGTCGTAGATATCGTTAGGGTCTCTTCGTTTGCGCTTCTTACTTGGTCGCTTATCTAGCTCGCGAATATCAACGAGGTAGTAGGATCCATTCAGTAGAGCTTTGCTGATGACGAAGGGTCCTTCCCAAGGCGGGGATAGCTTATGGGACTTCTGCTGCTTGAGGCGTAGCACCAGGTCGCCCTCTTTGAACGAGCGTTGGTGAACTCGCCTGCTGTGATAGCGGTGGAGATTCTGCTGGTAGATGGCAGATCTCTGGGCTGCTAGGTCGCGCTCTTCTTCCAGCAGGTCCACAGATAGTTGTCTGGACGCTTCTGCATCTTCTTCCTTGTAGGCCTCGACTCTTGGAGAATCGTACTGAACATCACTTGGCAAGATTGCCTCTGCTCCGTAGACTAAGAAGAAAGGGGTGAGGCCGGTTGATCTGTTTGGCGTGGTCCGTAGACTCCACAGTACAGATGGCAACTCCTCTGCCCAGGCTCCAGCTGCTCTATGTAGCGGTGCTTCCAGGCGTGGCTTGATCCCTGACATGATTAGTCCGTTGGTCCTCTCAACTTGGCCATTAGACTGTGGATGTGCCACAGATGCTAGGTCAAGGCGGATTCCGTTGTGATGGCAGTATTCTTCAACTTCTCCCTGAGACAAGTTTGTGCCATTATCGGTGATGATGCTGTGTGGGATGCCGAATCTGACCACAATGTCCTTGACAAACTTTAGGGCGGTTTTGCCATCAAGTTTTCTGATGGGCTTAGCTTCCACCCACTTCGTGAATTTGTCTACCGCTACCAAAAGGTGCGTAAATCCCGAAGGTGCTGTTTTTAGCGGACCTACCATGTCCAGCCCCCAGACTGCAAAAGGCCAAGTTATAGGGATCGTATGCAGTGCTGTGGCGGGCATATGGGTCTGCTTGGAGTACATCTGGCAACCATGGCAGAGCTCCACAATGCGGTCTGCATCTGCCTTGGCTGTTGGCCAGTAGAACCCATGGCGGAACGCTTTTGCTACTAGGGATCTGGCGGCGGCGTGATGCCCACATTCGCCTTCATGGATCTCTCTTAGTATTTCGATTCCATCCACATGGGATATGCACTTCATAAAAACTCCCGAGGTGCTTCATTTGTAGAGTTGGCCATCTATGATGGTGTACGCTTTGACTCTTCGCTCGATTTGTCTTTTCTGGACTTCGTCTTCGGGAAGCTTCTTGTTCGTCAGATACTCCAGGAAGGGCTCTGCCCATGGCGGATTGCTAGGCAAAACCGCCATAACAGGGGAGCTCGCTATCTCCGGATTTTCTGGATCCACCATCTTAACTGATGGTATGCGCAGATGCTCGAGGAATACTCCTGGCGGAACTGCCTTACGGCTGGATCCCAGTTTGGACAAGGTGTCGGCCGCCATGTTATCTTCTCGCCGTACATGTTTTATGTCGTAGCCGAGGAAACTTTTGGCCATCTCGTCCACTTCATCTCTGTATGCCGCCATGACTTCGTTCCGAGCCTTATATGTGCCAGCCACCTGCTGAGCCACAAGGTCAGAGTCTCCGCAACACATGATGTGTTGGACGCCGATCTCCTTTGCGACACGTAGCCCGTGTAGTAGCGCTTCATATTCCGCTATGTTGTTGGTGGTGGGGAAGTTAATCTGGAGAACGTAGCTTAGCTCATCTCCCTTGGGAGATTTGAGCGTCACTCCAGCCCCCGAGCCGTGTAGCAACTTTGAGCCATCAAAGTGCATCACCCAATGCTCTGGTTCTGGGACGGGCGTAGTTTCCTGTGCTTCCTTCCAATCCGCCATAAACTCCGCCAAAGCCTGAGACTTAATGGCGGTGCGAGGCTTGTAGTCGATGTCGAAAGAGGCTAATTCAATGCCCCACTTTGCAACTCGTCCTGTTGCGTCGCTGTTGTTGATGATGTCCTTCAGTGGGGCTTTGCTCACCACTGTGATCTTATGGTCATAGAAGTAATGCCTTAACTTACGAGAAGCTAGGAAAACTCCATATGCCAATTTTTGGTAGTGAGGGTAGCGCTGCTTGGATTCCGTCAGGACCTCGCTGACATAGTAGACTGGTCTCTGGACGCCATACTCCTGCGCTTCTTCCTTATGCTCTACCACCATGACGATGCTGACCACCCTATTGGTTGCCGCCATGTACAATAACATGGGTTCCTGGTCTTCGGGTGCCGCTAGGACTGGTGCAGTGCATAACACTCTCTTCAGATCCTTAAGTGCAGCGTCTGCCTGGTCGGTCCAGACGAATTCGTCTGATTTTTTCATCAGCTTGTAGAGTGGCAAAGCCTTCTCGCCAAGACGACTGATGAATCTGCTCACTGCTGCCACACAGCCTGTGAGTCGCTGCACGTCTTTTAGGACGATGGGCCGGGAGATGTCGAGGATTGCCTTGATTTTCTCCTGGTTAACCTCAATTCCGCGGTGGGAGACGATGAATCCTAGGAGTTGTCCAACTGGGACCCCGAAGACGCACTTCGTTGGGTTGAGCATCATGTTGTACTTCCTGAGATTGTCAAAGGTCTCTTGCAAATCCGCTATAAGGCCATCTTGCTTCTTGGACATGACTGCGATGTCGTCCACGTATGCGTGGATATTTCGTCCGATTTGATCCGCCAGGCATTTTTGCATAATGCGCTGATACGTTGCTCCTGCGTTTTTCAGACCGAATGGCATTGTGACATAGCAGTATGTGCCATAAGGTGTTACGAACGACGTAGCGAGCTGATCGGACTTTTTCATCTTGATCTGGTGGTATCCGGAGTAGGCATCTAAGAAACACAGTAGCTCCGATCCCGCCGTCGAGTCAATGACTTGGTCAATGCGAGGCAAGGGAAAAGGGTCTTTTGGACATGCTTTGTTCAGGCCAGTGTAATCTACACACATGCGCAGAACTTTTGTGTTTTTCTTAGGAATTAGTACCGGATTCACCACCCACTTGGTATGTATCACTTCCTTGATGAAGCCTGCTTTCAACAGCTTGGAGATTTCCTTTGCTATGGCGCGCCATTTTTCATCTCCGAAGTGTCTCATGGCTTGTCTTACTGGCTTTGAGCCAGGAATTATCTGCAGAGCGTGCTCGGCGAGTTTCCTGGGTACACCCGTCATGTCAGATGGCTGCCATGTGAAGATGTCCCGGTTTTCACGGAGGAACTCGACGAGCGCGCTTTCCTATGCGGGGGACAAATTTGTCCCAATGGCGGTAGTCTTGGCGGCATCGCCAGCGACAAGTTCCACCTGTTTTGTATCGACTGTAGGCTTGAAGGTGGGCGGGGTGGCGGAAACCTCCTGCTTGGATGCCGGCATCTCCGCGGGGTCCGTAGCGGCGTGGATTTCTTTGAACTCCTCGCCGAAGAACACTGCTTCCGCGAAGGCGGCTTCTCCTTCCTCGCACTCCTTTGCCTTTCTGAAGCTGCCATAAACGGTGATTATGCCATCCGGTCCTGGCATCTTTAGTTGATTGTAGATGTAGCATGGCCTTGCGTGAAAGCTGTGGAAGGCTGGGCGCCCGAAGATCACGTGGTAAGTGCTTTTGAACGGGACCACCTTGAAGGTTATGGGCTCTTCTCTGTAGTTATCCTCACTACCGAAGGCAACCTTGAGCGTGATGGACCCGAGGGACTTGGCCTGGCGACCAGGAACCACCCCATAAAAGGTGACCGCGCTATGGCGGAGTTGGGTCTTGGTGAGGCCGAGCTTTGTCAGCGTTTCCACGTACATGATGTTCAGGCTGCTCCCGCCATCCATTAAGCATTTGGAGAACTCGTAGCCATGGATTACAGGGCATACCACCATGGCGTAATAGCCATCTGGGATGTGCTCTGGATGATCATCGCGGCTCCAGTGCACCGGTACTTTGGACCATCGGACGTACTGGCGGATTTTTGGCACGGTGGCATTAAGGGAGCGCATAGCAGCTCTCTGAGCCTTAGCCGTGGGGGGTCCAAGGAATGTGTGAAAGGCACCTTTTTTGTCCTTGATTGGGTTACCCTTGCCAGCACCACCCTCGGCCTTTTCGGCGGGTTTGGGCACAGGGTCTTCATCCATATCGCTGCCATCCCTAGACTCCTTGTCTTTATCCGCTTTTCCTTTGCCACGAGGCCTTTGTCGTCGGCTGCGTTTGAAGCCAGCTTCTTGATCCGCCTTGAGATCGTTGACAAACTTGCAGTTCCGGTTGGTGTGGTTGCACTTTCCCGACGCGTCACGATGGGCAAAACATGGCATATCGCGGTATTCATCGTAGGACACGGGGGCGGATGGCGCCGAAGCGGGAGTTGCGGAACTCCGCGGCTGGCCACCGCCACCTCCGCGTCCCCTGCCGCGCTGGCTGTTTTGACCCTTGTCAGCGAAGGTTGTGGCCACCATCTCCGGGGCCTGCGGCTCTTCAGGCGGATTCTTACGTTTGTTACTGCTATTCCGCTTTCCAGTGTTCTGGATGGCGGAAGCCTTCAGAGATTCGCGGGCGTCGTCGTCGGCGGCCGCGTAGTTGCTTGCAATGGTGATCATGGAATTTAGGGTCAATTTCCCTTCGTTCCTTTCCCGCAACAGGCGATGGCGGAGCAGTTGGCCTCTCTCCAAACTGTCAATAAACGCGAGGATGGCGGATTCGTCAGTAACCCCCTCACATGAGTTCTTCATATCGAGCCATCGCGCGAGGAAAGTTTGGGAGGTTTCGTCGTCGGCGCGTCGGCACCGTTGGAGGTCACCAATGTTGTGGGGTCTCTTGTAAGTCCCCTCGAAATTTTCCGTGAACGCAGTTTGCATATCGAACCAGGTTTGGATGGAGTTTTCTGCCAGGTCATTGATCCATTGCCTCACAGTGCCGGATAGCATCAGGGGCAAATAGCGGACATCGACGTTGGGAGATCCCCCGGCGAATTGTACTGCGTTGAAGTAGTCTTGTAGCCAGGTCAAAGGCCTATCGACTCCATTGTACTGGCGGATATTTTTCTCGATTTTGAACCCATACGGGATGGGCTCGTCACGAATCCGTGGTCCAAAGCACTTTGGGCCGAGGAAGAAGGCCGTTTGAGACTTGGCAATCTCGTTTAGATGGGTACGGGCATCATAGGGCTTCTGGTCCGGCGGATCTTTGCGAGACTTGCGCGACCTTGCTGGCCCGCCGCCACCGCCACCACCGCCATGGGGGCTCCCTGGTGGGGATGGCGAAGGGTCGCGTCTGCGCTTACTCTCGCCGTCCTGCGACTGTTCTCTGCCGCTACGACTTCTGTCCGTTCTTCGTGATGGGTCACCGTCATGGCGGCGGGAGCCTTGCCCTTTGTCATCGTGGCGGTGAGTGGAGCGATGCTTATCCTTGTCACCGTCCCGATGCGCGCCGTCGTCATGGCGAGATCGGTCCCTTCTCTTGGATCCGCCATCCCTGCTGTCTTCCCGTCGTGGCGGATCGTCTCTGCGTCCAGCGTCACGGCTTCGTCCTTGTTTGCCATCGTTGTCGCGTATGACAATTCCTCCCTTTGGGACTTCGAACGTCTTATACTTTGGTGGCGGCATGTTGGTCTTATGGCGAGGAGCAGCAGTGGTTTGTTGGTATCCGTAAGCCGGGTAATTCTTGCGGGGTGGCGATGGATTTCTCTATGGGCCTTTGCCATGTGGTTTGTCATCGGAGGATATTGGGATGGCGTGTCTCCGATTGCGAGCTTCTCTTCTTCGGATCTCTGAGGATCCGGTATGAGATTCGTTGTCAGGACGTCCACCATTATTGCCAGCCCCCTGAGCTTTAGACGCAGTACTGGACCTGCATAGCGCAGGATCGGATTCGAGCCGCCGTGACGACGTAGCCTTCTCCTGCTGCACCAATGCTTTGGTCATCAGTTTAACCGCCGTCTCTAGGGCTGCTGGACTCTTGTTATGCTCCAATAGCTCCTTTGCGGCCACGATGTTCTCGATGGGCGTAGCCCTAACTTCATCGCGGTTTTTGTCCACATATGGCGGATTCTTGATGTACATCCTGGCCAGAGTTTCTGCTGTTGGTACGGTGAACTCAAGGTTTCGTACCAGCTGCGGGTCGCCTCCCTCGTTGATCTGGTTCTGAATGAGAGTGGCATACTTCTCTTCCATGTTCCTTGCGCGCTTCAGCGTGTCCTGAGCTTTAGCAATGTCGTCATCAACCTGCTGGCCCATCTTCTCGACTCGCTTTGCTTCCTTGAGGAGTGCTCGCCTCTTCTTCTCGAGATCGTTCACATCTCTGACATAGTCAGGGGTGATTGGATCTGCCAGAGTTCCGTAGACGACCTTGTCCAGCGGGGTCATGAAGTCTTCTTGGTGCTGGTCCTCGGGGATGGTGGGTAACGGCCTGGGTCCGCCATGAATCTCGGGAAGTTGCTCCGCGGCGGGATCGGCGGCTGGTGGCGGGTTACCCTGCTCATTGCCGGCATCTCCGTCGTGGACTGCCTGAGATGGCGGATCACCGGTTGTCTGCCCAGCATCATCTCCTTTGTTGGTGACAAACACCTGCTTGGCCGCTGCGTGTTGCTCTTCAAGTGCCTGCTGCGCCAATTCCGCCTCGAGTTTCCTCATGGCGGCATCGTAATGGTCAGAATCATAACCTTTGCTATCCCAGTCATCCGATTCACCACTTTCGTTAAGTGCCTCTAGGATGGATTCACCTGGGCTATCTTCTCCATTGGAGGTAGATCCCGAAGTGATACCTGCGAACGCAACAAGGCAGTACCGCGGTGTCTCTAACGCCAGATTGCTCATGGCGGATTCACTGTGGTCTTCCACCACTTCCTCTACCTCTAGGGCGGGCTGGGTGGGATTATTTTTCAGATCCGATCTGGGCATCTTGGAAACTTCCAGATCAGATGAGTCCTCCTCCGTATCCAGCTCGAAAGCGGTCCATTTGGGGATTTCAGCCATACCAATCCGCCGGAAATTGGTTTCCATAGCGGGGGTAGGGTTTGCCTCTCCAATGAAGATATGGATATCTCCGATTGGGATGACGGTGAATCGAGCAGGGTTTTCTCTAGCCGGAACCCAGAGGTTATCCGCTGGGACGATGGGGAAGCTGGAATCGTAGAGGACGCGCCCGAAGGCGACGGTGTCGCCGATGCCTGCAAAGGCGGATCCCGCCTGGATCCGCGCTCCAGACGCGCTATGCCCCACGGTGGGCGCCAACTGTCGTGGTTTCGTCAACAGATCTGCCATAGGGGTAGGGATATGGCGGTTTGTGGAAGGGGGTGAACACGGAGGAGTGATCCAGGACGGTGGTAGCACGAGTTTACCCAGCTTCAGATCCCGCAATGGTGGCGAGACCCTACGTGCTGCTATAATTCACTATATGGCAACAAGTGCTCGATTACAATGATGAGGTTGGCTGTTTCGCTATGCGATTGGCCGTAAGCTTGGTCTCAATGTTCTTCTGCCTCAAGGGCTGCTCCACGCCGGGCTTATAAAGGCGCCTGGCGTGGGCTACACGTTGGTACCGGAGCGGATACAACTTGGAGTCCTAGACTAATTCCTACACGTGCGCTACAAGGTCACCCGCCATGGGCCGTCTCCCGGATCCGCCATAAGCTTGCCGCTAGTAGCCCGCCATGGACCAGTCTCCGGATCCGCCATAAGCGCCTGCGTCCAGTACCGCCGTGCCAACTTTAGCAACTGGGCCGCCCGGTATGGCGAATCCGCCATACCACCCCTGATGGGCCACCCTGGCTTGCTGATTTAGGACTACGTCGCTGGTATACCTATTTGGTATATCCCCAACAATACGGAAGTTGGTTGCTGAAACGTTGGGGGTTATCCTTTAAATCTCGAAGCCTTCGAGGGTTTTCCTCACTCTCGAGCGTTCTGCCTCCTTCACCTGTCGCCTCCACTTCCCTGCCTGGCCGGAACCGTCGCCTCCACAACTCCCGCTCCGCTCTCAATGTCGGCGTCCGGGGCGAACTGCGGAGCCGGGGCCGGCGACGGGTCAGGCGAGCTTGGTCGCCCGCTTGGTGGCCTGGCGGGGAAACCGCCGATGCCTCAGAAACGCGGTCGCCCGCAGGGCAGCCGCAACAAGAAGACCCTGGCTGCGCTTGCGGCCGCGGCCACCACCGCTACTGCCGCCGGGCCCCTTAGGATCGGCCACTCCTCCTTCAGCGCTGCAGCTCCTGGCGGGACTGCGGCTGCGGCTACCAGCGGCGCCGCGGTTTCCACGGCCGTGACCTCCGTCGCCGGCCTCACCGGGACGCCCCTGCAAGCGGCGGCGGCCCTTGTCAGCGCCGCGATGGCGTTTGGGGCCGCCCCTCCAGGCCTCGCCGGTCTCGACGTCAGCGGTTCCTCCAGCGCAGCCGCCGGGAAAGCGCGGAAGGCGCCGCCGCGGCCACCCACCAGGCAGCGGCTTTCCTATGTTCCGGTGCATGGGTTTGCCACTGCCTTGGCGCCCCTGCTGGCTGGGAGCAATGAGCGTCTACCGCTCCCTGCCAACTTCGTCGGCACCATGGGGAAGAATCCCCCGACGAGCTTCATGATCGAGGACGGCAGCGGCGGGCAGCCGCTGTATGACGTCGAGGTCCTCGATGACAGGGAGGGGAAGAGCTACCTCACCGGGGGGTGGGGGCGGTTCTTCCACGACTACGGCCTGGAGCGGGGGTGGTCTCTTATCCTGACCCACCGTGCCGGGTCGCATATCCTCTGCGTCCGCGTCATCGACGGCTCCGGCTGCGCCCGTGCCTACTCCCCCTGGCCATGATCGGCGAGCTGCCCCGAAGCTTCCCTCTCGGCGACGTCGTCGTCCACAGGAGTCTAGGGGTTAGGCGGGGGAGTCCTTTTGCTATTCCGGCCCTTAGCGTGGCCCTTATTATGTAACCACCAGCCGTATGGCTAAGAACCTTCTTTAGTTTCCTGCAAATCTTCACTTGCCCTTCTTTGTTTGCTATGCGAATGTCCTTCTTCGCTGTGTGCTTTTGCCATCGCGCAAAACGTCTTCTGCTTGATACCGCTGCGCCGCGATGGTTCTTCTCTTAGCGAAATCGCTTGTTGTGCGAATCCGTAGGTAGAGACTATGATAGTCACTGGCCTGCGCAAACGCTTCGGGCGGGGCTCCTCCGGCTTCGATGCAGAGGGAACGATGCTCCTGCTAGCCGGCTATGGGGAGCGCAGGCTAGCTCCGGCTCCGGCGCGGATGGGCCGTCGCTTCTGCTTGCCGGCTCTAGGAAGGATGGGCTGGCTCCGGCTCCAGCGCGAACGGGACGGGAACCGCATCTTGTACCGACTCGGGCAAGGGTCGGAGCTGGCGCGTTCCCTTTCCCGAGCCTTCGCACGTTCCAAGTCACAATTGGAATAGGCTTCCTAGTTTCCGACTTTAGCCGTTGCTTTGCGAGTGTTAGGTTTCGATTTCGCTGCTCGTTTACCGATCGTGTCGCAGCGCCAGCTGCTCGAATAGCCGGCGAGGTACTAGAGCTGGCCTGCTTCTGAGGGCCAATTCCCTTTCCCCCTAGCCCCCGAGTTTTGGGGTAGCTGGACTGACAGCTAGCTCGAAACTAATTTTTCGCGAACGGTGCCAATCGCCAAGCGAGGTAGCCCTAGCTTCGAACCTCTTGGGCGTGGCTTCTCAGCCCACACGTCAAAGACTGTGCCTATCAGCTACTCGCTGGCTTCGCATTTGCCCAGTTCCCTCAACCTTTTCCTTAATCTTCCCACCCTTCGGCCCTTCTACCCCCAACCGGCAGGCTGGTGCCGGTTGGTCTCCCTTGGGCCGGCAGCCGAATGCCGACCTAGGGTGGGAGCGTGCCGCGGAGTGAGAAGTAGTACTTCGGTCTATCGGGCCCCCGACTCGTGCTATCCTACGATTAGTTGACAGATACTGCCCTTAACGCTTGGTTGAGCGGTTTTTCTATCGTTTGTGGTTCTGCTCCGCGGCTTTCCCTCGTATGTGGCCTGCCGGCTCCTATCCGTCCGGCTACGCGGAGCCGGAAGGTGGAGGTTGGGCTCGAGACCTTCGTCATACGCAGTACTCATCCGGCTGGCGAGAGATCGATCGTTTTCGGGGCAGCCAGCTGTGGCTCGGTGCCCGGAGCCGGCTGCTGGTCAAGTGAATAACGCAGGAAGCAAAACATGCACGGAGTGTTTTTCCCCGGAGCCGGCCGTAACTAGCCGCTCCGTTTTCCTTTATTCATTGACACGTTTTTCAGGGTACAAGCTTTCGTCTTAACAGAAGAAAGGTCTTAGGAAACTGACATTCCAGGGACGCTCGGTCTCCTTGTCAGAGTTATCTGCCTTGTTCTTTCTGGGCTCTTGTGCATCGATGAGGTAATACGCCCCATTGCCCAACACCCGGCTGACAATGAACGGTCCCTCCCAGGGAGGAGACAGCTTATGCATGCCTTTAGTGCTTTGGACCAGCCGGAGTACGAGATCACCTTCGCGGAATGCGAGCGGGCGAATTTTCCGGCTGTGGTATCGTCGCAGCTGCTGCTGGTAGAGCGCTGATCTAGCTAGAGCCTGCTCTCGAGCCTCCTCAAGGAGGTCGATGCCATCTTCGCGAGCTTCTTTTGCTTGTTTCTCCGTGTACTGGACAATTCTGGGCGCGTCGAATTCGATGTCCGTGGGTAACACCGCCTCTGCTCCATAGACTAGGAAGAAGGGTGTGAAGCCCACAGAGCGGTTTGGAGTGGTGCGCAGGCTCCAGAGCACTGAGGGTAGCTCCTCGACCCAACAGCCGGCTGAGCGCTCGAGAGGCTCGACCAGCCTTGGTTTGATGCCGGCCAGGATCAGCCCATTTGCCTTTTCCACTTGTCCGTTTGACTGAGGGTGCGCCACTAACGCCAGGTCTAGCCGGATGCCTTTCTGACCACAGTAGTCAGCAAAGACTCCCTTCGCAAAGTTCATCCCATTGTCGGTGATGATACTGTGGGGTACTCCGTATCTTGTGATGATCTCGTTGAAGAACTTGATCGTGGACGAGCCGTCGAGTCTCTTGATTGGCTTGGCCTCAATCCACTTGGTGAACTTGTCCACGGCAACCAGCAGATGCGTCAAGCCCCCGGGTGCGGTTTTGAATGGCCCTACCATGTCCAGACCCTAGACAGCGAATGGCCAGGTGAGCGGGATGGTCTTGAGGGCTGCCACTGGAGTGTTTCTGTGCTTGGAGAAGCGCTGGCAGCCGTTGCACTGCTTCACCAACTGCTCTGCATTCTGCTTGGCCATCGGCCAGTAGAAACCATGACGGAAGGCCTTGGCCACCAAAGCTCTGGAAGAGGCGTGATGCCCGCACTCCCCTTGGTGTATCTCCCTTAGCAGCTCCATCCCTTCTTCCTGCTCGATGCACTTCTGGAAGATGCCTGACACGCTGTGCTTGTACAGCTCGCTATTGATGATGGTGTATGCCCCAGCTCGTCCTTCGTTGAGCCGGCCGCGCTGGGCTGGCCGGCTAGCTCCCTCAGCCCCGAGACGGCAGCCCCCGGGTCCGGTGACGGTACCAGAGCCGGGGCCGGGTCTCCAGGCACGTAGATGGATATGGATTCCGGTGAAGGCTTGATGGACGGCTTGTGGATGATCTCCAGGGATACTCCGGCTGGGATGTCCTGCTTGGTGGAGCCGATCTTGGACAGCCGGTCTGCCTCCTCGTTGTTTGCCCTGGGGACATGGTGGAACTCGCAGCCCTCAAAGAATTCGCTGAGCTGCTGCATGTAGAAGCGATAGGAGGCCTTGCTGGCATCCTTAGCGTCCCAATCTCCTGAGACCTGGTGCGTTACCAGGTCGGAGTCTCCGAAGCAAAGAATCCTCCTGATTCCGATCTGCTTGGCCATCTTGAGCCCATGCACCAGGGCTTCGTATTCGGCGACGTTGTTTGACGCACAAAAATGCATCTGCAGCACGTACTGCAGCTTGTCTCCCTTGAGAGAGGTGAGGACGACGCCGGCTCCCAAGCCCCCGAGCAGCTTGGAGCCATCGAAGTGCATGCGCCAATGGGTGGAATCTGGAGCCGGCGGCAAGTACTGGTGCTCTCCTCAGTCCGCGAAGAAATCCGCTATGATCTGCGACTTGATCGTCATCCTGGGCTTGTACTGAATGGTATGAGCTGCGAGCTCAATCGCCCACTTGGCCACCCTTCCCGACGCGTCCTTGCATCCGATGATCTCCGAGAGCGGAGTGGTGCTCACCACCGTGATTGGGTGCTCCTCGAAGTAGTGCTTCAGCTTCTTGGCCGCCATGTACACGCCGTACGCGACCTTCTG
The DNA here is from genome assembly GCA_007115705.1 of Dactylis glomerata. NCBI lineage: Eukaryota > Viridiplantae > Streptophyta > Magnoliopsida > Poales > Poaceae > Dactylis > Dactylis glomerata. The sequence continues at coordinate 1,689,274 of QXEO01000339.1, forward strand.
ATAGTGCGGGTAGTTCTGCTTGGAGAGAGTGAGCACCTCGCTCAGGTAGTACACCGGGCGTTGAACCAACAGCTCTTTGCCTTCCTCGGTGCGCTCCACCACGATCACGACACTGATGATACGTGGGGTTGCTGCGATGTAGAGCAGCATTGGCTCTCGCGGAGCCGTCGTAGCCAAGATTGGCGCGGTCGACAAGGCTCGCTTGAGGTCGTTGAAGGCGTCATCCGCGCGCTGGGACCAAACGAAGTGGTCGGTCTTCTTCATCAGCTGGTACAACGGCATGGCCTTCTCCCCGAGCCGGCTGACGAACCGGCTAAGCGAGGCCAAGCATCCAGCGAACTTCTGCACATCCCTGAGCTGGGTGGGCTTCTCTAGGGCCTCGATGGCTTTTATCTTCGAGGGGTTAGCCTCGATCCCTCGCTGGGAAACGATATAGCCTAGGAGCTGTCCAGCCGGCACACCGAAGGTGCACTTCTCAGGGTTGAGCTTCATGCGATAGCGCCGCAGGTTGGTGAAGGTCTCCCTGAGATCGTCCAGGAGTGTGTTGCTCTGCTTGGTCTTCACCACCACGTCGTCCACATAGGCGTGCACGTTCCTCCCAATCTGCCCTTGCAGACATCGCTGCATGGTTCGCTGGTAAGTGGCTCCAGCGTTCTTCAGGCCGAATGGCATGGTGACGTAGCAGTAGGCTCCATATGGGGTGATGAAGGAGGTCTTGATCTGATCCGGCTGGAAGAGCGGGATCTGGTGGTAGCCTGAATAGGCGTCCAGGAAGGACAGCAGGTCACAGCCGGCTGTGGAAGCGATCACCTGGTCAATCCGTGGCAGTGCGAAAGGATCCTTGGGGCATGCCTTGTTGAGGCTGGTGTAGTCGATACACATTCGCCAAGTGTTGTTCTTTTTCAGAACCAAAGGTCGTTCCTTTTATCCTTGCCAGGGGTAGTAAAGATGTGATACTGCTCCACATCCGTCGGGAAGTCGTCATCTTGATCCGGCTCGCTTCCAGCCGGTTCGCGCCGTTGGTCCTCCTGACCTCCAGCCGGTTGCGCTTGCGGCGTACTGGGGATCTACCGAGCGCGCTGCTCCAGCTCTCTCCCGAAACGGCACTGACGCGTGGAGTGGGTCGCTTCCCTACCCGGGGAGGTGTGAAACTTACATGGCTGATCAAGCGCGGCATCGAGGGTGTACTTGCCCTCTTTGCGCCCATGACCGCTGCTTGCAGCCCCCGGGCCTCCTTGGTCAGAAGCCGCCCGCTTTGAGCTAGCGGATCCCTTAGAGGTCGCCTGAACGTGGTCTAGCCACAGGTGGATGTGCAGCGCCGATGGGTGAGCCTGGGGCTCCGACCTTGGTGCTGACTCCTGGGACAGGCATGGCCTGCATGCCCCGCCGCCTTGCTGGGCGCGGCGGCCTCGAGCGGTACCGCTGGGTGCACGGCCGTCGTACCCACGCCCTCCGCGGCCTTGGCCTGCCGATGGCGACCGCTGGATCTGGCCAGGGACAGCGGTGGCGAAGCCGCGGCGTAGGTCACGGGCGAGCTCGGTCGGTGCATCTCCGTGCACGTCGTAGAACTCGCCGAGCGTGGTGCTCGCGCGGCGTCGGTTGGACTCGTTCTCAGCCGCCTTGCCAAGGAGAACGAGGCGCGTCCGCTCCAAGGCCTCGGCGACCCGAGCGGGATCGATGACGCGGTCGAGGGGAGCGCGCAGGTCCACCACGGAGACGTCCGGGGCGTCCCGCTCTGGGAGTGAAGCATCTTGCTCTTGTGGAGGTGGGCGCTCGAGCGACGGGCGCTCGGGGCGCGGTGAGTCGCCGCCCTCATCCTCTCCCAGGGCCATCACCTCAACCAAAGCGCCAAGACTGCTGCTTTCGCCGTAGCTCGAGCCTCCGTCGCAGGGAGAGTCGAAGACGTCGGTGATCTCCTCCGGGAAGGGCTTGGCGACGTAGAAACGGTGGCCGCCAACGTCGAGGAAGGAACCGCCGTTGCCGAAGCCGTTCTTGAAGTGGGCCAAGTTGTCGTCGACGCAGTCGAAGGTGCCGAACCTCCAGACGAGGCCGGAGGCGACCTTCTCAACGGAGGGTCCCGGCCGGAACTTGACTCCGCTCGCCACCGCGCTTTGCCCCACGGTGGGCGCCAACTGTCGTGGGAATTTAGAGACAGTAGCCATGGGGAGGCTTATCGGAGGGGTCGACGTTGGTGACGATGGGTCCGGCTCGGGATTGTGCCAACAGAGACACCTCGGTTTACCCAGGTTCAGGGCCCTCCCGGTTGGAGGTAAACCCCTACTTCCTGCCTGCTTCGTATTGATTGGTTAGTAGCAATTACAGTGCTCCTCGAGCTATTCGGCTAGAGGAGGAAGAAGAAGATCGGATCTCCCCTATGCTAAGGGTCCAGGCCCCCTTATATAGATGGGGGCCTAGTTACAGGTTTTGGTAACGCTTCGGCCGGCTGCCGGCTCCTCGGCGGCGGCGTCCTTGGCGTGATCTCCCCGGCCACGCTCTGGCAAAGGCACTTTATAAAGTGCCTTTTCCCTGGGCCGGCATCTGGAGAGCATATCCCCTCTCCTTTGCCTCGGATCCCGTCGTGGGGAAGGGTCTTCGTCCTCTCATTGGTCGGTCGTGGTCGTGGCGCTCGTCACTCCTGTCCTGCGCCTCTGCCACCCTTGTCGGAACCGTCCTGCTTTTGGCCAGACAACCGTTGAGAGGTTTTGTCTCCATCGCCCGGCTCCAGTCCTCCTCGGTGGAGTCATCAGCCGGCCGCTGGCGCAGCCGGCCCTTCCGGCTGGAGCCGGTCTTCTGGTGCTGAGGCCGTGGGGTCTCCTGGGACGCTAGCCGGCATACTGCCTGGCCCGTGGTGCGCCCCCTAAGTCATCCCCACGACACTGATGGGTCAAAATACTTGGACCTGTCCCATGATGTCTCACAAGACTAGTTGGGAAACCCCAAGAGGAAGGTATAATGAGCACAACAGTAAGTTTTCCCTTAGTTATGATACCAAGGTTTAATCGACCAGTAGGAGAAGGAAATCACTTCTGAAGGTTGTTGCTGACTTTGACAATGGCGCCAGAAGAAGCCTTTGATGGCGCAGTGTCGGCGCCAGCAACAACGTGGAACCTGCACACAACACAACCAAAATACTTTGCCCCAACTTACAGTGAGGTTGTCAATCTCACCGGTTTGCTAAAAACAAAGGATTAAACGTATCATGTAAAAAATGATATTTGTTTGTAGTAAGTAAATAATAATTGCAGAAAGTAAACATTGCTTGCAGTAGAAAGTAATATATGTAAAAAAATGGACCGGGGTCCACAGTTCACTAGAGGTGTCTCTCCATAAAGATAAAGATAAATAACATGCTGGGTAAACAAATTACAGTTGGGCAATTGACAGAATAAGGAATGCAAAGCAATGCATGTACATGTCATGAAGATCACTATGAGATTCACTTGGGCATTACAACATAATACATATACCGTAATCTAACTGCATCTATGACTAATAATCCACCCGCATGATATCATCCGAACAACCATTGGGTATTAAGTTGCAACCAACAGATTATCACCTTAACCAAAGTGTGTCATGTAAACAATACAAATGTCCTTGAAGACGAGATTGTTGTTTCTCCCTAGTAGCAACAGCACATCTACAACCTTAGAAGTTATTGTCACTCTCCCAGATTACTAGAGGCATGAACCCACTATCAAGCATAAATACTCCCTCTTGGAGTCACTAGCATCTACTCGGCCAAGATATCTACTAGCAACGGAGAGCATGCAAGATCATAAATAACATAGACATGATAAATCAACAATCAACTTGACATAGTACTCAATATTCATCGGATCCCAACAAACACAACATGTAGAATTACATAACGATGATCTTGATCATGATAGGTAGCTCACAAGATCTAGACATAAAGCACATAAAGGAGAAGACAACCATCTAGCTACTGATATGGACCCGTAGTCCAAGGTAGACTACTCACGCATCACTCCAGAGGCTGGCATGGTGATGAAGAAGGCCTCCGGTGATGATTCCTCTCTCCGACAGGGTGCCAGGAAGAGCTTCTAGACCCTCCCAATCTCGGGATGACGACGGGGGTGGTTTGCAGTATGTTTCATGGAAAAGTGTTCGTCTCTTTAGGGTTTTCCCGTCGAAGGGAATTTATAGGCGGAAGGGCGATGTCAGGAGGTGGACCAGGGGTCCACACCACCTGGTGGCGCAGCCAGGGGTGGCCCGCACCACCCTATGGTGCGGCAGCCCTCTGGCCCGTCTCCATCTCTCCTGTAGACTCCGTCTTCGTGTCAGGTAAATAGGAACTTTAGCTTTCATTTCGTCCAATTCCGAGAATATTTCATGTGTAACTTTTCTGAAACACAAAAACAGCAGAAAACAGGGAACTGGCACTGTGGCATCTCGTTAATAGGTTAGTTCTGGAAAATGCATAAAAATGCCATGAAGTGTAAACAAAACACAAAGCAATTGGTGTAAAACAAGCATGGAGCATCAAAAATTATAGATACGTTTGAGATGTATCAAGCATCCCCAAGCTTAACTCCTGCTCGTCCTCGAGTAGGTAAGTGATAACAAAACAATAATTTTTGAGGTGACATGCACCAACACAATGTTGATCAACTTAAGGTAAAGCATTGCATGCTAAGGTCAAAGTACTCTAAACAAGGGCATAAGAGATATAATTCTAACCATAGAACTTAGCAACCATATTACAACATGAAAAGAAACACAAACAAAAGATCATGAGTAATAATGCATTGAAAGGTGTATGTTTGTTTGAAGCATATAGAAAACATAGCAAAGTGGTATTCAGCTTGTTCCTCATGGAGTAGCAAAACATAAATGTATTGGACACCTTCAAAGTTCAAGAGGGTGACTAGATACAAATAATTTGAGAAGAAGTAATACCATAATCATGAATCAATCAATAATAAATTTTGTGACCATGCACATTATACTCAGAATGACAACTATGCTCTCTTAATCAGTGCATAAAGTTAGAATATGAAGACTCAACAAAAAAGTAAAAGAAAGGCCCTTCTTAGAGGGAAGCAGGGATTTAACATGTGTTAGATCTTTTCATTTGTAAAATAGAGATAAAAAATGTTTTCAGAGGTGGTTGTTCTTCTCAACGACTGGCAATGGGGTTCTTGCTATCTTCCATACTAAACATGTTGAGAGCGTGTGGGGACCCCGGATTACCCATCCGGAATACCCGATATGCATACAATTCACGATCCCATGATCAGTGTGTCGTGAATCCACATATCCGAGTTGATAACAGAATTACATCATCCATTACATCACCGAGTAATGTACTTACAATTGGTCACATGACCAAGCATGCTATTGCCACGCAGGGCAAGTCTACAACTAAGCAGCGGATACCAAACAAAGTTGATGACCTACGTCATGCCTACTACCCTATAGGCAACTGACTGGGAGACGTTCCTAGTTCACACCGGCGTCATCGAACCTCTCTCCATCATCCTCATAACTTTCTTCATAATCTGACCAAGTTAATAGCCAGGGACAAAGCCGTGAGTACATTTGAATTGTACTCGCAAACCATCTAAGGGAGAGAGTTTGATATGCAGTATGGCTGTAGCACGGATAGGCTCTAGTCTAATTTGCTTTCTTCAAAAACACGGTTTTCTCGTGTCGATATAGCATGTCCAGAACCATGTTCTACAACATCTTTATATCCTTATTAAAACATTTATAAAACAATTTTAGTAAAATCTCTAGGAAAGGGGGAAACTCATTTGGTTTTCATGAGAGAGAGCCGGTGGTCAATCAAACATGACCACCTTCCTTTATAAAACCAGGTCAATCACACATGACCATCTCCTTTCCCTTCGGTAGTACCCTGCAAGTACTCCAAACCATAACCGTGCCACGACAGTACCCTCCGAGTACTTCGTCCAGCACCTTTCTCCATTTTCTCGAAAACTTTTTGTAGAACCAAAACTCAACACAGGTTAAGTATGGCCATTCCAACCGTCCATGACCGAGGACGCGGCTATTCGAATAGATTACACTCTGCAGAGGTTGTGCACTTTACCCACACCATCCGATAAATCCACCGGGATACCACCACGAACCGTCATACACAAGTATGCGGGGTTCGGATAATCGATCAGAGCCTTCCATCTATCCACCTTAGTATGGGTGCCTACCCTGTGGAGTATACATCCCCGACAAACCCTGGCCGTCTGCCTTCGTCGAGCGTAGTTCCAGTGCCACGGTGGGAGAAACCCAAGTGTCTTCCGGGCGGGTAGCCTATTGGCGGGCCCGCTATACTATTGCCCACCACTTGCGACAACCCGGATTCCAGGATCCTACAAACCCTTATATAGTGCGAGGCTCCCCGCACTAAGGCAGATAAACTTCGGACTAAGCCCCATCCCATACCAGGGTAATGTGGTTGCACGGGTTAAATTGGTTTGGCGAACACTTATACACAATGCCTTTTTTTAAACCCACCTTCTCCTTTTTCCTCCATTTTCCAGAATATATTTTCCTGAAATCACTTTAGTGGAATAGAGCACTATTCCAAGGTTTTCGAAACCATTTTTCAAAGTCCCATTTGAGTGTTCCCAACCTAGAGTTTTTGCTCCACTACAAAGTTTTCCAAAGGCTATGATGCTAACCATCACGCCACTAATTCTGGGGAATAAGTAGGTGTCAAGATAGGGGTCATCCATGAGGATGATATCATTTGACTTGTGGAGCTAAGTCACCAACAATTGCTATTTAGAGGCAATAGCAACAGAGAACAATGCATTTTCATAAACAGTAATAAATCATACAATAAGTAAAATTGGGATCGGATATGCAACAAGTTTAGATGGCTTGCCTTGGTTGGCTTGTCCCTGACCTCCTTCCTCTTGATACTCCAAGACCTCTCCCTCCTCCGCACACTCGTCTTTCGAATCTATCGCCGGAAAAATAAAAGCACACAATAAGCATACATGCATACACAGGTCACAAGCACTTCATCACTCAATATCACCTAATCAAAGAGTATCAGAAGCAAACATGTTTAGAATCTAAAATAAGATTTCAATAGATTTTTAGTAGCAAGGTAATCCTATTAAAACTAGGGTTTTCCAAACATAGCAAGCACATCACCACTTCACCTCAAACAAGCATGCAGGTGGCCACATAGGTCAAATAACAAATTCAGCATGCTTACAGCTAAGCAACAAGTTTTCTGAACCAAGACTTCATCTTATAAAAGTAAAGCTACTTCATTAATAGGGAAAACAAATTTTAATAGAAAATAACCCTATACTCAACACAAACATCAAGCAGGCATAAAACTTGATCAAAACATGTCAACCCAATTGGAATCAACCCAAAATAGGTTAGGGTTGAATTATAATGAATTTCCTAGTCACAACTACCACTAGAAAAGCAAAATAAACCCCTAAATCTTTTAGTAGCTCCTAAAATGATACCAAAGACCATTCTAGATAGCTAATGAGATGCAGAACACACCAGAGGTGGAATCACTCAAAAATAACAATTATTAAAAGCACAATAGATAAAACCATGTAAAATCCTAATATCACTAAAGTAATTACTGCAGGAAAGATAATGCTCCTAAAATAGCAAAACAAGTTCCTCATGCATCACAATACAACAGAGAACCATTGAAAATTGGAATTGCTCAATTTGAATCTACAAAACTCCAGATTTGGATTAATGAATGAAAAGTGACTAGATCTACCAACTTAAATTCAAGTAATTCTATATGGATTAAAATGACATGAAGCCAGTACCACTGGATAGATAATAATCTAAGGAGTTCACAGAAATTTGAATCAGTCAAATTGGGCTTATATTTATTTTTCTACGAATTTTGCAAGTTGCAGATCATTTGAAAAGGATAACAGGATTCTAAAAAAATCATCGGGCCGGATCTGAGCAGACCCAGGCCGCACTGCACTGGGCCGGCCCAGATCGGTGCGGACGCGTGCGCGAGGCGCTGACCAAATCGGCCAGGGCGGGCCTGCTAGCCAGTGGCCCAAGAAAGCCGAAACGGTAAGGAGGATGGGGGATCGTCCGATCTGAACCCGATCGACGGTCCTCCACCGTCTTCCTCCTCTGGCCGTGCGAGAAAGGCTGGGGAAACCCTAGCTCTTGCAGGGACTGAGCGGGGGCTCATCTAGAGGCTCCCTGGGATGCCGGCGTGTAGTCTAGGCGACGCAGCGCTCCGCGGTGGGCGGGAACGGCGGGTTAGACTCTGGAACGGTGAACTCCACATCGGTGATGGTGATGCTTTGTTTAGTGCTCCAAAGGGTCGATGGCCCAACGTTCCTGGTTCAAGATAAGATTGGGGTTAGATAGCTACAGCTGGGGAAGGTCCATTCATGCAGAAAGAAAGGGAAGAGAGCGTCTAGATCCGCAGCATTCTTCTCCTCTTCCCCGCAGAACAACAATAGGTTTTCTCTCTTTCTTCTCTATTACAGGCCATGGGGTGGTTCTGGGTGCTCGGGAAGGGTAGGGTGTTGGTGTGGGAACCGAATGGGGGTGATTAGAGAGGTTGGAGGGGTCGGCGCCCTTTTATTTCAGAGAGGGAGTGAGGTAGGGTGGTAATGTCGGTTTGGGACAAGTGGGGTCCATGGAGAGGCTTTGGTTGGTTGGCTGGGACAGTGGAGAGTGTGAGAGAAGGGTAGTAGGGTTTGGCTTCCCTAGGAAGGATGGTTGCTGCAAGGTTTAGTTGAGGTTGGCAAAAAAAATTTAATATAGGTCTCCTCCCTCTCCCTCCAAATACTAAAAAACAAAGGAGAGGAGGGTTGCTACAGTAAATTTCGTCCAGGGGGAGTTGAGGGTGCTGGAGTGGTTAAAGTGGTGGTTTTGGGGGAAGTGTCAAGAAGATTTAGTTAATTAGATGGAGATGGTGTTTTATGCATGCATGGCTCAATACATGCACTTTGAACAAAACTTAATTACCTCTAGCAAGGTACATGTGTGAATATACTAGAGAGGGTAGTGATAGAACTAGAGATGGCCTTGCCAAGTTTTGCATATTATACTTGGGTACCAACATTTGCATCTTGAAGATGGGTCCTAATATACTTTGTTCAAGATTTGTGGAGATGGTGAAGAGGAGCAATTAGGGTTTTTGAGGCAATAGGATTTTTCATGCCCAAGATAGAATAGTAGAGGTCTATAAAATGTATATGGAGAGAAAAGGTGCAAGAAATGGCATAGTTGCCATTCCATGCATTTCTAGCTAATGAGACAAGTATAACTAGAAGATAGTCTTATAGAAATTATTTTTGAGGATGAATGGGTGGTAAGGAGCAAGAATATCCTTTCAAATGTTATTTTGAGGAAGAGTTAAGTTTATGGAGAGAGTTGGTGGTGGACGTTGGCAAGTGACCGATAGGATTAAGTGAGACAGAAAGGGTTGGAAACAGTTTTGACTAGGGTTCAAAACCATCCCCCATAAATGGGTGGCATACCACAAAATGCACATTCAAGTGCATAGGTAGTTAGAGTAGATCAAAAATAAGAGGAATAGGTCATAGGATGGTCTCTGAACAATTTCCTTTGAAGTTTAAAAGTATAGGCAAAAGTGCATCTGATAATAGTCAAATGGTCAGTGATTTGATTAGGTTCAGAAATAGGATTAGAATAAGTATCAGATGGCCTCAAATGACTAGGTGGCAATGGAGAGAATGGAAGAACACATGCCAAATATGAGTTCTAGGAAGGTACAGTGCTATGGATAGAATAGATGAGCTTAGTATAGGTGTTGGAAAATTGAATCTGTTAACAAACAGGAAGATAGTCTGCACACTAGGTGTTCGATGAAATGTCTGCAAGAGATGAATTTCTAAATCTGAGTGAGACCTTTTTATGGTTGGATGAAGATGATTCTAATAACACCCTGGGTGCTTTCCTTGGTTAGTTTGATTAGTTTTAAGATTCCTCAAAATGGGGCTCCTAATGTCTCATGATAAGACTAAGACATTAGAGTTAGGGATTCAGGATTGAAAGGATAATAACAAGATGGGTTTTATTTGAAGGATAGCATGAAAACAACTTATATGCGATAAAATAATAATGGATGTATTCTAAATTGGTTAGGCCACAGGCCTATATGAGGATTATATCCACACACAAACAACATATCAAAGTCAAACAAAGTCACACAAAGCCAACTCACCACACAAGGTCAATCATTTGCAGCTAATCTAGCATCACCAGAAACAATGATTGAACAAGTGTTCAATGGTGATCATGCCAAGGTCAAGTGGAAAAGAATTTCAAATAAAGGAGTAAAGCTTTTGTAGATTCTTCAGAAACTAGTGGAGACATAGCATCTCCTTTAGAAAGTTTTCTTAAAGGTGTTTAAATCCTTTTATAATTGACAAATAGAAAAAAAAATATAAGTTTGTAAAAATAGTGGGACCACTCTGCTTCGTAGGTCCGATAATTTTGTAAATACTTAGTTTTGATAAAAGCTTTGTCTCAAAGATAAATCTTGGCTCTTGTTTTGGTCAAATAAGACAATATGAGAAAGGAGAGGTTGCCAAGATAATGGTTTTGGGAAAATAGCTAGAAGCATAAATAAAGGCATGATCACAAGGGCACAAGGATTTTGTTGGTTCACAATAGTGTTCAACAAGAACTCAAACAGACATCACTAACATAACAACCAAGACAAACAAGCAAGAAATAGTACTTCCAGAGGTTTGCACAAAAAGTTTTTGTTGGCCCTCATTTTTGGCTCACTAATCACTGCTTAAACAGAGTTACAAAAAGTAGGGTGTTACAGCTCTTCCCCCCTTAAACAGAATCCCGTCCCGAGATTCCTAAGCGTAGGAGTAAAAGGTGCTAAGACTAAGTTAGAGTTAGGCCTCCATGGTTGCTCTCCCAACTCACCGGTGGTACTTTGAGTTGCATCACAGACTTTCTTTTGCCGAATACGTATATCATCTTCCTTTGCTGTAGTTGATGGCTAAAGAGTTGATGTTGCCAAAAATATCGTACCGAAACCTTGTCAGGACATTTTTAAGGTTAGCGGGGTTATGCTATCTAGTAGGTCCTAAAAGATTCTTCGAGAGTTAGAGGATTTTCAGCCCGCAAATTGAGGTCTTGAAGAGTAGAGGCTTATCAGGTAGCTTTTGCTGTCTTGGGGGTTGTTGCTCCCTTCGTGTAGATTGATGGAGTCTTCAATTCTTGGTGTTGCGTCTGGAAGCTGGATGTTGGTGTAGACCCTTAATCTTGAGCTTGCAGTCCATTAAGGATGGTAGACAAGAGCATTTATGCTTCGGTCTTGATAGGCACGTCAATCTGTTGACTTAGTACTCTATGCTTCCTAAGTACCAAAGCGCAGGTTAGTCTTGGTAGAAACCATTTTTCTGGGTTGTCTTGCGATTGAGCTAAAAACACTCCAGGTGGCAGAGCACCACCAATGGTGTGTCTTCCAGTGGTCAATTGTCTAATTCTTCTTGTCTTCGGGTTGGTGGCGACCATTGAAGATCTTGCTTCTCCACCTTCTTGCAGCCTTGACGATCTTGAGGTATATTCAGATACCTTGAGTTGACGTCCTCTTCCGCTAAATCTTCATGTGGATTTCTACCCGTGGCATAAGTCAGTTTTGGTTTCAAAATCGCCAAATTTTGAACAAGCGAGTGAGTTAGTTAGAAAAGTCTTCACTTCTTCCCGTTGCTACCTCCATTGGTATCTCCTAAATGTAGAGTCGGCGTTGAAGGCTCAATTTTGGAGAGTCTTCACTCTTCTTTTTGCTTGGTGGAGATCAAGCACGTGAGTCTTCGGGCTTCAAGTGAAGATAACGGGTTGACCTTCGAAAGTTAGGCTTGGCTTTGATACTTACATGCCCCATGTCAGTTGGCTTGTTAGAAGATTAGCAAGGGTTGGGGTGTGTCAAGAGAGTACCATCAATGTTAGCGAAACTGTAGATTTAAGGTTTGGGCAACCTAGGTTAGTGAAGTCTTTGTCTTCTAGAAGTCTTTTGTAGTCCAGGCGGGTCTGTCTTCTGCTTCCCGGATGTTGTAGATAGATCTTGGTGAAGCTTGAAGCACATAGCAAAAATTGTCGTGTCGGATCTTAGGGAGGCGTTGTGAGAAGAGTTATAATCCTCTATTTCCTAGGCTAGAGTTAGCAGTTTATTGCTAACATATCTATGCGACTTGAGCTGACATAAATAGATAAGAGGGAACACACAGTAGAGAGTGGTTTCCTAACCAAGGTTCTTTTACACACCAGAAGGTTTTTAAGGCCAAGAGGCCAAAACAAACACAATCACAGGGTAACAATACACACTCAAGAAACACATCAAGCAACTGCAAACACTATCAAGAACACACAAGGCAAACAACAAACAATTGCAGAAATCACACGGGGTACTTCAAGTACCAACGACGCCTAACATCGCACGATAGTTGGGGTTAGTCCTATTCATCCTAGGGTCATGGTTGGCCATAGTTGTTGATGTCTTCATTCTCCTTGACTCTCGCTTCAGCAGAAACTTGATGGTAGTTGGTGGTGAAGTTGCAGTGTTGTAGAGCCGTTGATGTTGACTTGGGAAGTGCAGTTTTGTGAGTCTTCTTGTATCACATCACATGGTTATGAGGCCTTTAGAGGGGTTGCTGAAGTGTGCCCTTGGTGGCATACACGCCCGACAAACCTAATAAATACTAGTCAAGCAACTAAGTACTTGGTCCTTGGCGACTGCAAAAGTGCAAGTCCGGGGAGGAACAAGGTTAGCTTCTTGACAGAGCAGTTGGGGTCAACCAAAGGCAGAATATTGGTCAACACTCTTCTTTCTTTGCAGTTGGCGAGGTTTGAATACGTCCTTCTGAATAGTTGCTCCATCATGTCCTGCTAAACTTCCAGTCTATTTGGGGTGCAACGTCCATTAACTAAATTTGAAGTGGAGGAGACGAAAGAGTAAAACCCTAAAATGGTTTGGAAATCAGAGAGGTAAGATTAGAAGTTTTGAAGAGATAAGAGGAGTATAAGCCACTCTATTGGCCGATTAGGAGAATAAACTTTGAAATTAGTTTTATCCAAGATACCACTTTCCTAACTAACGCCCATGCTAACTAAGGTCTCCTACAGTCAGGATGGCTCTGATACCAACTCTGTGGGGACCCCGGATTACCCATCCGGAATACCCGATATGCATACAATTCACGATCCCATGATCAGTGTGTCGTGAATCCACATATCCGAGTTGATAACAGAATTACATCATCCATTACATCACCGAGTAATATACTTACAATTGGTCACATGACCAAGCATGCTATTGCCACGCAGGGCAAGTCTACAACTAAGCAGCGGATACCAAACAGCGTTGATGACCTACGTTATGCCTACTACCCTACAGGCAACTGACTGGGAGACGTTCCTAGTTCACAACGGCGTCATCGAACCACTCTCCATCATCCTCATAACTTTCTTCATAATCTAACCAAGTTAATAGCCAGGGACAAAGCCGTGCGTACATTTGAATTGTACTCGCAAACCATCTAAGGGAGAGAGTTTGATATGCAGTATGGCTGTAGCACGGATAGGCTCTAGTCTAATTTGCTTTCTTCAAAAACACGGTTTTCTCGTGTCGATATAGCATGTCCAGAACCATGTTCTACGACATCTCTATATCCTTATTAAAACATTTATAAAACAATTTTAGTAAAATCTCTAGGAAAGGGGGAAACTCATTTGGTTTTCATGAGAGAGAGCCAGTGGTCAATCAAACATGACCACCTTCCTTTATAAAACCAGGTCAATCACACATGACCATCTCCTTTCCCTTCGGCAGTACCCTGCAAGTACTCTGAACCATAACCGTGCCACGACAGTACCCTCCGAGTACTTCGTCCAACACCTTTCTCCATTTTCTCGAAAACTTTTTGTAGAACCAAAACTCGACATAGGTTAAGTATGGCCATTCCAACCATCCATGACCGAGGACGCGGCTATTCGAATAGATTACACTCTGCAGAGGTTGTACACTTTACCAACACCATCCGATAAATCCGCCGGGATACCACCACGAACCGTCATACATAAGTATGCGGGGTTCGGATAATCGATCTGAGCCTTCCATCTATCCGCCTTAGTACGGGTGCCTACCCTGTGGAGTATACATCCCCGGCAAACCCTGGCCGTCTACCTCCGTCGAGCATAGTTCCAGTGCCAGGGCAGGAGAAACCCAAGTGTCTTCCGGGCGGGTAGCCTATTGGCGGGCCCGCAATACTGTTGCCCACCACTTGCGACAACCCGGATTCCAGGGTCCTACAAACCCTTATATAGTGCGAGGCTCCCTGCACTAAGGCAGATAAACTTCGGACTAAGCCCCGTCCCATACCAGGGTAATGTGGTTGCACGGGTTAAATTGGTTTGGCGAACACTTATACACAATGCCTTTTTCTTAAACCCACCATCTCCTTTTTCCTCCATTTTCCAGAATATATTTTCCTGAAATCACTTCAGTGGAATAGAGCACTATTCCAAGGTTTTTGAAACCATTTTTCAAAGTCCCATTTGAGTGTTCCCAACCTAGAGTTTTTGCTCCACTACAAAGTTTTCCAAAGGCTATGATGCTAACCATCACGCCACTAATTCTGGGGAATAAGTAGGTGTCAAGATAGGGGTCATCCATGAGGATGATATCATTTGACTTGTGGAGCTAAGTCACCAACAATTGCTATTTAGAGGCAATAGCAACAGAGAACAATGCATTTTCATAAACAGTAATAAATCATGCAATAAGTAAAATTGGGATCAGATATGCAACAAGTTTAGATGGCTTGCCTTGGTTGGCTTGTCCCTGACCTCCTTCCTCTTGATACTCCAAGACCTCTCCCTCCTCCGCACACTCGTCTTTCGAATCTATCGCCGGAAAAATAAAAGCACACAATAAGCATACACGCATACACAGGTCACAAGCACTTCATCACTCAATATCACCTAATCAAAGAGTATCAGAAGCAAATATGTTTAGAATCTAAAATAAGATTTCAATAGATTTTTAGTAGCAAGGTAATCCTATTAAAACTAGGGTTTTCCAAACATAGCAAGCACATCACCACTTCACCTCAAACAAGCATGCAGGTGGCCACATAGGTCAAATAACAAATTCAGCATGCTTACAGCTAAGCAACAAGTTTTCTGAACCAAGACTTCATCTTATAAAAGTAAAGCTACTTCATTAATAGGGAAAACAAATTTTAATAGAAAATAACCCTATACTCAACACAAACATCAAGCAGGCATAAAACTTGATCAAAACATGTCAACCAGCATAGCATCAGCTAGCTAACACAATTACAAATCCAACCCAATTGGAATCAACCCAAAATAGGTTAGGGTTGAATTATAATGAATTTCCTAGTCACAACTACCACTAGAAAAGAAAAATAAACCCCTAAATCTTTTAGTAGCTCCTAAAATTATACCAGAGACCATTCTAGATAGCTAATGAGATGCAGAACACACCAGAGGTGGAATCACTCAAAAATAACAATTATTAAAAGCACAATAGATAAAACCATGTAAAATCCTAATATCACTAAAGTAATTACTGCAGGAAAGATAATGCTCCTAAAATAGCAAAACAAGTTACTCATGCATCACAATACAACAGGAAACCATTGAAAATTGGAATTGCTCAATTTGAATCAACAAAACTCCATATTTGGATTTATGAATGAAAAGTGACTAGATCTACCAACTTAAATTCAAGTAATTCTATAAAGATTAAAATGACATGAAGCCAGTACCACTGGATAGATAATAATCTAAGGAGTTCACAGAAATTTGAATCAATCAAATTGGGCTTATATTTATTTTTCTACGAATTTTGCAAGTTGCAGATCATTTGAAAAAGGATAACAGGATTCTAAAAAAAAGAAGCATCGGGCCGGATCTGAGCAGACCCAGGCCGCACTTCACTGGGCTGGCCTAGATCAGCGTGGACGCGCGCGCGAGGCGCTGACTGAATCGGCCAGGGCGGGCCTGCTAGCCAGCGGCCCAAGAAAGCCGAAACGGTAAGGAGGATGGGGGATCGTCCGATCTGAACCCGATCGACGGTCCTCCATCGTCTTCCTCCTCTGGCTGTGCGAGAAAGGTTGGGGAAACCCTAGCTCTTGCAGGGACCGAGCGGGGGCTCACCTAGAGACTCCCTGGGATGCCGGCGTGTAGTCTAGGCGACGCGGCGCTCCGCGGCGACCTCAGCGGTGGGCGGGAACGGCGGGTCAGACTCTGGAACGGTGAACTCCACATCGGTGATGGTGATGCTTTGTTTGGTGCTCCAGAGGGTCGACGGCCCAACGTTCCTGGTTCAAGATAAGATTGGGGTTAGATAGCTGCGGCTGGGGAAGGTCCATTCATCCAGGAAGAAAGGGAAGAGAGGGTCTAGATCCGCAGCATTCTTCTCCTCTTCCCCGCAGAACAACAATAGGTTTTCTCTCTTTCTTCTCTGTTACAGGCCATGGGGCGGTTCTGGGTGCTCGGGAAGGGTAGGGTGTTGGTGTGGGAACCGAATGGGGGTGATTAGAGAGGTTGGAGGGGTCGGTGCCCTTTTATTTCAGAGAGGGAGTGAGGTAGGGTGGTAATGTCGGTTTGGGACAAGTGGGGTCCATGGAGAGGCTTTGGTTGGTTGGCTGGGATGGTGGAGAGTGTGAGAGAAGGGCAGGAGGGTTTGGCTTCCCTAGGAAGGATGGTTGCTGCAAGGTTTAGTTGAGGTTGGCAAAAAAAATTTAATATAGGTCTCCTCCCTCTCCCTCCAAATACTACAAGACAAAGGAGAGGAGGGTTGCTACAGTAAATTTCATCCAGGGGGAGTTGAGGGTGCTGGAGTGGTTAAAGTGGTGGTTTGGGGTGAAGTGTCAAGAAGATTTAGTTAATTAGATGGAGATGGTGTTGTATGCATGCATGGCTCAATACATGCACTTTGAACAAAACTTAATTACCTCTAGCAAGGTACATGTGTGAATATACTAGAGAGGGTAGTGATAGAACTAGAGATGGCCTTGCCAAGTTTTGCAAATTATACTTGGGTACCAACATTTGCATCTTGAAGATGGGTCCTAATATACTTTGCTCAAGATTTGTGGAGATGGTGAAGAGGAGCAATTAGGGTTTTTGAGGCAATAGGATTTTTCATGCCCAAGATAGAATAGTAGAGGTCTATAAAATGTATATGGAGAGAAAAGGTGCAAGAAATGGCATAGTTGCCATTCCATGCATTTCTAGCTAATGAGACAAGTATAACTAGAAGATAGTCTTATAGAAATTATTTTTTAGGATGAATGGGTGGTAAGGAGCAAGAATATCCTTTCAAATGTTATTTTGAGGAAGAGTTAAGTTTATGGAGAGAGTTGGTGGTGGACGTTGGCAAGTGACCGATAGGATTAAGTGAGATAGAAAGGGTTGGAAACAGTTTTGACTAGGGTTCAAAACCATCCCACATAAATGGGTGGCATACCTCAAAATGCACATTCAAGTGCATAGGTAGTTAGAGTAGATCAAAAGTAAGAGGAATAGGTCATAGGATGGTCTCTGAACAATTTCCTTTGAAGTTTAAAAGTATAGGCAAAAGTGCATCTGATAATAGTCAAATGGTCAGTGATTTGATTAGGGTCAGAAACAGGATTAGAATAAGTATCAGATGGCGTCAAATGACTAGGTGGCAATGGAGAGAATGGAAGAACACATGCCAAATATGAGTTCTAGGAAGGTACATTGCTATGGATAGAATAGATGAGCTTAGTATAGGTGTTGGAAAATTGAATCTGTTAACAGACAGGAAGATAGTCTGCACACTAGGTGTTTGATGAAATGTCTGCAAGAGATGAATTTCTAAATCTGAGTGAGACCTTTTTATGGTTGGATGAAGATGATTCTAATAACACCCTGGGTGCTTTCCTTGGTTAGTTTGATTAGTTTTAAGATTCCTCGAAATGGGGCTCCTAATGTCTCATGATAAGACTAAGACATTAGAGTTAGGGATTCAGGATTGAAAGGATAATAACAAGATGGGTTTTATTTGAAGGATAGCATGAAAACAACTTATATGCGACAAAATAATAATGGATGTATTCTGAATTGGTTAGGCCACAGGCCTATATGAGGATTATATCCACACACAAACAACATATCAAAGTCAAACAAAGTCACACAAAGCCAACTCACCACACAAGGTCAATCATTTGCAGCTAATCTAGCATCACCAGAAACAATGATTGAACAAGTGTTTAATGGTGATCATGCCAAGGTCAAGTGGAAAAGAATTTCAAATAAAGGAGTAAAGCTTTTGTAGATTCTTCAGAAACTAGTGGAGACATAGCATCTCCTTTAGAAAGTTTTCTTAAAGGTGTTTGAAATCCTTTTATAATTGTCAATTAGAAAAAAAATATAAGTTTGTAAAAATAGTGGGACCACTCTGCTTTGTAGGTCCCGATAATTTTGTAAATACTTAGTTTTGATAAAAGCTTTGTCTCAAAGATAAATCTTGGCTCTTGTTTTGGTCAAATAAGACAATATGAGAAAGGAGAGGTTGCCAAGATAATGGTTTTGGAAAAATAGCTAGAAGCATAAATAAAGGCATGATCACAAGGGCACAAGGATTTTGTTGGTTCACAATAGTGTTCAACAAGAACTCAAACAGACATCACTAACATAACAACCAAGACAAACAAGCAAGAAATAGTACTTCCAGATGTTTGCACAAAAAGTTTTTGTTGGCCCTCATTTTTGGCTCACTAATCACTGCTTAAACAGAGTTACAAAAAGTAGGGTGTTACAGAGCGGTTTGGAGTTCTTTGAAAAATTGGCACATACATGCTCTTTTATAAAATTTGGCACTCCTCCCCACTTTTCCTTTCACAAACCATGGCTAACCGAATCCTTCTGGTGCCCACCAGCTTTCACATACCATGGAGGAGTGCCTTTTTTGTTTTCTTTTTTTAGAGGTTACAATGGTCTGACCAGCTCTCTTGCAAAATTAATGACGAGCAGATGAAGCATGCAAGTCGAGGGGTACTTAATTCAATATGGAAGATAGCAAACCCGACCACTACGTCCTCATGAGCTAAAAACAGTGTCACAAAATGAGAAGTATTTGAAGGTTTTTTGAAAGGTAGCACATGAAAATTTACTTGGAATGGTTTGAAATACCGTGCATAGGAATTTGTAGTGGACTCTTTGGAAAACTTTGGATTTTGGGAGTTGGATGCACGAGAAGTATTCCCTCTCAATACAGGTGAAGGCTAGCAAAAGACTGGGAGTGACCAACTAAGAGAGCAATAACGGCCATAATCATGCATATCAACAAAACATTATTAACCAAAGCATGAAGTGGTATCACAAGTCAAAAACCAAATGATCATAGAGGCTTGAGGCGACTGTTTAAAGTCAAACATGGTGTAAGCATGTGCCAAGTCAACCCAAATAAAGCATCAAAGGAGAATACCACAAAAATATGCTTCTATAAGATAAAACAACGCATGATTCTTTCAAAGGCACATTAAGCATTCTCAGTTATTTGTGACAAGTCATGCTACAACAATAACTACTAAGAATATAATCAAAATAATATCAAGCATGACATGATAAAGTCTAAGCAACAGTCTAAACAAGCTCCCTTTTTGCATCACTGTAAGCATAAAACTGTTTACTCTTTTCCAACACCAATCAACCTTTTTGAAACAACTCCCAAAGATGAAAACCAATAGAGACCAGAGGTCTAAACACACCTAGCTAAAAAGAACTAACAAGTTCTAAATAAGAATGAAGGAAAAAAATAAAAGCTAAATGCAGTACTAGAAAAAGAGAACACTCATTGACCGATAAAAGTGAAACTAGGGTGTTCTAGGCAATGGAAATGGAGTGTGTCTTCTCCAAAAGAAACATGTTGGGGTCCAACAATTTATTGTAGCAAACAAAACAAAAGAAAACTGAAAGCATAAATAAAGACGTTCCAAGAAAAACACATAGCATATGAAGCAATAAAAATAGTGTCTTGAAAGATGACCTGATATTTTTGATGATGAAGAAGGGGTGTCGTGGGGCATCCCCAAGATTTGACGCTTGTACTTCTTGGATATTTCTTGGGGTGACATGGACATCCCCAAGCTTGAGCCTTTTTCCATACTTCCTCTGATCTCATCATTCTCCTTTCCCTACACTTGAAAACTTCCTTCATACAAAACTTTACACAATTCTCATTAGCAACATTAGTTTAAACAAGATAGCAAATCCACTCTTGGTTCAGTTTCAACTCAAGTATAACATATATTAACACATAAGTACTGTAGCAACTTCCTCAAAAAGTTCCGTGGTCAATAGAACTCAAGAAGAAAGAGATCAAGAGGCAAATGTAAATAGTGGCAGAAATCTATCAAAACAGAATAGCTGGTAAAGATCAATTTTTTTTGAAAATCTTCTATTACTCAAATCAAAAAGTGCAAAATTAATGAAAGTTATACAATAACCTTGGGCATGTCCACAAGAAATCGCAGATCAAAATGACGTTCTAGGAATTTTCATGAATTTTTATGGTACTGTGTAAAAATCTGTTTTAGGATAGCAACTTCCCCAAATCTTACCTTCCTCCAATTAGAGGTTCTTCTTGGCACAAAAAACGAAATAAAAATGATAAGGAGAGGTCATTACAATAGTAATAACTTCCAAGACTCAACAAATTGAAAAAGTACCGAAAAGAAAAAACATTAGGTTATCTCCCAAGAGTGCTTTTCTTTAACGCCTTTGAGCTAGGCGCAGAAAGTGAGAATCAAGTATTTTCGAATGAAGAAGCATTAAGATCAATACCAGAAGTCTTTTCAACAAGGAATTGTATTTTATCCAAACAAGTTTTAGAAGATCCTTTCTCAACACTCTTGGGTTCACTACTTTCATCAAAAAGGTTTTCAGGAACAATCCAATCAAAATTCTTTTACAAGGCTTCATGCATTCCCACGAGTTTAAAAGGTAATGGTATTTTGATGTCCTACCTATTTGTAACAATAACATATACACATGAGCCAGGCATATTAAAATGCTCAAAGACTTTCCTAGCTTCTATAACAATATCTTTAAATTCTTTATGCAAAGTCTCCAAAATAAAATATTTCTTTTCGGAGTCTTCGATATCATGAAGCTTAAGAAACATTTGCTGCATCATGGGGTTAAGGTTAACAAACCTAGCCTCCAACATGTGAACTAAATAAGCAGCAGCAATTTCATAACTAGGAGCAAGTTCTCCTAAAGATCTATCCTCAACATCTTTGTGCTTACTGACATGATTAAAGAACTCTTCAATATTATCTTTCCCAATTATAGAACTGCTACTTACTGATAAGTCTTTCAAAACATACTTAGGGATCAACATAATTAAATAAAAATAAAGTAACAAAGTACCAACTATAAAAGGAACTATTTTTTGTATTTTTTATAAAGAGATGCAAACAAAAATAAAGTAAATAAACTAAGAAAAACAATAACAAAGTAAAAAGATTGGAAGTGAGAGACTCCCCTTGCAGAAATCGTCTTTCTCCCTGGCAACAGTGCCAGAAAATGTCTTGATGTCTCACAGGACTAGTTGGGAAACCCCAAGAGGAAGGTATGATGAGCACAGCAGTAAGTTTTCCCTCAGTTATGATACCAAGGTTTAATCGACCAGTAGGAGAAAGAAATCACTTCCGAAGGTTGTTGCTAGCTGACTTTGACAATGGCGCCAGAAGAAGCCTTTGATGGCACGGTGTCGGCGCCAATAGCAACGTGGAACCTGCACACAACACAACCAAAATACTTTGCCCCAACTTACAGTGAGATTGTCAATCTCACCAGTTTGCTAAAAACAAGGGATTAAACGTATCGTGTGGATAATGATATTTGTTTACAGTAAGTAAATAATAATTGCGGAAAGTAAATAGTGCTTGCAGTAGAAAGTAATATATGTAAAAGAATGGACCAGGGTCCACAGTTCACTAGAGGTGTCTCTCCATAAAGATAAATAACATGCTGGGTAAACAAATTATAGTTGGGCAATTGACAGAATAAAGAATGCAAAGCAATGCATGTACATGTCATGAAGATCACTATAAGATTCACTTGGGCATTACAAGATAATACATAGACCGTAATCCAACTGCATCTATGACTAGTAATCCACCCACCGGATATCATCCGAACAACCATTGGGTATTAAGTTGCAAGCAACAGATTATCGCCTTAATCAAAGTGTGTAATGTAAACCCTACAAATGTCCTTGAAGAAAAGATTGTTGTTTTCTCCCTAGTAGCAACAACACATCTACAACCTTAGAAATTATTGTCACTCTCCCAGATTACTAAAGGCATGAACCCACTATCGAGCATAAATACTCCCTCTTGGAGTCACTAGCATCTACTCGGCCAAGATATCTACTAACAACGGAGAGCATGCAAGATCATAAATAACATAGACATGATAAATCAACAATCAACTTGACATAGTACTCAATATTCATCGGATCCCAACAAACACAGCATGTAGAATTACATAATGATGATCTTGATCATGATAGGCAGCTCACAAGATCTAGACATGAAGCACAGGGAGGAGAAGACAACCATCTAGCTACTGATATGGACTCGTAGACCAAGGTAGACTACTCACGCATCACTCCAGAAGCTGGCATGGTGATGAAGGAGGCCTTCGGTGATGATTCCCCTCTCTGGCAGGGTGTCGGGAAGAGCTTCTGGATCCTCCCGATCTCGGGACGACGATGGTGGCAGCTTGCAGTATGTTTCGTGGAAAAGTGTTCGTCTCTTTAGGGTTTTCCCGTCGAAGGGAATTTATAGGCGGAAGGGCGATGTCAGGAGGTGGACCAGGGGTCCACACCACCTGGTGGCACAGACAGGGGTGGCCCGCACCACCCTATGGTGCGGCTGCCCTCTGGCCCGTCTCCATCTCTCCTGTAGACTTCGTCTTCGTGTTAGGTAAATAGGAACTTTAGCTTTCATTTTGTCCAATTCCGAGAATATTTCCTGTGTAACTTTTCTGAAACACAAAAACAGCAGAAAATAGGGAACTGGCACTGTGGCATGTCGTTAATAGGTCAGTTCCGGAAAATGCATAAAAATGCCACGAAGTGTAAACAAAACACAAAGCAATTGGTGTCAAACAAGCATGGAGCATCAAAAAATATAGATAAGTTTGAGACGTATCATCCCATCTAGAGTTGCCTTTTTTATGATACTTGTCATTCTGTTTCTCATCTCCTTCTCCATCTCTTCCCTTGTACCCTGAGGCTACTGTGGGGACCCCGGTTTACCACCTGGAATTCCCGTTATGCATACAATTCATGATCCCAGGAAGACCATCATGAATCCACATAACAGAGTTGGCATTACAGAGTACAACATCCATTACATAAATAAGTCGATTAGTCTTACATGGCCACTTGGCCGAATTCAAATGCCTCGCAGGGCAAGTTCACTAAACATAGCAGTGGAATAAAAAGTAGCGTCGGTAGCCCGTGTTGTGCCTCTACCCTACAGGCGACTGACCGGGAGACGGATCCTAGTTCACACCAGCATCATCAAACTCCTCACCATCATCATCGTAGTCTTCTCCATAATCTGGCCAAGTTAATAGCCAGGGACAAAGCTGTGAGTACATTTTGGAATTGTACTCGCAAACCACCTAAGAGGGGACAAGTTGCATGCTATTTGGCTGTAGCAAGGGAAGTTGATTTGAGGCTAGTGCTCAATTCTTATTATAGTTTCTCGTGTCGATATAGCATGTCATACAACATCTCTATATCATAGTTTCTCTTGTCGATATAGCATGTCATACAACATCTCTATATCCTTATTAAAGAAGAATTTTTGTAAAGAAACTTTAGTGAAAGCTCTAGGGAAGGGGGAACTCATTTTCAAGAGAAGAGCCGGTGGTAAATCAAACATGACCACCATCCTTATTAAATCCGGTCAATCACACATGACCACTTCCATTCCTTCGGTAGTACCCTGCAAGTACTCCGAACCATATCCGTGCCACGGCAGTACCCTCCGAGTACTCCGTCCAGCACCTTTCTCCATTTTTCCAAAATCAACCTTTGAAAACAAAACCAACATTGGGCTAAGCAACGGTCGTCCCAACCGACCATGACCGAGGACTTGGCTATACGAATAGATTTACACTCTGCAGAGGTTGTACACTTTACCCACACCATCCGATAAATCCGCCGGGATAGCACCACGGACCGTCATAGACAAGTATGCGGGGTTCGGATAATCGATCATAGCCTTCCATCTATCCTCCTTAGTACGGGTTCCTACCCTATGGAGTATACATCTCGGCAAATCCTGACCGTCTACCTCTGCTGAGCGTAGTTCCAGTGCCACGGCAGGAGAAACCCAAGTGTCTTTCGTCCGGATAAATCCCGAAGGATCCCGATTTACTATTGCCCATAAACTGGCGGCAATCCAGATTCCAGGGTCCTACAAACCCTTATATAGTGTGAGGCTCCCCGCACTAAAGCAAATAAACTTTGAACTAAGCCCCGTCCCATACCGGGGTAATGTGGTTGCACGGATTAATTGTTTTGAGCGAACGCCTAGTGATCACCAATGTCATATAAAAACCACCATCTCCTTTGTCCTCCATTTTGATCAAAACCATTTTTGAAATCATTTTAGTGGGGTAGGAACTACCCCAAGGTTTTCGGAAACATTTTATAAACTTTCTTTGAGTGTTCCCATTCCTAGAGTTTTAGCTCCACTAGAAGGTTTATCAAGGGCTTTGTTGCTAATCAACAAGCCACTAGTTCAGGGGTGAAGAATAGGTAATCAAGGGGGTCATCTCGATGGATGGTAACAATTTGACTCGCGGAGCCTGAGTCAACAAATAATTGCTACAAGAACTATAGCAATATAAATCCATGCACTTTAATAAAACAGAAGGAGATATGCAAATGTGTAAATAGGATTTCAGATATGCATCAAGTTAGATGGCTTGCCTTGGCTGGCTTGTCCCTGGTCCTCCTCGTCCTGATACTCATACACTTCACCTTCCTCGGTACACTCCTCGTTCGATTCTATCGCCGGGAAAAATAACAACGCACAAATAAATATACAAGAATATGCAAGTCACAAACATTTCAGCACTCCATACCATATCATCAAAGAGTATCAGAAGCAAACAAGTTTAGAAAACAATCAAGATTTCATAAGTTTCTAATTAACAATTATCCCTATTAGAACTAGGGTTTCTTATATAGAGCAACACAACAACATCCTATCTCAATCAAGCATGAAGTCAAGCAAATGAACCAAAACATCACATCCAGCATACTTGCAGGTTGACAACAATCTTAAGAACCTAACAAAGTTTGATTTACTGAAAAACAATTGGTGGTTAATTTCCTATGAATTAATCAATAGGAAATAGCACTAGAGCACCAAAATAATCCTCAGATATTCTCTGAGCTTCAGAAAAATATGAGGTAAAGTGCTTTGGAAAGCTCTTCCAGAACATAATCAAACAAAGTTGGATTCAACACAAAATTCCATTTCTACTGCAAGTGGTGATTTTCCTAAGATTAATTACACATAATGCCATTTTAATTACTACTGCAAGAATATAAGTACTAAAATAGCAAAACCAGTGAGTTAAGCAAGATATCATAATAAGCTATCACTAAAAATTGGATTCATTCATTTTAAACACACAAAACTCAAGATTTACAATTAAGTATGAAAAGGGGCTAATTTAACATCACTAATTATCATTTGTTCTACAGTGCCCCTAAAATTATGAGACCTATGCCATCTGAATGGTATCATGATAACCTACTCAGGGAAATTTGAATCACCTCATTTGAATGCACAGAACAAATTTTATGGAATTTCAAAGTTTGCAGATTAATCCAAATAACAGAGCATTTTCTTAAAAAAAATCGCGCGGGCCAGATCTGCCCGGACTAGGCCAGTCTGGCGCGAATCCAGCCCAGATTCACCCGCGGCATGCAGGAACTGCCGATTCAAATGGCTGGCCAATGGGGCCCACCGGTCAGCGCCTCTGGGAGGCCGAATCGGTACGCGCCGTTCCTGGCCGTTCGATCAAGTGGAGATCGACAGCGCTTGATCGTCGTCTCCGCGACAGAAGGATATGACGTCGGCAAGGCTAGGGTTTCACTAGGGTGGTGCGGTGCTCACCTAGGGCTCGTCGGCGATGATAGGATGGTGTGGATCGGCGGCGGAGTGTCGGAGATGCTCGATGATGTTGTCAGAAAGGTGAACGGGACCGTACTTCATGTTAACTCGCCGCCATCGTTCCCAGGTGCTCCGGCGAGGTTGATGATGTCGTCGGCTACCGGTAGATCTAGGGAACAAAAAGTATAGCGTTAGTCTCGCAAAAGATCTGGGAAGCCAGAGAGGGAGAGGAGAGAGGCCAGCGGTGTCGCGCGTGACGGCAACCTTCCCCTTTCTTCCTCGGCTTTGGTATTCCTCCGACGAGCTCGCTAGGGCTGGGCACAGCGAGGGAGAAGGTGGCTGGCTGCATGTGAGCTTGCAGCGGGGAGGGGATGCTGAAAGGGGGCAAATGGTGAGTAGAGCGGGCAAGAAGAGGGGTTGCTGGGCTTTATCTGCTCGCGGTGGTCGTGGTTTAGGGTGCACTCGACAGAAACAATTGGGGGGTTTGGGCAGCATGCTGGGGATGGCGTTGTGGTCTCAGTCTAGTGATGCATGGGAGAACGCGAGTGGCTTCCTGTCCCGGTCGCAAATCGATCGGGTTCAGTTAACGTGCGATAAAATCATGTCACGGCCAGGGCGAGTGAGGGCTCGAGCGTGCAGGGCAAATGTGGCGTGGCGACGTAGCTTCGATGCCGTGTAGGCTCGTGTGCTGCTGGGGAGAAAAGCATGCGTGCACGATCGGGAACATAGCGCACGCTCTCGGCGTCCATGGTGCGTGCGCGGTGCAGTCAGAGCGCGGGCTACGGGGTGGCCTACAGGCAGCGTGGTCGGCTGCTAAGGGTTGGGCGACGGGGGCGGTGTGCCTGGGAGTTCACTGGCGCGGCTGCAGGCGCTGGCGTGCTATCGAGGCCTCGGTCTCCAACGGGCGCGCTCTGGTTGGCATCGGCACGAGAGAGAGGGAGTGGTGAGGTAGGGGAGGTGAGTGTCTTGCAGGTGGGGTCCTGGTGCATCTCCTGGGCGGCGGCTCAACGCTGGTTGGGGGTTGGGGTGGCTAGAGTGAGAGAGGGGGAGAGTGAGATCTTGGCAAAGATTGCCTCGGGCTTCCCCCTCCTTTTGTGTCCAACCGCATGGGACAAAGAGAATAAGAGAGGGGGAGAGAGAGATGGCCGGCTAGGGTGTGTCCTGGTCGATTTTGCAAAGAAATAAGAGAAAAGAAAAGAGAAAGAGAAGGATTTGATGAATTTGGCCAAAATTCATTTGAATTTTGAAAAGTTCAAAGTTTAGATCCAAAGGTGGTGGGGAATGGTTCAGAGGTGTTTTTAAATGGATAGCAAGGCATTCACGAAGTTTCAATGTTTTTGGCCAAGTGTAGATAGGGTTTTGGACGAGTTCCTATTTTCCAATATGAGGTGCAAAAATAAAGTTTAAACAAAAGAGAGAATAAGATCGTTGGTGTCAAGCATCCATTCTCCTAGATCTAGCAATAGCATGAAATCATAGCACACATTCTTGCATTCATGCAACATGTTCAATTGAAATTTGAAAAGAAAAGGAATTAAGTAGCACACACACATGCACATGAAATCATGGTGCAAAACAAGCAAACAATGATCTAGGTTTAATCTTTCTAGGTTTGAATGACATTTGAATAATTTGCAAACCAACACACATATTAAATCACACTTGCAAGAATTTAAGAAGAAAGAATCCTAGAATAAAGGATTTTATAGAATCACCCCAATGCACATGAAATCATGCATACACACATATGAGTTCCACTCCTAGCACACATGCACACAAGCACAAAATATCTTATAAAAAAATTTAGTTTCTCCTGAATAAAGCATTAACTGGTCTTAATATGCATTACAAAAAGTGGGGTGTTACAGACCTTCCCCCCTTAAAAGAATCTCATCCTGAGATTTGGTAGCTAAGCATTGAGTAACTCGGGAAACTCTCGCTGAAGATAATCTTCACGTTCCCACGTGGCCTCATCTTCGGTATGGTTACTCCACTGAACCTTGTACATGTTGATCTTTCGTCTACGGGTGAGACGGACATCTTTTCCCAGAATACGGATTGGCCTCTCACGGTAGGTCAGGTCATGGTTGAGGTCAATGGTATCTTGATCAACCTCCTTGAAGGTTTCGGGCTGGTTAGGGGCTTGGAGACACTTGCGTAGCTGGGAGACTTGGAAGACATCATGAAACTCGGATAACTTCAGGGGTAGTTCTTGTAGGACAATTCTCCTCGGCGTTCAAGGATCTTGTATGGGCCGATGTAGCGGGGTGCAAGCTTTCCCTTCTCATGGAAACGCTGCATACCCCTGAGTGGAGTCACTCGGAGATAGACAAAATCTCCCACTTGGAAGGTAAGGGGTCTTCGTCGGGAATCCACATAACTCTTCTGTCTTGATTGCGCGGCCTTCAATCGGTTTTGGATTAGTTGTACTTGCTCTTTGGCTTCCTTGATGATATCAGGACCGAATACTTGGCTTTCTCTAGTTTCCGACCAATTGAGAGGGGTCCGGCATTTACGGCCATATAGGGCTTCGAAGGGGACCATTTGAAGACTAGCTTGGTAGCTATTATTCTACGAGAATTCGGCGAATGGTAAGCAGTCCTCCCATTTGGCTCCATAAGATAGGACGCAGGCGCGGAGCATATCCTCAATAATCTGGTTGACCCTCTCGGTTTGACCTCCTGTTTGCGGATGATAGGTTGTGCTAAACGAAAGCTTGGTCCCTAAGGCTTCATGGAGTTTTGCCCAAAAACGAGAAGTGAATTGGGTACCTCGATCGGATACGATGGTCTTGGGTACTCCATGTAAACTCACAATCCTGGAGATATAAAGATCGGCGAGTTCTCTACCATTGTGGGTGGTCTTGACCGGAATAAAGTGCGTGACCTTGGTTAGGCGATCAACAATGACCCATATAGAGTCATGTCCCCTGTTTGACCTTGGCAGGCCAAGGGATGAAGTCCATACCAACTTCTTCCCATTTCCACATGGGTACCTTCAAGGGTTGCAGCAGACCCGCAGGTCTTTGGTGTTCGGCCTTGACACGCTGGCAGACGTCGCACCGGGCAATATAAAATGCTATCACTCACTTCATTCCATGCCACCAAAACTGCTCTTTCAAGTCTTGGTACATTTTGGTGCCTCCTGGGTGAATCGAGTAGGGAGTATCATGGGCCTCCTTCAAGATGAGCTGCTTCAACTCTTCGATACTAGGGACGCATAGGCAGCCATTATACCAGAGCACACCTTGCTGATCAATCGAAAACCCAGGCACTTCTTCATGTCCCATCCTACGCTTGATTCCTTCAATGCTCTCATGTCCTTTTCTGAGCTTCCTTGATTTGATCAAAGAGAGTAGGTCGTACTTCAAGGTTGGCTAAGAACCCATGGCTCACAAGCTCAAGTCCAAACCTTTCAAACTCTTCACATAGGGTAGGCTGGCTGGTCTTTAGCAGGGCATTTAGGGAGCAAGGCTCTCAGCTGAGGGCATCGGTGACCACATTCACCTTGCCCGGATGATAATGAATGGCTAAATCATAATCCTTGATAAGCTCAATCCATCTCCGCTATTTCATGTTTAACTCCTTCTGAGAGAAAATGTATTTCAAGCTCTTGTGGTCGGTGTAAATCTCGCATTGGTTTCCCATAAGATAGTGTCACCAAGTTTTGAGTGCATATACGACGGCAGCAAGCTTTGGGTCATGGGTAGGATAGTTTAGCTCATGTGGGCGCAGTTGACGGGATAGGTAAGCAATGACCTTGCCATCTTGCATCAGAACACTCCCAAGTCCAAGCTTGGAGGCGTCGCAATAGACTTCAAAGCTCTTGGTGATATCGGGCATGGTCAATATAGGGGCTGATACGAGCCTCTTCTTGAGTTCCTGGAAACTCTGCTCGCACTTCTCAGTCCACTCGAACTTCTTGTCGTTCTTGAGGAGCTGAGTCATCGGGCGAGCAATGCTGGAAAAACCTTCAACAAACTTTCGGTAATATCCAGCTAATCCGAGGAATGCTCGAACTTCAGTGGGATTGGTCGGGGCTTTTCTCTCCAAGATGGAGGTAATCTTTGATGGGTCAACAGACACTCCCCCAGCTGAGATAACGTGTCCCAAGAATCCAACTTCCTTGAGCCAAAATTCACACTTGCTGAACTTGGCATAAAGCTGGTGCTCTCGTAAAGTTCCCAATACTAGCGGCAGATGCTCTGCATGCTCTTCCTCGGTCTTGGAATAGACCAAAATGTCATCAATGAATACCACCACAAACTTGTCAAGGAACTTCATGAACACCTTGTTCATGAGATTCATGAAATAGGCTGGGGCATTGGTCAGGCCAAAGGACATCACGGTGTACTCAAACAAACCGTATCGTGTGGTGAAGGCGGTCTTGGGAACATCGGACTCGTGGACCTTTAGCTGATGATATCCAGTGCGGAGATCGATCTTGGAGAATACCTTGGCTCCATTCAGCTGGTCAAATAGGTCTTCAATTTTTAGGAGTGGATACTTGTTTTTGATCGTCACATTGTTCAACTTACGGTAATCCACACACAGTCGAATGGTATCGTCTCGCTTGTCCACAAATAGAACAAGCGATCCCCAAGGTGACGCGCTGGGACGGATAAGACCCTTGCTGAGCATATCAGCGAGCTGTCTCTTTAACTCTTCTAACTCTTGGGGGTTCATGCGGTAGGCTCTTTGTGCTATAGGGGCTGTTCCGGGAATCAATTCAATAATGAACTCAATATCCCGGTCAGGGGGCATACCTGGCAACTCTTCGGGGAAAACATCGGGGTACTCACATACCAGCAGAACTTGGTCAAGGGTTGGTCTACACACAGACTTCTTGTAGTAAGCTTTGCGGGATGGTATGGTTGCAACGTGTTCAATCTGAATACCTTCGCTGTTGGTCACGACTATAGACTTCCTGGCGCTGTCAATGTGCCCCTGATACTTGGACATCTAGTCCATTCCCAGTACCACATCCAAACCCTTCGTGCCTAGAATGATTAAATTGGCTTTGAAAGACACCCCGTGGATATCTACCGGCACATCTATGCAATTTCTCTTAGTTTTCATAACTGACCCGGGGATCTGAACTAGCATAGCCCTAGGCATCATGGTTGATTCTAACTTTCCTTTTGCAACAAAGTTTTCAGTCATGAAGGAATGAGAGGCGCTAGAATCAAATAGCACTCTTGCAGGGATGGAGTTGACGAGAAACGTACCCAGAACAACATCGGGTGCTTCAGCAGCTTCCTCAGCAGTGACATGGTTCAGGCGGCCCCTTGCAGTATTGGCTTGGTTCTTCTGGTTCTTCCCAGTGGGTCCACGGCCTTGACCCTGGTTGGGTCTCAGTGCGCTGAGGCTCGGTGCAGAGGGCTTCTTCAGAGGGCACTCCTTAGAAAAGTGTCCCACCACAGGTGTAGCATCCGCTGCCTTGGCTGCGGTTGGTGTGGTTGAATGTGTTGCGGTTACCTCCAGAGAAGTTCCCGCCTGAGCGGCGGTTGCTGGAATACTGGCGATTTGGGTTATTGGGCCTGGGGGCTTGAGAGGCAAACCTCTATGGAGGGGGCGCAGCCCTGGATGGGGGCAGGCTGTGGGACCGCTATCCACTAGGTCCACCCTGACTCATCATTCTCCGCTTGCGGCTCTCGCGGGTGGCCTTGTTCTTGTCTTCAACCATTATTGCAGCATCCACCATAGCTTCCAGATCAGGGTAGTGCACGGCGACAAGATAGGTCTGCAACTCCTCCTGCAGTCCATTGAGGAACCTTTCCCTCTTCTTCTTATCAGTATCAATGTCATTGGGGGCATACCTTCCCCAGGTGGTGAACTTGTCAAGATACTCAGGAACACTCATCCCTCCTTGCTTCAGATTGAGGAACTTGTCCCTCATGATCTTGATGAGTCCAGAAGGGATGTGGGCCTTGCGGAACTTGGTCTTGAATGCTTCCCAAGTTATCACTTGGCCCTCGGGCTGCATGGCACGGACATTCTCCCACCATGCTCCCGCTGCTCCAGCTAGGAAGTGGGTTGCGTACAGCACCTTATCATTTGCTCCAACTCCAGCATACTCTAGCTTGTTCTCAATGGTACGGAGCCAATCATCGGCATCCAGTGGCTCAGTGGACTTGGAGAAAGTTGGGGGATTGGAGTTCTAGAAATCTCTAAGCTTGTTCTGGGGCTCATCATTGCCATTGCCACCATTGTTGTTGTGGTGGGTGGCAATTTGGGCGAGGTGTTGGAGTGTGGCGAGGTTAGCTTGGCGCTCGGCACATGCGGCTTCACGATCCTCTAACATGAGCCACAACACTTGCGTCATGTCGGGCTCAGGAGGTGGGGGCGGATTGTTTCCAGCGTGGCCTCGCATTTCTGGAGCCATTCTGGAGAGAAGTTTATTTTGTGAGAAACAACAACAATTTAAAATGCGGGGGAAACAAGTTGTGCAACATGACATGAAAAGATATCATAAGAGACATAACTACACCAACATCCATAAGCATATCACATCATCAACCATAGTCATCCAAGTCCGCCACATGCATACATACATACAAAAGAGGTGCCACATAAGTCTAGCACGCATACCACAAAGTCTCATGCAACTCACACCAAATGGTTTCAGCTGAACCATACAACACACATAAATGCAAAAGGGGTCGATCTAGCCACTACGCGACATCCTAAGTGAGATAGCAGTTGGCCGGGTACCTACTCGTCGACGCTAACGTGAGGCACAACCTCCTCGGGGTCCTCCTCACTCGGGGTCGCAGGAGCATAGAAGTCCATGATAGCATCGCGGTCATCACCGCCATCGCTACCACGGTCGTCATTGTCAGTGCTCGTGGGCTCCTCGTCGTAGGCCTCCTGGTGGTCGTCGTCACGGCCAAGTACCTCCTCGTTCTCCTTGCAGAGCTCGGTGGTCTCCTCCTCTAACTCGGACAAGTGGCTCTCAAGTGATGTAACGCCCCACCTTTGAATTAAGGTGGAACACCTGTGTTAAGTGCTATTCTCTGGATCACTGATAGCACCACAGTACAAAATATAGTAATCATTGCAATAGTATCAAATATTACCACGTGGATCTAGATACATAAGTCTTCAAATCTTACAAACCAGCTTAGTCACATGGACTAGTTCAAATAACAGAGTTCAACATAACATAAACACAACGGAAACTAGGGTAGTAGTGAGCCTTCATCTTCACCATGTGCCACAGGCAGTCATGTTGGAATGTAGACTCGAGATCCTATCACTTAATCCTCATCAGCATATCCTGCACATTTGAATATGCAGCCCCATGAACGGGGGTCAGTACAATGATGTACTGGCAAATGACACATATTTGGTGGCTGTTGTGAGGGAACTAACTACATGATATTTGGCTAGTGGATCTCTTGGCTAGTTTGCATAAAGCCAATTTTGTCCTACTCTTTTCCAAAACTTTCTTTCAAAATTTTATTTTTCAAGGGTCGAGATAACCCCCAAATACTACATACTAGCTAGGTATGTAATACTGGGTGAAACTCAACAAAGTCGGAACAACAGAAACCACCACCCCTCGGAGTGAATGGCCCTGAGCCCCTAACCTAGGGGTTTCTAGTCAAGTTTTAATCATTCGGAAATGGTGATGAGATTCTTCTGTACATTCCATGTCTAGAGACTCAAATTGTCCATAACCGGGGAAATGGCTAATCGATTAGTTTGACACCCTGTAACAACCCAAATATTTGTAATCCACTTCCTATGAATTAAAGTGCCAAATTTTGGACCAATTAAAACTTTTTCATTCATATTGCATGTATGCATATATTTTCTATTATATGTCTTTTATGATTTCATGTGTGTTATAAATTGTTGTGCAATAGTTAGTTAATTCTAACTTAACCAACAGAAGCATTAGAGAAGGATTATAAGAGCTAAAGAAACCAGAAACAAAAGAAAGGAAGAAAAAGAGAAGAAAAAGTTGATCTAGAAATTATTATTGACTACCCTACTTTGAACACTTAGAATAAGAAATCTGTAACTCAAGTAAGGGTGTGGTCAGTTAGTTGAGCTTGACCAGGCTGCATACTAACTTGACCAAGAAGTTTCAAACCAAAATGCAAAGTGTAACCTAACTCAAACATCAGCCAAAGTTTGAATCTGAAACAGTGACCAAACTTCAAATTTGAAATAACAAATCTGCAAAACATCATCTTTCTTTGTAACAAAAATATCCCTGGAACCCTTGTCCAATATGTTGACAAACCACAGTGGCCGTTTTCAAAATTTTGAAATTTGAATTCTTGCAGGCATTTGATCGAACACGTGGTGGGCGAAATCCAGGAAAAATCAAAGCTACTATGATCATCGCTGTTCACCTTCGCTCGAACCCTGTAGCCATGCCGGGGGAGTCTCCTTGGTCGAGCCCCAACCCCCTCTGCCCCGACCTAGGCTTGCGACATGGAAGGAGAGGGAAGAAGCCGCCCGGACCCCCCCTCTCTGTCCCTCTTCTCTCTGCACGATGCCGACCGTCGTGGCCTCGCCAATGCCGACCCACAGTGCTCCGACGCCGCGACCAAACCCAGCTAGCATGCCCCTAGGGCCGCCGTGCACGTCGCCAGGACCCCCTGCGCTGGCCACCTACTGGACACCACTGCCCCCGCCCTCCTGGCCTATAAAAAGCCCCGCTGAGCACACGAATGAATGCACACCACTCCCAGCAAGCTCCCAGACACCTTCTCTTCCTCCCATTCACTCTCGTTCGCTGCAGCCATCGACGCCGGCGAGCTACTGGACGCGGGTGGTGCCACCGCGTTGGGCCGCCGCTGGACGAGCGGACGCCGGGAAGTGGAGGAGGAGTGTCGCCGGAGTCTTTTCCGCCCCTCGCCGTCAAGCCCTGCTTCCTCTACGCGCGTCGCCGTCGCCGTCGTCTTCCTCTCTGCACGCCGGTGAGCTCCCTCCCTCGCCATCGAGCACGACGCAGACGTGCCGTTGGATTAGAATCCAACGGCAGCATACCGATTCGGGTGACTTAAGTCACCTGACGCGAAGGCCCCACCTGTCAGGTTCAATTTCGAATGTTCCTGCCCCGAGCGAAGCGGTACTGGGCCGGCCCGTTCGGGATTATTCGAAATTGGGCCCAGTTCAGTTAGTTTCGGTCCGAATCGTTTTTATTTATTTTCCAGCCTATTTTTGAATTGTTTCAGATATGAATTTCAAACTTTAATTCCAAGAGATTTAGAAATCCGTTTTTAGCAAATAAATATGCGTTGGAAAGCTTAGGAAATTATCTAGCCTCTGAAACTAGTTAGAATCCAAATTGAGTTAGAAAGTTAATTCAATAAGAATACTTTGACCCTAGCCCTATTAATCTTAGGAAAATTCTAGAAAATTGTTTAAAATTCCAAAAATCTTGAAACTTGGTTTATGAGCTCACTAGTTAACTTGTCTACTGTTTAGCTCAACCTTAATCAACTAAAACATTGTTAGTGCTATCAATTAAACTCTAATCCAATCCTAGTATGTAGCATAAAATGATAGATCTCTAATATACACTTAGATTAGTTTTTCCCTCAATACCAATTCACTTAATTAATCCCTCCCCACTTGATAGTCCTAATACCCTTAGTTTAATACTAATGCTTAGAAAGTAAACAACTTATGGCACATGGTGGAAAATCTAACTTACACACTTGATGAACACTTGGAAGAAACCTTGCAACCCAACTCACTAAAATCCAACATGAATGCTATGGTTTGAGAACAAGTATGTATTCTTGGAGTGTTGTTAGCATTATGTAGTGATTGTGTGCCTTGTGTTTATTCGTTATTAGACGCTAGTGTTGCTGAGGAGGATATTGAGGGGGAATTTTATCAAGAAGAAGAAGACTACCCCGGACACTTTGCCAACCAAGGCAAGCCATCTTTTGAATCATACTCCAAATGCCTAGTCTTACTATTGCATTCTACTTGTTTTAAGTAAATTGCATGATTGAATTGCTAGAGTAGAATGATAGATGTGTAGTGATATCTTGCTTAGCAAGAGCATCAAGCTGAGTTTATCCAACCCTATTTAGTGGTATCATTACTCAATGTAGTTGCTTAGTCGCTAATAAAATTGAGGCCATCTCTAAGTGGAACCCTATTTGAAATTGGTAACTTGGACTTGAAAACTTGAATGGGAGATTTCTCCTACATGATGGTTTTATGAAGGAAAATAATCTTGACTAAGGACTATGGAATATATTTGCTAAATGATAATAAGTGATGTACCATGTGAGCCAACCATTACCGTACGACCACACTACCCCTAAATGGGAAGGGGCTTAGTCCGTAGCTTGTTCACCCTAGTATGGGAGACCTTGTATCATCCTTTATAGAAGTGCACTGTGCGCGGGTACTTCCGAACCGGGTGGAATTTCCATTCATACAGCATCCTGTAGCGGGCAAAACTAGAGACGCCGGAATGGAGATGTCCGTGTCTCGGGCTCTAGGAAAGGATCCTATACTAGAGTGAGCAAGTGAAAGAGTTTGTTTGATTATCTGAACCTCGCATACTTTGTGTATGACGATCCGTGGATTTCTCCCGGCAGATGTATCGAATCTTGTGGGTAAAGTGTACCCCTCTGCAGAGGTTTCCAAACTATTCGAATAGACGCGTCCGCGGTCATGGACAGTTGGCAAGCTGTACTTGACTTTTGTCAAGAATGATAATAACTTATGGTGAACTTGGTGAATGACTTGACTTGACATTGATGTTGACACACTTGAAGTTCCTCTTTTGATTGAACTTAGAGAATTAAAAGCTTCTTCTCTACCAATGAACATTCTTGGGAAATAAAACTAGCTTTTGCAAATAAACTTAGTGCTTAGTCCACCATATCAACCTTGCATATCTACTTCATCATTTCCTTTATAAGATGGTTTGCGAGTGCATCCAATGTACTCATGGCTGTGTCCATGGCTATCAACTTGGCCAGACTATGGGGAAGAGTATCCGGAGGAAGGTTATGAAGAAGAGTACCAGAACTAAGATCATCTCCTGAGTCGCCATTGCCTGTAGGGTGAAGGCATGGACCCGAAGACGTTATTTCCGCTGCTATATTGTGTTGTAATATGAACTTGGTCACTATGACCATTGTATTTGAACCATCATATTGTAATGTCTATGGAACTGGTTACCAACTACGTTATGTGTATCACAATAATGATTCTGGGATTGTGGTGGAATACATAACGGGCACTTCGAATTTGTTGTAAATTCGGGGGTGTCACAAGTTGGTATTAGAGCCTAGGCTGACCATAGGAGACCTTAGTTAGAATGGGCATTAAATGAAACCTTTATAAAAGCAAAGTGATAAGTAATGGTTTAAAATTGCTTAGTATTTTCCTCTCTATTTAGAAAGCTTTGTACATGATTCAGTTTTTGCCTACTTAAAATTTTGCACACTTGAGTTGATCACTAACTTAATCTAATCTAAAAATTTGTAGATGGCCCCGGTATTCACTGAGCAGTACCAGTTGGGCCATGGTGGCAGCCTTTGTTTCGAGCGCGACCTCACCACCCTGACCATGTTCCTGGATCGTCTGTATCCGGAGTTCAAGGGAGCCGTGCTCAATGAGCACCCGGATGGAGAGCTACGGTGGCTTATCAGGGCGAGTTGCCATGGCAAGAAGGGAGATCTAAGTTCTCCAAGGATCAAGTTTGAGCTTTGTGGAGAACACTTGGGCTGATGGTTTGGTCCGAGGTATGCAGGAGATGCATACCCGCTTGTGCGGACTGCATGTGGAGGAGATCCAAGGGGAGCGCTTTAGGAACTTTGCTCGGCGTGATGCGGATGGGCGTCCCGCAAACATGCCAGGGCAAAATGAGCCGAGTACCTATATCAATCACATGGACTTCTTGCTGTACTCCACTCAGCAGGAGGCAGATCGTGCCCGTACCAAGGCCAACCTGGAGCACTTTGCACTTGTGGAGGCGAGAAGCACTATCAGGATCCTTGCTAGGGATCGCAAGAGTCTTCGCCGCCAGCGCGATGAGAGGGATCAGACCATTGAGGAGTTGAAGGCCAATGTGGCTGAGCTGACGGAGTACATTGAGGATCTAGAGAGCCACCTTGGTGAGGAGGAAGGCATTGATCTCCACAAGGAGGATAATGCCCTCATTAGTGACAAGGATGACTTCATGGAGGACCTTGATGATCAGGAGAATGATGAGGATGCTGGATTCATTGAGGATGATGAGGAGGAAGACCCCGAGGTGCCCGGTGTTTAGATTGGAGATCCCCGTGTTATTTAGTTATGAGTTTACTTTAAGTCACTTCGTGTAGGTGTGAGTTGTATCCCCCTCTCTAGTAGACGAGTCGCAATGGTTTGAGGTAAACCATTTGTAATGTGTGAACTCGTATGTATGGTATGTTTGATGCTTATTGAATGAAATATGAATTTGGCCCTTAAGGCCTTAGTAAGACAAAAAAAAATTACATCATCTATGTTACATTTAAATCTTAGCCATTAGTTTTTCCCTCTTGTCTTACACACGTTATCTTCAGATGCCGCGAGTACCCCCACCTCCGAACCCGGAAGTGGTAGAACTTCTAAGGTTGATCATGGAAGACCGGGAAGCAGCCCGAGCTGAGCGCCAAGCTAACTTGGCCACTCTTCAGCATCTAACCCAGATGGCAATGAACCACAACAATGGCCATGGTGAAGGAGAAAACAATGGCCATGGTGATCACCGATCCAAGTTAAGGAGTTTCGAAAACACCAACCCACCTATGTTCACTAAGTCTGAAGAACCCTTAGATGCTGATGACTGGCTTCGCACTATGGAGAACAATTTGGCAGTCACCGAAGTTGGCAAAAATGAGAAGGTTTTGTACACAACCCACTATCTTGCTGGAGCCGCAAGAGCTTGGTGGGACAGCACCCGTGCAATGCATGCCCAAGGGTATGTGATGCCTTGGGAGGAGTTCAAGAGCAAGTTTAGCAAAGCTCATGTTCCTTTGGGATTAGTTAAGAGGATGAGAAATGAGTTCAGAAATCTGAAACAAGGTTCCCTATCTATGGTTGACTACCGTGACAAGTTCCTTACCTTGTCTAGGTATGCCCCAGATGACACCAACACCAATGAGAAGAAGCAAGAAAGGTTCCTGAATGGACTTCATAATGAGATGCAATGTGTCTTGGTCAGCATTCCCTTTGCAGACCTGGAGTCATTGGTTGACTCTGCCATTCAGATGGAAGGCAAACTCAAGCAAGCTGCAGAGAACCGCAAGCGCCGTATGATGTACCAAGGCAACTCAAGCAACTCGCAGAAGCCAAGGGGAAATCCACCTATGGGTTTTGCCCCTAGACCTATGAGGCCATCTGCACCTGCTTCACGTCCCAACTTTCCTAGCCGTCTGGCCTGCAACAACTTCAACCGTGCACCTCCAAGACCTAATGGCAACAACTTCAACCCCAATACTCCTAGGCCAAATGGCGCAACTGCGCTGCCCAAGTCTGGTGACAAGTCTGGTGTTACCTGTTATTAGTGCGGAATCAAGGGGCACTACTCCAATGAATGCCCTAAGAAGCTGAATGATGCATCCAAGACCACCGCTCCTGCTCAGCAATAGCGCCGTGTTGGAAATGGCAAGAATTATCCACCAAGGAACCAGCCTCACCCTCGAGGCCGTCTGAATCACATGAATGTTGAAGAAGCTCAGGAAGCAACCGACGTTGTGCTTGGTATGTTCCCTGTTAATTCAGTTCCTGCAAGAGTTCTGTTTGATTCTGGAGCTTCACATTCGTTTGTTACTCAGTTATTCGTTGATAAAAGTGGACTTCAACAAACACCCCTGAAAAATACCATGTCTGTGCAAATACCTGGGTCAATAACAAAGGCTAGTTGGACCTGCTTGGCAGTGCCCATAGAAATCCATGGGATATCATTCTTAGCCAGTTTGATTGTGTTAGGAACCAAGGGATTGGAAGTAGTCTTAGGTATGGGTTGGATGTCTCAACATCAATGTGACGCCCCACCTTTGGATTAAGGTGGAACACCTGTGTTATGTGCTATTCCTTGGATCAATGATAGCACCACAGAACAAAATATAGTAATCATTGCATAGTATCAAGATTACATGCAGATCTAGATACAAGTCTCACAAATTATTACAAGTCTTTGGTCTCATGGACCGATAAAGATAAACAGAGTTAACTTAAGCACAACGGAACTAAAATAGTAGCGAGCCTCCATCTTTAGCATGCGCCACAGGCAGTCATGTTGGTATGTAGACTCGAGATCCTAACACTTCACTCTTCAATAGAAGAACCTGCACATTTGATTATGCAGCCCCAAGCATGGGGGTCAGTACGATGATGTACTGGCAAATGACACATATTTGGTGGCTGGTGTGAGAGATCTAGCTACATGCTATTTGGCTGGTGGATCTCTGGGCTAAATTTGCATAAAGCCAATTTTGTCCTATTTGAGTCAAGATTTTATTTCGAAGGTTTTATTTTCAAAGGGTCGAAATAACCCCCAAATACTACATAGTTGCAAGTTGTGTAGCACTGGGCGCAATTCAACAAAGTTGGAACCTCAGGCACCACCACCCCTCGGAGTGTGTGGTCCTTAGTTCCTCCCTAGGGGTTTCTAGACAAATTTTAGTCATTCAGAATCGGTGATGAGATTCTTCCGTACATTCCATGTCTAGAGACTCAATTGTCCATAACCAAGGACACGGCTAATCGATTAGTTTTAAAACACCTTTCAAGGGTTGTGCACTTTCACCTTACGATTCATTTTATGCCCATACATAAAATGAAACGAGACCTTTTAGAAGGAGAGGGCAACTAACTTGGCAAGCTCCATTCCCAACCTACAATTCAACTACCACCACTTCTTGCCGACAAGTTACACTCCCACATCTAATCAGTCAAGACAGAGCCCATAATGTCATAAGGCTGCACTGGAAGTACACTAAGCATGGAAGACATAGCCATCTCTTTGTTCCTGGGTGGCAAACCACAAGTGAACGCCTAGGCAGCAACTACACAATGCGTAGCCCCAGGTCATGCCCAGGCAACAACTACACATTGGGCAGCCCCATGTCGCCACTCAACATCGCCTCCATCATCAAACCAATCCACCCAGGTGTTTCATTTTAGTTGAAGTTCTTAATTTGTTCACAAAACACTTTTAACAAGTGATTAAAGCATGGCATCAATATTTTTCAAAGTATTTAGCATCCTAACAGGTGGGGTCTTGAGGGATTGCTACACACTACTAGGATCTAAGCATTTGATAAAACAGTTGAACAAAATCACCTATCATGCATACTACAAGAGGTTAATATACTAATGCATAAGTAAATTGGGTAAGGGACATGTGTGTCACTTGCCTTGGTAACAGCTTGCACACTCGCAACAGTCACAATAGTAGCCTTGCTCCTCTTCACAATCTATTCAATCCAAACAATCAAGCAATCAATATTCTATTTCTAATGGCAATCATAAACATGTATGCATGTATGTATGTATGCAAATGTCATTTTAATTTCACACACTAAGTGAGTGTGTGAAATTTTGTATAAGAAGGAACATGATGCTTTTGGAAACAAG
The DNA here is from genome assembly GCA_007115705.1 of Dactylis glomerata. Taxonomy (NCBI): domain Eukaryota; kingdom Viridiplantae; phylum Streptophyta; class Magnoliopsida; order Poales; family Poaceae; genus Dactylis; species Dactylis glomerata. Next base: position 1,731,077 of record QXEO01000339.1, read on the forward strand.
TGTGGTGTTAGAAAGGATTTTATTTACTAAATAACAAGGTAATGAACAAAATTGTTCATTTGATGCAATAGGATAACACTTTGGAAAAAAAATAGGTTCTGGTTGGTACTGTACTGCAAAAATAAGTTTGAGCTACCACTGGTTAGGTGACAGTAACTTGAAGCCACTGCAGGTGGTTTCACTCAAAAATAGTTTTTAGAAAACAAATGGTAAAGAAAATGGTGATTTGAACATATTTAACAATAGCAAGTTTGTGCACGTATCAACTTTGAAAACTTTTGCTTCTGGAGTGTTCTATATGTTCCAAGGATTCCATAGACTACAAATTTGTAGCATTTGGACTCATAGAACAAAAGTTATGAATTTATTATGAAACCGAAGGTTTGATTCAGATCTGATGAAGGATTCCAACGAGGTATTATTTGTAATTTTTGGTTAAGTATTTTATTTTCTATCGATTTTACAAGATGCAGTAGCAAACTAAAATTTGAAATCGAATTTGAAATCGATTTTGACAGGATTGACCGGGGCCTGGCTGGCCTGGGCAACGTGGCGCAGTCCTATTGGTCGATACCGATTTGGTAAAGAAATCTATTCTCGGCCGTTGGATTCGGATCTGAGGGACGAGGATGGTCAATGGGGGATTGCTCGCCGGCGCGGGGGTTTTCAGGCGAGGTGGTACTGGAGTTCGTCGTCGGCGAGGTTCCGGCGAGCGGCGATGGCGATGAAGTAGCAGAGGAGGTTTAGCAGACGACGGCGATCTCGAATTCGTGGTCGGCGACGACTTGCGCTTCCAGAGGCGACGGCGAGCGATGGCTGGAGGCGACGGCGGCTTCGGTGATCGTTGGTGAGCTCGAAAAACTGCGAGAAAAAGCGGGGCGAGGGTATCAGTCGACGCTCCAGAGGGAGGGGAGAAGGAGAGGGAGTCTGAGGGGAGAGGGGAGGCTTCATCGCGCGGATACCGACAAAAATCGGCGGCGTGTCTACACGGTCTCCGGCGAGAGATTCTAGCAGCCTGGCGGCCAGAATCGAGAAGAGGAAGGGAAGGGAAAGGAGAGGGGAGTGCGGGGCTTTATAGGAGAGGTCATTGAAGACCATTTACTCGCGGATTGAAGAGGGGAGGGATCTCCGGCGAGCGTTACTGGAAATGGAGAGAGAGAGGGAGGGATTAACAGGAGGAGAGGGATGACAGGTGGGTCCCGTTTGGCAGTGAGAGAGGGGAGGGGTGAGCTGGGTTGGGTTGGCTCGGGGTGGTCTGGGCCGACTGGCCTCCCGGGTGCGGCCCAAAGTGGGCTCCTGGCCTCTTTCTTTTATTTTTTTCCTTCTGCTTTCTTTTTCTTTTGTTCTGATTTTTGTTTTGAGTTTTTGAAAGAGTTCTTCTATTCAGATTTGAATAAAATCAAAGCTGACCACTTCTGGTCTTTAAAAAGTGTGTTCAGAACCTATAAACTTGAGGTTTAGTGATAAGATGGAAAAGGAATAATTTGTAAGGACTTTTAAATATGGAGTTCAAATAACTAGGAAGTTAAGATTAATAACTTCCCACTATTTGGTTTTCACAAGGTAATTTTACTAGAGGAAAAATAAAATAGCTCCATAACAATGGAGCTCATTTTAAGTACTTTCTTTCTGAAACCCTTTTGTTTCTAAAATTTGGGTTAAAAGGCATTTGAAAACAATATTCTTTGGAGAATAGGATTCAAAACTTTGAAAAAGATCTTGAAATGCATTATGCCATGAATGCGTGATGAAAATTTTATTTTTTTGAAATTTGGGATGTTACAGACTAACCCCCTTAAGATGAAGCTCGCCCTCGAGCTTCGGAAAGGCTAGCAAAAAGGTGTGGGTGTTCTTCTCGAAGGGTATCTTCACGCTCCCAAGTGGCTTCCTCTTCAGTGTGGTGACTCCACTGTACTTTGCAGAACTTGATGGTTTTGGTGCGTGTAGTTCTTTCTGCTGTCTCGAGTATCTTGATGGGTTTCTCCTCATAAGTTAGATCACTTTCTAGTTGAACTTCCTCGAGGGGTACCGTATCGTTCAACGGTGTTTCTGACATCCTTGGATGGCATTTCTTTAGCTGGCTTACGTGGAACACGTTGTGTACAGCCGAAAGGATCTCGGGTAGTTCCAATTCATAGGCTACTTCTCCCTTGCAGGATAAGACTTTGAATGGTCCTATAAATCGGGGTGCTAACTTACCCTTAATACCAAACCTCTTAACACCGCGAAGGGGTGACACTCTGAGATATGCTCTGTCTCCTACTTCATAGATGATCTCTCTACGCTTGCTATCCGCGTAGCTCTTCTGTCGGGGTTGGGCGATCTTCAGTCTATCCTTGATCAATTTAACCTTTTCTTCAGCTTCTTGGATGATATCGGGTCCGAAGAAACTTCGTTCTCCTACACCACTCCATAGCAGGGGTGTAGTACATTTCTTGCCGTACAAGGCTTCAAATGGTGCCATCTCAATACTGGCTTGATAGCTGTTGTTGTAGGAAAACTCTGCATAAGGCAAGTTGTCATCCCAACTAGACCCATAGTCCAGAGCACATGCTCTCAGCATATCTTCCAAAATCTGATTTACTCTTTCTGTTTGTCCATCTGTCTGTGGGTGAAATGTTGTGCTGAATTCCAGCCTAGTTCCAAGTGATTCATGAAGTTGCTTCCAGAAGTGAGAAGTAAATTGGGTTCCTCTATCAGACATGATGCTCTTGGGAACACCATGAAGGCTTACAATCCTCTTCATGTAAATATCAGCTAACTTTGCACTAGTGTAAGTGGTCTTTACTGGTATGAAATGAGCTACCTTTGTCAAACGATCGACTATAACCCAGATTGAGTCATACCCCGATTTTGTGCGAGGTAATCTAGTGATGAAGTCCATACCGATTTGTTCCCATTTCCAATCCGGCACCTTCAGTGGTTGAAGTAGTCCGGCTGGCTTCTGATGTTTAGCTTTTACTCTACTGCACACATCACATTTGGCTATATATTCGGCAATGTCTCCCTTCATATTGCTCCACCAAAATCTTTCTTTCAAGTCTATGTACATCTTGGTATTACCAGGATGGATTGAGTATGGGGTCTCATGGGCTTCTTGGAATATCAATCTTCTAATATCAGGGTCATCAGGTACACAGACACGTTTCTCAAACCAGATAGTTCCTTGCTCATCTTCGTTAAAGCCTTTAGCTTTGTCCTTCCTCATGTTTTCTTTGATCTTCTCTATCTCTTTATCTCCTTCCTGCGCTTGGCGTATTCTGTCCATCAGGGTTGGTTGCACTACTAGCGATGCTATATGACCTTGTGGTACTACCTCCAAGCTGAGGTCTCTCAGATCCCTACACAGATCTTCTGGCAACACTTCTGTTGATAGACAGTTCACATAGGCCTTGCGGCTCAAGGCATCTGCTACTACATTTGCTTTACCAGGATGGTATTGCAAACTCAAATCGTAATCCCTGATGAGTTCTAACCATCTTCTTTGTCTCATATTGAGGTCTTTCTAAGTAAAGATGTACTTCAAACTTTTGTGGTCGGTAAATACTTCACATCTCTTTCCCATCAAATAGTGTCTCCAAGTCTTCAAGGCGTGAACAACTGAAGCTAACTCCAGGTCATGAGTTGGATAGTTGAGTTCATGTTTCTTGAGTTGTCTAGAAGCATAGGCTGCTACTTTGCCATCTTGCATCAATACACTTCCTAGACCTTGACGAGAAGCGTCGCAATACACCTGAAATTCCTTCTCTATATTTGGCAAGCACAGAATGGGTGCAGACACCAATCTCTTTTTCAACTCTTGAAAACTGTTTTCACAAGCTTCATTCCATTCAAACTTCTTTTCTTTCTTTAATAACTCAGTCATTGGTTTAGCTATCTTTGAAAAGTTCTCAATGAATCTCTGGTAGTATCCGGCCAATCCCAAGAAACTACGAATTTCTCCAACATTCTTGGGTGGTTCCCATTCCGTTACTGCGGTCACTTTGGCTGGGTCGACTGCAATTCCCTCCTTGGATATAATGTGTCCAAGGAATCCTACTTCATTGAGCCAAAACTCACATTTGTTGAATTTAGCATATAACTTGTGTTCTCGGAGCTTCTCCAATATTGCACGTAGGTGCTTTTCATGATCTTCTTTGCTTTTTGAGTAGACCAGTATGTCGTCAATGAAGACAACGACAAACTTATCTAGAAATTCCATGAACACTTTGTTCATCATGCTCATGAAGTATGACGGTGCATTGGTTAAACCAAAAGGCATCACCGTATATTCATACGAGCCATATCTTGTGACGAAGGCCGTCTTGGGAATGTCATGTTCTCTAATCTTGAGCTGAAAGTATCCAGATCTAAGATCTATCTTGGAAAACACGCTAGCTCCTTCCAACTGATCAAACAAATCATTGATTCTTGGTAGTGGATATTTGTTTTTGATGGTCACTTCGTTCAACGAACGATAGTCCATCACTAATCGCTGACTCCTATCTTTCTTCTCAACAAACAGAACTGGCGCTCCCCATGATGATGAACTTTCTCTAATGAATCCCTTTCCTAACTGTTCTGCTAGTTGTTTCTTGAGTTCTTTCAATTCATCAGTGGAGATAGGGTAGGGTCTCTTTGCTATTGGTCCTGTGCCAGGCAGCAGATCAATGAGAAACTCTACATCTCTATCGGGTGGTATTCCTGGTAGCTCATCCGGGAACACATCGGGGTACTCATTCACTATGTGCACTTCATCTAGGCTAACCCCCTTAAGATGGTTTAGCCTAATATCATTAAAATCCAGTTGAGATTTGTATCTTATTCTTCTCCCTTCTGGAGTGGTGAGTGTAATAGCTCTGTTCACACAGTCTATGACTCCTCCATAGGTAGTCATCCAATCTATGCCCAAGATTACATCTAAACCCTGTGAGTCTAGGATTACTAGATGGGTTGGAAACTCATATTTACCAATTTCCATAATCAGATCCCTGCAATCAGTGTTGACTAACAATTCTCCACCAGGGGAACTTACTTTAATGGTTTTTCCTATGGTTTCAGTAGGGAACCCATTTTTGTTTGCAAAAGTTCTTGATATGAATGAATGTGATGCTCCGGTATCAAATAAAACTAATGTTGTAAATGAGTTGAGAGGGAACATACCCATTACTGCATCAGGTTCATTCATCACTTCCTCCACATTGAGGTGGTTCACTTGGCCCTTCTGGAATGGATTGGGCTTGGCAAGCTCTGTGGTCTTGTTTTTCGGGCAGCTTGAGGAATAGTGACCATTCTTCTTGCACTTGAAGCAAGTCATACCAGAGAGATCCTTCTTGGGTTCAGTGTTGTGGCGATGCTGGCTGTTGTGTCCGCTGTGATGTCCACTGGAGCTGTTTCCCTTGAATCCTCCGTTGTGCTTATGACCGCTGAAGTGACTACCGTTTCCTTTGTTGAAATGGTTCCCTTGCTTGTGAGAGCTGCCATGACCACTGCTCTCAGATGAGTGGTGCTTCTTGTGGAATGGTTCCACATGGTTCTTGTTGTTACTGAACTTCCTTTTTCGGTTCTCCTCTTTCTTGATGTTGTTGTCCAGAGTGATGGCCTGATCAAGTAGAGACTGATAATTTGGAGCATAGGCCACTGATAGGGGTATTTTGAGTTCTCCCTTGAGCCGACTGAGGAACTTTTCCTTCCTCTTTGCATCAGTATCAATATCTTCAAGTGCATACCTGGACAGAGCACAAAAGTCATCCATGTACTCCTTCAGAGTTCTTCCACCCTGACACAGACCACGGAATTCTTCCTTCTTCACATTTATAGTACCCCAGGATATGTGGGCAGTACGAAAGCCTTCTCTGAAGGTGTTCCAGTCCAGATCGTCTATTGGATCGGTAACCTGGTATGTCTCCCACCACATAGCTGCCGGTCCTTCCAGTAAGTGAGCAGTGAAGCGCACCTTTTCAGCATCAGTGCACTCGCAGGTGGTCAGATCCTTGTTGACCGAACGCAGCCAGTCATCAGCTACTATTGGCTCTGTAGCAGATGAGAACTTATTGGGTCTCAGCCTCAGAAACTTTGCCAATCTATCCACCTGGGGTGGGGGTGGCGGCGGTGGTGGCGGAGGATTGTTATTGTTGTTGTTATTGTTGTTTGCATTTGTCTGGAAGAACTGGGTCATCATTTGCATCAGTTGTGCCTGAGCTGCCACTAGTTGCAGAATTGCCACATTGGTGTCATTGTTGTTGTTTCCATCGTTGTCATTGTTGTTCGGTGCACGTCGTGGCGGCATCTGAGGTAAGGTATAGCATAGATGAGTATTAGACAGATAAAGCTAAAAGGAGTAAAGATCCTACCCATGCACAATACAACAAGCCAACCACAAACAATAAACAAACATACGACCTTTGATTTTAAAAAGCTTTAAACTTTGAAGCGTACAACTTGAAAAGTTTAGAAGTAAGTACTAAGAGTTCGAAAAAGTAAACGATCGATGGTACTGTCATACCAACATGGTAAGACAATACAAACGTGCTATCGCAACCGATACAAGATGATGATGGTGGTCAACTAGCCTCTCTTAACCCTCTTGAGGCATGAGAGGGGTAGAGGGTCTCGACGTTCTGCCTTCTTGAGGTCTCTCAGTGCCTTGGCTTCCCATTCCTCATAGGATAGACCATCACTAGAGGAATACACGAGTCTCTCCTCGGGATCCTCTTCTTCCTCAGATTCCTCTTCCTTCTTACTTGCTTCAAACTCAGCAAGCTTCATCTTTAGCTTCTCATTCTCAGACTTCAGCTCATTGTTGACTTCCTCAATCTGCTTCTTCTCATCTCCCAATTTCTGCAAGTTGTCATACTGCAGCAGTAAAGTCTTCTCCAGAAGATGAGACCAGATGTCATCTTGGAGAATCTTCCCGCCTAGCTGTAAGGGTCCTTCAACAATCTTGAGCTTGTTCTCCAATTGAGTCTTCTTCTCATCCATCATCATGAGAGCGGATTCAGTCTCCATGATCTTTTTGGTGGCAAGATCCATGAGATCTCTGAACTGGTCCTGGTTAATAATCTGCTTCTTCAGCATGTCTTCTAGATTGACTGAGCAGCGCTCCCTCTTAGTGAGGTAGCCTCTCAGAAGGGAGTAGAACTCCTGGCCTCGGCGATCCACAACATGTCCTCCAACAGATCGCTCTCCAATCATCCCATAAGCTGAGGGAGGTGGAATGAGAGTCCTGTACTTGTGGCAAATGCGGGCGATGGCGCCCTGCATGGCAATCTCCACAGAATACCTCCAGTCCACATATGCTTCGGTGTACTCCATCGTGGACTCTCCTTCTTCATCAAGTCTTCCTTGGATAGTGGTTTGGATCAACCACTTCTCCATACCATACTCCTTGTACTGCATCTTCCCATAGAAAACTGGGGGTGGTATCTGAAGCTGGGTGGCGAGGTCAAGCAGTACCTCCGAGAAAAGGTAGTCTCCCTCACCAGCTACCACTCTCTCGTCGTAGGTGTCCATCTACAACATTTTTGAAAAGAAGAAGGAACGATCAGAACAAGAAGAGAAATACAAGTAAGAATGAAATGGTTAAGACAATAAGATCATAATCATTTTGCATAACATTTAGAAATATGACTTGTGTCCTAAGGTTTTCCAATCCTAGGGTCTCGATCCTACAGGCAACACTATGCTCTGATACCATTTTGTGACGCCCCACCTTTGGATTAAGGTGGAACACCTGTGTTATGTGCTATTCCTTGGATCAATGATAGCACCACAGAACAAAATATAGTAATCATTGCATAGTATCAAGATTACACGCAGATCCAGATACAAGTCTCACAAATTATTACAAGTCTTTGGTCTCATGGACCGATAAAGATAAACAGAGTTCAACTTAAGCACAACGGAACTAAAATAGTAGCGAGCCTCCATCTTCAGCATGCACCACAGGCAGTCATGTTGGTATGTAGACTCGAGATCCTAACACTTCACTCCTCAACAGAAGAACCTGCACATTTGATTATGCAGCCCCAAGCATGGGGGTCAGTACGATGATGTACTGGCAAATGACACATATTTGGTGGCTGGTGTGAGAGATCTAGCTACATGCTATTTGGCTGGTGGATCTCTGGGCTAAATTTGGATAAAGCCAATTTTGTCCTATTTGAGTTGAGATTTTATTTTGAAGGTTTTATTTTCAAAGGGTCGAAATAACCCCCAAATACTACATAGTTGCAAGTTATGTAGCACTGGGCGCAATTCAACAAAGTTGGAACCTCAGGCACCACCACCCCTCAGAGTGTGTGGTCCTTAGTTCCTCCCTAGGGGTTTCTAGACAAATTTTAGTCATTCAGAATCGGTGATGAGATTCTTCCATACATTCCATGTCTAGAGACTCAATTGTCCATAACCGAGGACACGGCTAATCGATTAGTTTTAAAACACCTTGCAAGGGTAGTGCACTTTCACCTTACGATTCATTTTATGCCCATACATAAAATGAAACGAGACCTTTTAGAAGGAGAGGGCAACTAACTTGGCAAGCTCCGTTCCCAACCTACAATTCAACTACCACCACTTCTTGCCGACAAGTTACACTCCCACATCTAATCAGTCAAGACAGAGCCCATAATGTCATAAGGCTGCACTGGAAGTACACTAAGCATGGAAGACATAGCCATCTCTTTGTTCCTAGGTGGCAAACCACAAGTGAACGCCTAGGCAGCAACTACACAATGCGTAGCCCCAGGTCATGCCCAGGCAACAACTACACATTTGGCAGCCCCAGGTCGCCACTCAACATCGCTTCCATCATCAAACCAATCCACCCAGGTGTTTCATTTTAGTTGAAGTTCTTAATTTGTTCACAAAACACTTTTAACAAGTGATTAAAGCATGGCATCAATATTTTTCAAAGTATTTAGCATCCTAACAGGTGGGGTCTTGAGGGATTGCTACACACTACTAGGATCTAAGTATTTGATAAAACAGTTGAACAAAATCGCCTATCATGCATACTACAAGAGGTTAATATACTAATGCATAAGTAAATTGGGTAAGAGACATGTGTGTCACTTGCCTTGGTAACAGCTTGCACACTCGCAACAGTCACAATAGTAGCCTTGCTCCTCTTCACAATCTATTCAATCCAAACAATCAAGCAATCAATATTCTATTTCTAATGGAAATCATAAACATGTATGCATGTATGTATGTATGCAAATGTCATTTTAATTTCACACACTAAGTGAGTGTGTGAAATGTTGTATAAGAAGGAACATGATGCTTTTGGAAACAAGTGTGGTGATAGAAAGGATTTTATTTACTAAATAACAAGGTAATGAACAAAATTGTTCATTTGATGCAATAGGATAACACTTTCGAAAAAAATAGGTTATGGTTGGTACTGTACTGCAAAAATAAGTTTGAGCTACCACTGGTTAGGTGACAGTAACTTGAAGCCACTGCAGGTGCTTTCACTCAAAAATAGTTTTTAGAAAACAAATGGTAAAGAAAATGGTGATTTGAACATATTTAACAGTAGCAAGTTTGTGCACGTATCAACTTTGAAAACTTTTGCTTCTGGAGTGTTCTATATGTTCCAAGGATTCCATAGACTACAAATTTGTAGCATTTGGACTCATAGAACAAAAGTTATGAATTTATTATGAAACCGAAGGTTTGATTCAGATCTGACGAAGGATTTAAAATGAACCCATAAAATAACAGGTTTTATTGTATTATTGGATTCTACACATCCTAAGGATTCCAACGAGGTATTATTTGTAATTTTTGGTTAAGTATTTTATTTTCTATCGATTTTACAAGATGCAGTAGCAAACTGAAATTTGAAATCGAATTTGAAATCGATTTTGACTGGATTGACCGGGGGCTGGCTGGCCTGGGCGACGTGGCGCAGTCCTGTTGGTCGATACCGATTCGGTAAAGAGATCTATTCTCGGCCGTTGGATTCGGATCTGAGGGACGAGGATGGTCAATGGGGGATTGCTCACCAGCGCGGGGGTTTTCAGGCGAGGTGGTACTGGAGTTCATCGTCGGCGAGGTTCCGGCGAGCAGCGATGGCGATGAAGTAGCAGACGAGGTTTAGCAGACGATGGTGATCTCGAATTCGTGGTCGGCGACGACTTGCGCTTCTAGAGGTGACGGCGAGCGATGGCTGGAGGCGACGGTGGCTTCGGTGATCGTTGGTGAGCTCGAAAAACTGCGAGAAAAAGCGGGGCGAGGGTATCAGTCGATGCTCCAGAGGGAGGGGAGAAGGAGAGGGAGTCTGAGGGGAGAGGGGAGGCTTCATCGCGTGGATACTGACAAAAATAGGCGGCGTGTCTGCACGGTCTCCGGCGAGAGATTCCAGCAGCCTGGCGGCCAGAATCGAGAAGAGGAAGGGAAGGGAAAGGAGAGGGGAGTGCGGGGCTTTATAGGAGAGGTCATTGAAGACCATTTACTCGCGGATTGAAGAGGGGAGGGATCTCCGGCGAGCGTTACTGGAAACGGCGAGAGAGAGGGAGGGATTAACGGGAGGAGAGGGATGACAGGTGGGTCCCGTTTGGCAGTGAGAGAGGGGAGGGGTGAGCTGGGTTGGGTTGGCTCGGGGTGGTCTGGGCCGGCTGGCCTCCCGGGTGCGGCCCAAAGTGGGCTCCTGGCCTCTTTCGTTTATTGTTTTCCTTCTGCTTTCTTTTTCTTTTGTTCTGATTTTTTTTTGAGTTTTTGAAAGAGTTCTTCTATTCAGATTTGAATAAAATCAAAGCTGACCACTTCTGGTCTTTAAAAAGTGTGTTCAGAACCTATAAACTAGAGGTTTAGTGATAAGATGGAAAAGGAATAATTTGTAAGGACTTTTAAATATGGAGTTCAAATAACTAGGAAGTTAAGATTAATAACTTCCCACTATTTGGTTTTCACAAGGTAATTTTACTAGAGGAAAAATAAAATAGCTCCATAACAATGGAGCTTATTTTAAGTACTTTCTTTCTAAAACCCTTTTGTTTCTAAAATTTGGGGTAAAAGGCATTTGAAAACAATATTCTTTGGAGAATAGGATTCAAAAGTTTGAAAAAGATCTTGAAATGCATTATGCCATGAATGCATGATGAAAATTTTATTTTTTTGAAATTTGGGATGTTACAATCAAGGAATTATAGATTGTGCCAAAAAGACCATCACAATGAGGAGTAGCAATGGAATTGTAGTAAAGCATGTGTCAGTTAAACCACCCCAAATCACCAGATGTCATAAGAGTATCTCAGGGCCAACGCTGGAGCAAGTTCCCATCGTCTGTGAATACCCGGATGTTTTTCCCGATGAGCTACCCGGAATGCCACCGGATCGGGATATTGAGTTTATCATTGAGCTTATCCCCGGAACTGGATCCATAGCCCAATGACCCTATCGTATGAACCCAGCTGAACTAGTGGAGTTAAAGAAGCAATTGGATGACCTTTTGAGTAAGGGATTGATTCAGCCAAGTTCTTCCGCTTGGAGATCACCCGTCTTGTTTGTGGATAAAAGTGACGGTTCCAGCCGACTGTGCACTGATTACCGCAAGCTAAATGATGTGACCATCAAGAATAAGTATCCTCTCCCTAAGATTGATGATCTGTTTGACCAATTGACCGGAGCTCAAGTCTTCTCAAAGATAGATCTTAGAACTGGATACCATCAACTGAAGATCCGTGCAACTGATATACCCAAAACATCCTTCACTACCCGATACGGATTGTATGAGTACACCATAATGTCTTTTGGATTAACCAATGCCCCTGCCTATTTCATGAACCTCATGAATAAGGTTTTCATGGAGTTCTTGGATAAGTTTGTTGTTGTCTTCATTGATGACATTCTTATCTACTCCAAGTCTAAAGAAGAGCATGCAACCCATCTGAGATTAATCTTAGAGACCCTGAGAGAACATCAGCTATATGCCAAGTTTAGTAAGTGTGAGTTTTGGTTGAAGGAAGTTGGATTCTTAGGCCATGTATTATCAGCTGGAGGAATATCAGTAGACCCAAAGAAGATCAAATCGATCATGGAATGGGAAGCCCCTACCACTCAAACTGAAGTTAGAGGTTTTCTCAGATTAGCAGGATATTACCGCAAATTTGTTGAAGGATTTTCAAGCATTGCCAGGCCAATGACCCAACTGTTGAAGAAGGACAAGAAGTTTGAATGGACCCCTAAGTGTGAAGAGAGTTTTCAAGAGCTCAAGAAGCGGTTGGTGACCGCCCCTGTCCTAACCATGCCCGATATCACCAAGAACTTTGATGTCTATTGCGACGCTTCCAAACTTGGACTTGGTTGTGTGTTAATGCAAGAAGGCAAGGTCATAGCTTACCTCTCCCGGCAGCTTTGACCTCATGAAGAAAACTATCCAACCCATGATCTGGAGTTAGCAGCCGTAGTTCTAGCTCTGAAGACCTGGAGACACTATCTTATGGGTAACCGTTGCGAGATCTACACTGATCACAAGAGTTTGAAGTATATTTTTACCCAGAAGGAGTTGAACATGAGGCAAAGAAGATGGATAGAGTTGATCAAGGATTATGATCTGGAAATTCATTATCACCCCGGTAAGGCCAATGTAGTGGCCGATGCATTAAGTAGGAAGCCGTGCACCTTGAATATGATGATCAAGGAGGAGCAACCCATGTTGCACCGAGAGTTTGAAAAATTTGGATTGGAACTAGTCAGTCAAGGATTCTTAGCCAACCTTGAGTTTCAACCCACCTTGATGAGCCAAATCAAAGAAGCCCAGAAGGGAAATGAGAGTATTGACGGAATTAAGCGCAGAATTAGTTCCGGCAAGGTGCCAGGATTTGAAGAAGATGGTCAAGGAGTTCTTTGGTATAAAGGACGTATTTTTGTGCCTGCGGACTCAGAATGGAAGGAAGTTATTATGAAGGAAGCCCATGAGACACCTTACTCCATCCACCCCGGTGGAACTAAGATATATCAAGATTTAAAGGAACAATTTTGGTGGCATGGGATGAAGCGTGAGATTGCATCGTTCATATCCAAGTGTGACATTTGTCAAAGAGTCAAGGCTGAACATCAACGTCCTGCGGGACTGCTGCAACCTCTGCAAGTTCCGGAATGGAAGTGGGAATCTATTGGAATGGATTTCATCACTGGATTTCCAAGGTCTAGCCGCGGAAATGACTCTATCTGGGTCATTGTGGATAGACTGACCAAAGTTGCCCACTTTATTCCTGTCAAGACCACTTATACCTCAGGACACCTGGCTGATCTTTATCTTTCCCGAATTGTTAGTTTGCATGGAGTTCCTAAAACCATAGTTTTTGATCGAGGAACCCAATTCACCTCAAGATTTTGGAGAAGTTTGCATCAAGCCTTGGGAACCAAATTAGCCTTTAGCACAGCTTACCACCCTCAGACTGATGGACAGACTGAAAGAGTAAATTAGATACTTGAAGATATGTTGAGAGCCTGTGTTCTAGCCTATGGAGCTAAGTGGGAAGATTGTCTGCCTTTCGCGGAGTTTTCCTACAACAACAGTTATCAAGCCAGTTTGCAAATGGCCCCATTTGAAGCTTTATATGGAAGAAAGTGTCGTACCCCTTTGAATTGGTCTGAAACCGGAGACAGTAAGATATTTGGACCGGATATTCTGCAAGAGGCTGAAGAGAAGGTTCGCATGATTCGTGATCACCTCAAGGCAGCCCAGTCTAGACAAAAGAGTTATGCCGACAAGAGACGTAGAGAACTGACCTTCAGGATTGGAGATTTTGTTTATCTTAGAGTATCACCTCTCAAGGGAATGTAGAGATTCCAAGTAAAAGGAAAGCTTGCACCAAGGTATATTGGACCCTTCAAGATACTAAGCCGCAGAGGAGAAGTGTCTTATCAGTTGGAGATGCCCCCTGAATTGTCTGAAGTGCACGATGTCTTTCACGTGTCTTTACTTCGGAAATGTCTTGAAGTTCCGGAGAAGCCAGAAGTCTTCAAGAATATTGATCACCGTTCTGTGGACATCAACAAAGATTTGACCTATCGTGAAGTGCCTACCCATATCCTCGAGGAAGCATATCGAACCACTCGAACCCGAAGCATCAAGTTTCTGAAAGTTCAGTGGAGTAATCACACAGAAGCTGAAGCTACTTGGGAACGAGAAGATTACCTTCAGAAAGAATTTCCCAATCTTTTCAGTTCCTAGTTAGTGAATCTCGAGGACGAGATTCTTTTTAAGGGGGGAAGATTATAACAACCCAAATATTTGTAATCCACTTCCTATGAATTAAAGTGCCAAATTTTGGACCAATTAAAACTTTTTCATTCATATTGCATGTATGCATATATTTTCTATTATATGTCTTTTATGATTTCATGTGTGTTATAAATTGTTGTGCAATAGTTAGTTAATTCTAACTTAACCAACAGAAGCATTAGAGAAGGATTATAAGAGCTAAAGAAACCAGAAACAAAAGAAAGGAAGAAAAAGAGAAGAAAAAGTTGATCTAGAAATTATTATTGACTACCCTACTTTGAAAACTTAGAATAAGAAATCTGTAACTCAAGTAAGGGTGTGGTCAGTTAGTTGAGCTTGACCAGGCTGCATACTAACTTGACCAAGAAGTTTCAAACCAAAATTCAAAGTGTAACCTGACTCAAACATCAGCCAAAGTTTGAATCTGAAACAGTGACCAAACTTCAAATTTGAAATAACAAATCTGCAAAACATCATCTTTCTTTGTAACAAAAATATCCCTGGAACCCTTGTCCAATATGTTGACAAACCACAGTGGCCGTTTTCAAAAATTTGAAATTTGAATTCTTGCGGGCATTTGATCGAACATGTGGTGGGTGAAATCCAGGAAAAATCAAAGCTACTGTGATCATCGCTGTTCACCTTCGCTCGAACCCTGTAGCCATGCCGGGGGAGTCTCCTTGGTCGAGCCCCAGCCCCCTCTGCCCCGACCCAGGCTTGCGACATGGAAGGAGAGGGAAGAAGCCGCCCAGACCCCCCCCCCCTCTCTGTCCCTCTTCCCTCTCCACGATGCCGACCGTCGTGGCCTCGCCAACGCCGACCCATAGTGCTCCGACGCTGCGACCAAACCCAGCCAGCACGCCCCCAAGGCCGCCGTGCCCGGCTTTGCCCGTGCACGTCGCCAGGACCCCCTGCGCCGGCCACCTACTGGACACCACTGCCCCTGCCCTCCTGGCCTATAAAAAGCCCCGCCGAGCACACGAATGAACGCACACCACTCCCAGCAAGCTCCCAGACACCTTCTCTTCCTCCCGTTCGCTCTCGTTCGCTGCAGCCATCGACGCCGGCGAGCTACTGGACGCGGGTGGCGCCACCGTCTTGGGCCGCCGCTGGACGAGCGGACGCCGGGAAGTGGAGGAGGAGTGCCGCCGGAGTCTTTTCTGCCCCTCGCCGTCAAGCCCTGCTTCCTCTACGCGCGTCGCCGTTGCTGTCGTCTTCCTCTCTGCACGCCGGTGAGCTCCCTCCCTCGCCATCGAGCATGACGTAGACGCGCCGTTGGATTAGAATCCAACGGCAGCATACCGATTCGGGTGACTTAAGTCACCTAACGCGAAGGCCCCACCTGTCAGGTTCAATTTCGAACGTTCCCGCCCCGGGCAAAGCGGTACTGGGCCGGCTCGTTCGGGATTATTCGCAATTGGGCCCAGTTCAGTTAGTTTCGGTCCGAATCGTTTTTATTTATTTTCCAGCCTATTTTTGAATTGTTTCAGATATGAATTTCAAACTTTAATTCCAAGAGATTTAGAAATCCGTTTTTAGCAAATAAATATGCGTTGGAAAGCTTAGGAAGTTATCTAGCCTCTGAAACTAGTTAGAATCCAAATTGAGTTAGGGAGTTAATTCAATAAGAATACTTTGACCCTAGCCCTATTAATCTTAGGAAAATTCTAGAAAATTGTTTAAAATTCCAAAAATCTTGAAACTTGGTTTATGAGCTCACTAGTTAACTTGTCTACTGTTTAGCTCAACCTTAATCAACTAAAACCTTGTTAGTGCTATCAATTAAACTCTAATCCAATCCTAGTATGTAGCATAAAATGATAGATCTCTAATATACACTTAGATTAGTTTTCCCTCAATACCAATTCACTTAATTAATCCCTCCCCACTTGAACTAGTCCTAATACCCTTAGTTTAATACCAATGCTTAGAAAGTAAACAACTTATGGCACATGGTGGAAAATCTAACTTACACACTTGATGAACACTTGGAAGAAACCTTGCAAGCCAACTCACTAAAATCCAACATGAATGCTATGGTTTGAGAACAAGTATGTATGCTTGGAGTGTTGTTAGCATTATGTAGTGATTGTGTGCCTTGTGTTTATTCGTTATTAGACGCTAGTGTTGCTGAGGAGGATATTGAGGGGGAATTTTATCAAGAAGAAGAAGACTACCCCGGACACTTTGCCAACCAAGGCAAGCCATCTTTTGAATCATACTCCAAATGCCTAGTCATACTATTGCATTCTACTTGTTTTAAGTAAATTGCATGATTGAATTGCTAGAGTAGAATGATAGATGTGTAGTGATATCTTGCTTAGCAAGAGCATCAAGCTGAGTTTATCCAACCCAATTTAGTGGTATCATTACTCAATGTAGTTGCTTAGTCGCTAATAAAATTGAGGCCATCTCTAAGTGGAACCCTATTTGAAATTGGTAACTTGGACTTGAAAACTTGAATGGGAGATTTCTCCTACATGATGGTTTTATGAAGGAAAATAATCTTGACTAAGGACTATGAAATATATTTGCTAAATGATAATAAGTGATGTACCATGTGAGCCAACCATTACCGTACGACCACACTACCCCTAAATGGGAAGGGGCTTAGTCTGTAGCTTGTTCACCCTAGTATTGGAGGCCTTGTATCATCCTTTATAGAAGTGCACCGTGCGCGGGTACTTCCGAACCGGGTGGAATTTCCATTCATACAGCATCCTTTGTGTATGACGATCCGTGGATTTCTCCCGGCAGATGTATCGAATCTTGTGGGTAAAGTGTACCCCTCTGCAAAGGTTTCCAAACTATTCGAATAGCCGCGTCCGCGGTCATGGACAGTTGGCAAGCTGTACTTGACTTTTGTCAAGAATGATAATAACTTATGGTGAACTTGGTGAATGACTTGACTTGACATTGATGTTGACACACTTGAAGTTCCTCTTTAGATTGAACTTAGAGAATTAAAAGCTTCTTCTCTACCAATGAACATTCTTGGGAAATAAAACTAGCTTTTGCAAATAAACTTAGTGCTTAGTCCACCATATCAACCTTGCATATCTACTTCATCATTTCCTTTATAAGATGGTTTGCGAGTGCATCCAATGTACTCATGGCTATGTCCCTGGCTATCAACTTGGCCAGACTATGGGAAGAGTATCCAGAGGAAGGTTATGAAGAGGAGTACCAGAACTAAGATCATCTCCTGAGTCGCCATTGCCTATAGGGTGAAGGCATGGACCCAAAGACGTTATTTCCGCTGATATATTGTGTTGTAATATGAACTTGGTCACTATGACCATTGTATTTGAACCATCATATTGTAATGTCTATGGAACTGGTTACCAACTACGTTATGTGTATCACAACAATGATTCTGGGATTGTGGTGGAATACATAACGGGCACTTCGAATTTGTTGTAAATTCGGGGGTGTCACACACCCTGCAGGGGTTGTGCACTTTCACCTTAAGACCCATTCTACCCAGAGAGAAGAATGAGACAAGACCTTTCAGAAGGAGAGAGCAACCATACTGGCAAGACCCGTTCCCACCTATAATTTTGCTACCAGCCGATGTCTTGCACACAAGTTGAAATCCTCACATCTTAATCAGTCAAGACAGAGCCCATATTGTCATAAGGTTGCACTGGAAGTACTCTAAGCCATGGAAGACATGGTAACCTCTTTAATCCTGGGTGGCCATCTCGAGTGGCATTCTGAGTACACATCCTCTCGACGAGGCATGTGCCCCAGAAGTCACCTACATCGCCGCCTCTTATCAAACCAATCCACCCAGGTGATTCATTTTAGTTGAAGTTCTTAATTTGTTCATAAAACACTTTAACAAGTGATCATAGCATGGCATCAATATTCTTCAAAGTATTTAGCATCCTAACAGGTGGGGTTTAAAGGATAGCTACACACTACTAGGTGCTAAGCATTTCATAAAATAGTTGAATACTTCACCTATCATGCATACTACTGAAAACACTAATGCAGTAATAAAAATAGGTAGGAGATATGTGTGTCACTTGCCTTGGTAACAACCAGCACACTCACAGCAGTCACAGGAGTTGTTCATTTCCACTTCACAATCTATACAAACACAAGAATATAGGCATAAACACTCTAGTTCTAAATGGCAATCATAGACATGTATGCATGTATGCAAATGGAAAATTTATTTCACACACTAAGTCTTTGGGTGAAGAAATTGTATTTGTTAAACCATGCTGTTTAGAAGTAAGTGTGGTGTTGGAAAGCATTTTTAGTTATTTAGAAACAAATTGAGCAATTTTGGGTATTTGGAAATAGGGCTAGTGCTTCCAAAAATAGCTCCTGGTTTGGATAAACTTTGAGAAAATTGGGTTATGATCCTACTGGACATAGGACAGTAACACAAAGCTACTGCAAGTGGTTTCATTCAAAAATATATTTTAGAAAACAAATGGTACCCAAATTAGTGATTTGGCTAGATTTGATGGTAGGAAGTGTGTGCATGTTTCAATTTTGAAAACTTCTGGTTCGAAAGTGTTCTACATGTTCTAAGGAATCCAGAGACTACAAATTTGTAGCAATTGGATCTACAGAACAAAAGTTATGAATTAAATGGTGTTTATAAGTCATTTTTGCCATTTAAAAATCATTTCAAAACTTTGTACAGTACCACTAAGATATTATTGCATAAATAGATTCTTCTTTTTCCAAGGATTCCAGGGATATCAAGTTTGCAAAATTTGGCCAAGTGGTTTATTTTTTATGTATTTTACAAGTTGCAGCAAATTTCAAAGAAAAATGAATCTGTTTGGAATCAGATAGGCCACGTGGCTGTTTCTTATTGGGGGGTACCGGTTCGGCCAGATAGGGTTTCTGATCCGTAGGATCTAAGTTAGATCTAAAGGCCCAAATCACTTCGTACCCCTTTGGTTATGACTTCTAATCTGGGCGGTACGATGAGCATCCGATGGTCAGAGGTGGGTTGGGGAGAAAGCCTCACCGACAGGGAGGAATTTCCGGCGGCGGCGCACTGGTGTTAATCTCCGGCGGCCTCCTGGTGATCAGCGGCGGCGAGGGAATATCAGACGAGGAGCAGAAGAAGTCGGCGACCTCGTGAGTTTGATCGGTGACGTGGCTCTCCTCCTGTGGCCGGCGAACGGCGACTGGAGGATGGCGAGGACGTCAGCGCTCTAGTGAGAGCTCTACAGCGCGATTATGCGGAGGGAAATCCCACTCAACTGGGTTAGGATGAGCGCCAGGGAGAGGGAAAAAAGAAAAAGGCCGCGGGAAGTGAGGGAATACTCCACCGCGTCGGAATCGGATGAGGTCAATGGCGGACTCCGAGGTCTCCTGTGGGGAAATCGCGGGGCTCGACGGCGGTTTCTTCAATGGGAAAAGAGAGAGGATAGAGAGGGGGAAAGTGGGGGAAGCGCTGAGAGGGAGAGTGTCGCGGGGTTTCGGAAAAGGAGGAAGCGGGGCGACGGTTGCTCACGCGGCGGTTCCCAGGGAGAAGAAAGGAGGTGACGGTTAGGGGAAGATGGAAATGACAAGCGGGCCTGGGTGCTTAGAGAGAGAGAGGAAAGAGCTGCGGGGAAGGGGTGTTTCGGGCTGGAAAGCTGGGCCGCTGCCTCGGGCCAGCCCAGTTAGGTTGGTTTCCCTTTTTTTGTTCTACTGATTTTCTTTATTTACTGTTTCCATTTTTGTGTAGTTTAAAATGGTAAGACTTATTGGAAATGAAGTATTCTAATTCTATCAACTTTGACTATTTGAAAATAATGTGTTTGCAACATACAAACCTTGATTTGATAATACTTTGTGAAAAGAAATATTTGCAAACACAACAAAGCTTTTATATGAATAGGGTGCTATTTAAATAATAACTTTCTAAAAATATTTCGTCTCTCCAATTTTATTAAAAGGCAATAAAAATAGTATTGCTTTGGATAAAAATAAAAGTTAAGAACATTTGTATATTTTCCAAGTAGTGCAATTTGGTAAATAGGATATTTGATAAAATCACAATAGCTTCCATATACTAATGGGGCTATTTAATTTATAAACTTTCTGAAACTAATTTTATTTCAAAACCTTGTATAAAAGGGTAAATGGGATAGCAATATTTGATGGAATATGTTTCAAAATTCTATATGAATCACACTTATGCAATATGCCATGTATGCATGATGGGTTTTTATATTTTGAAAACTTGGGATGTTACAGACTAACCCCCTTAAGATGAAGCTCGCCCTCGAGCTTCGAAAAGGCTAGCAAATAGGTATGGGTGATAATCTAAAAGATTTTCTCTTTGCTCCCAAGTAGCTTCTTCCTCGGTGTGGTGGCTCCACTGTACTTGACAGAACTTAATGTTTTGGTGTGAGTATTCCTTTCTATTGCTTCCAATATCTTGATTTGTTTCTCCTTGTAAGTCAAATCATTCTCTTACTATGGCCAAACTTCTAGGCTAACCCCCTTAAGATTGTTTAGCCTAATATCTTTAAATTCCAAGTAAAATTTGTATGTAATCCTCTTCCCATCTGGAGTGGTTAGTGTAATTGCTGTTCCTATGGCTTCAGTGGGAAAATGCATGTTTGCTCTCAAATTCTCTTGATATGAATAAATGTGATGCTCCAGTACCAAATAAAATTCCATTGCTGTAAAAGAGTCGAATGGAAAAGTACCCATCACTTCCTCCACATGGATGTGGTTCACATGTCCCTTCTTGAATGGATTGGGCTTGGTAGGTTCATCAGACTTATTCTCTGGGCAGTTTGTGGAATAATGTCCTTTCTTTTTGCAATTGAAGCATGTGATATGAGAGAGATCCTTCTTAGCTTCTAAGTTGTGGTTGTGCTGACCATTGTTTCCATTGTGGTTTCCATTGTGATTTCCATTTCCTCCATTCTGGTGACCATTGTCTCCATTGTGATGTCCATTGGAGTTGTTTCCCTTGTTTCCACCATTGTGCCTATGGCCACTGGAGTTACTACCCTTTCCATTGCCTTCGGAGAAGTGGTGTCTCTTATGGGAAGATCCAATGTGAGTCTTGCCATTGTTGAACTTCCTCTTACGGTTCTCTTCCTTCGTGATATTGTTATCCAGTGTGATAGCCTGATCAAGCAGAGACTGGTAGTTTGGAGCATAAGCCACTGACAAAGGTATCTTCAATTCTCCTTTGAGTCCATTGAGGAATTTTTCCTTCCTCTTAGCATCAGTATCAATGTCATCAGGTGCATACCTTGACAAGGCACAGAAATCATCCATATACTCTTTCAGTGACCTTCCACCCTGCCTCAAACTGCGAAATTCATCCTTCTTCACATTCATAATGCCCGAGGATATGTGGGCATTACGAAAGCCTTCTCTGAAGGTGTCCAAGTCTAGACCATCTATAGGATGAGTGATCTGGTATGTCTCCCACCACATAGCTGCTGGCCCTTCAAGCAGATGTGCAGTGAATCGCACCTTCTCAGCATCGGTGCACTCACATATGACCAGGTCCTTATTGACTGAACATAGCCAATCATCAGCCACTATTGGCTCAGAGGCAGATGAGAACTTGTTAGGCCTAAGCCTCAGAAATCTGGTCAACCTATCCACTTGAGGTGGGGGTGGCGGTGGTGGCGGTGGTGGCGGTGGATGATTGTTGTTGTTTGCACTGGCTTGGATGAACTGAGTCATCATTTGCATCAGTTGAGCCTGCGCTGCCACTAACTGCTGAATCACGGCGTTGTTGTTGTTGTTGTTGTTGTTGTTGTTGTTGTTTTCATCGTTGTCATTGTTGTTTGGTGCACGTCGGGGCGGCATCTGAGGTAGTTTTAGCATAGATGAGTAATAGACAGATAGGACTAAGGAAGAAAATTTCCTACCCATGCACAATACAACAAGTCACACAACAAACACGCAAAACAAGCAAATTTCAAAAATTCTTTGATAGTTTTGAAAACAACCACTAAAGGTTCAGAAAACAACCAAGGTAAATGGTACTATCATACCGACAAAGGTAGGACAATACGAATGCGTATCAAAAACTAATACAAATGAACTAATGGTGGACTACTAATGCCTTTGTTCATAGGAGTCCATCTAAATTTCTGAAAAGAAATGGGACAAGATTTGAACAAGGTAAGAAGTACAAGTATGGAATGAAATGATTAAGGCAAGTTCAGAACATAAAAATTTCACAAACATTTTTTTTAAAATAAAATTTTGATTCCTATGGTATTCCAATCCTAGGGCCTCGATCCTACAGGAAACACTATGCTCTGATACCATTTTGTAACGCCCCACCTTTGAATTAAGGTGGAACACCTGTGTTAAGTGCTATTCCTTGGATCACTGATAGCACCACAGTATAAAATATAGTAATCATTGCAATAGTATCAAATATTACCACGTGGATCCAGATACATAAGTCTTCAAATCTTACAAACCAGCTTAGTCACTTGGACTAGCTCAAATAACAGAGTTCAACATAACATAAACACAACGGAAACTAGGGTAGTACTGAGCATTCATCTTCACCATGTGCCACATGCAGTCATGTTGGAATGTAGACTCGAGATCCTATCACTTACTCCTCATCAGAATATCTTGCACATTTGAATATGCAGCCCCATGAACGGGGGTCAGTACAATGATGTACTGGCAAATCACACATATTTGGTGGCTGTTGTGAGGGAACTAACTACATGATATTTGGCTGGTGGATCTCTTGGCTAGTTTGCATAAAGCCAATTTTGTCCTACTCTTTTCCAAAACTTTCTTTAAAAAATTTATTTTTCAAGGGTCGAGATAACCCCCAAATACTACATACTAGCTAGGTATGTAACACTGGGCGAAACTCAACAAAGTCAGAACAACAGAAACCACCACCCCTCGGAGTGAATGGCCCTGAGCCCCTAACCTAGGGGTTTCTAGTCAAGTTTTAATCATTCGGAAATGGTGATGAGATTCTTCCGTACATTCCATGTCTAGAGACTCAAATTGTCCATAACCGGGGACACGGCTAATCGATTAGTTTGACACCCTGCAGGGGTTGTGCACTTTCACCTTAAGACCCATTCTACCCAGAGTGAAGAATGAGACAAGACCTTTCAGAAGGAGAGAGCAACCATACTGGCAAGACCCGTTCCCACCTATAATTTTGCTACCAGCCGATGTCTTGCACACAAGTTGAACCCTCACATCTTAATCAGTCAAAACAGAGCCCATATTGTCATAAGGCTGCACTGGAAGTACTCTAAGGTATGGAAGACATGGTAACCTCTTTAATCCTGGGTGGCCATCCCGAGTGGCATTCTGAGTACACATCCTCTCGACGAGGCATGTGCCCCAGAAGTCACCTACATCGCCGCCTCTTATCAAACCAATCCACCCAGGTGATTCATTTTAGTTGAAGTTCTTAATTTGTTCATAAAACACTTTAACAAGTGATCATAGCATGGCATCAATATTCTTCAAAGTATTTAGCATCCTAACAGGTGGGGTTTAAAGGATAGCTACACACTACTAGGTGCTAAGAATTTCATAAAATAGTTGAATACTTCACCTATCATGCATACTACTGAAAACACTAATGTAGTAGTAAAAATAGGTAGGAGATATTTGTGTCACTTGCCTTGGTAACAACCAGCACACTCACAGCAGTCACAGGAGTTGTTCAGTTCCACTTCACAATCTATACAAACACAAGAATATAGGCATAAACACTCTAGTTCTAAATGGCAATCATAGACATGTATGCATGTATGCAAATGGAAAATTTATTTCACACACTAAGTCTTTGGGTGAAGAAATTGTATTTGTTAAACCATGCTGTTTAGAAGTAAGTGTGATGTTGGAAAGCATTTTTAGTTATTTAGAAACAAATTGAGCAATTTTGGGTTTTTGGAAATAGGGCTAGTGCTTCCCAAAATAGCTCCTGGTTTGGATAAACTTTGAGAAAATTGTGTTATGATCCTACTGGACAGAGGACAGTAACACAAAGCTACTGCAAGTGGTTTCATTCAAAAATATATTTTAGAAAACAAACGGTACCCAAATTAGTGATTTGGCTAGATTTGATGGTAGGAAGTGTGTGCATGTTTCAAGTTTGAAAACTTCTGGTTTGAAAGTGTTCTACATGTTCTAAGGAATCCAGAGACTACAAATTTGTAGCAATTGGATCTACAGAACAAAAGTTATGAATTTAATGGTGTTTATAAGTCATTTTTGCCATTTAAAAATCATTTCAAAACTTTGTACAGTACCACTAAGATATTATTGCATAAATAGATTTTTCTTTTTCCAAGGATTCCAGGGATATCAAGTTTGCAAAATTTGGCCAAGTGGTTTATTTTTTATGTATTTTACAAGTTGCAGCAAATTTGAAAGAAAAATGAATCTGTTTGAAATCAGATAGGCCACGTGGCTGTTTCTTATTGGGGGGTACCGGTTCGGCCAGATAGGGTTTCTGATCCATAGGATCTAAGTTAGATCTAAAGGCCCAAATCACTTCGTACCCCTTTGGTTATGACTTCTAATCTGGGCGGTACGAGGAGCATCCGACGGTCAGAGGTGGGTTGGGGAGAAAGCCTCACCGGCGGGGAGGAATTTCCGGCGGCGGCGTACTGGTGTTCATCTCTGACGGCCTCCTGGTGATCTGCGGCGGTGAGGGAATATCAGACGAGGAGTGGAAGAAGTCGGCGACCTCGTGAGTTTGATCGGCAACGTGGCTCTCCTCCTGTGGCGTCGGCGAATGGCGACTGGAGGATGGCGAGGACGTCGGCGCTCCGGTGAGAGCTCTACAGCGCGATTCTGCGGAGGGAAATCCCACTCAACTGGGTTAGTATGAGCGCCAGGGAGAGGGAAAAAAGAAAAAGGCCGCGGGAAGTGAGGGAATACTCCACCTCGTCGGAATCGGACGAGGTCGATGGCGGACTCCGAGGTCTCCTGTGGGCAAATCGCGGGGCTCGACGGCGGTTTCTTCAACGGGAAAAGAGAGAGGATAGAGAGGGGAAAGTGGGGGAAGCGCTGAGAGGGAGAGTGCCGCGGGGTTTCGGAACAGGAGGGAGCGGGGCGACGGTTGCTCACGCGGCGGTTCCTGGGGATAAGAAAGGAGGTGACGGTTTGGGGAAGATGCAAATGACAAGCGGGCCCGGGTGCTTAGAGAGAGAGAGGAAAGAGCTGCGGGGAAGGGGTGTTTCGGGCTGGAAAGCTGGGCCGCTGCCTCGGGCCGGCCCAGTTAGGTTGGTTTCCCTTTTTTTTGTTCTACTGATTTTCTTTATTTACTGTTTCCGTTTTTGTTTAGTTTAAAATGGTAAGACTTATTGGAAATGAAGTATTCTAATTCTATCAACTTTGACTATTTGAAAATAATGTGTTTGCGACATACAAACCTTGATTTGATAATACTTTGTGAAAAGAAATATTTGCAAACACAACAAAGCTTTTATATGAATAGGGTGCTATTTAAATAATAACTTTCTAAAAATATTTTGTCTCTCCAATTTTATTAAAAGGCAATAAAATAGTATTGCTTTGGATAAAAATAAAAGTTAAGAACATTTGTATATTTTCCAAGTAGTGCAATTTGGTAAATAGGATATTTGATAAAATCACAATAGCTTCCATATACTAATGGGGCTATTTAATTTATAAACTTTCTGAAACTAATTTTATTTCAAAACCTTGTATAAAAGGGTAAATGGGACAGCAATATTTGATGGAATATGTTTCAAAATTCTATATGAATCACACTTATGCAATATGCCATGTATGCATGATGGGTTTTTATATTTTGAAAACTTGGGATGTTACAGACTAACCGCCTTAAGATGAAGCTCGCCCTCGAGCTTCGAAAAGGCTAGCAAATAGGTATGGGTGATAATCTAAAAGATTTTCTCTTTGCTCCCAAGTAGCTTCTTCCTCGGTGTGGTGGCTCCACTGTACTTGACAGAACTTAAAGTTTTGGTGTGAGTATTCCTTTCTATTGCTTCCAATATCTTGATTTGTTTCTCCTTGTAAGTCAAATCATTCTCTTACTATGGCCAAACTTCTAGGCTAACCCCCTTAAGATTGTTTAGCCTAATATCTTTAAATTCCAAGTAAAATTTGTATCTAATCCTCTTCCCATCTGGAGTGGTTAGTGTAATTGCTCTTCCTATGGCTTCAGTGGGAAAATGCATGTTTGCTCTCAAATTCTCTTGATATGAATAAATGCGATGCTCCAGTACCAAATAAAATTCCATTTCTATAAAAGAGTCAAATGGAAAAGTACCCATCACTTCCTCCACATGGATGTGGTTCACATGTCCCTTCTTGAATGGATTGGGCTTGGTAGGTTCATCAGACTTATTCTCTGGGCAGTTTGTGGAATAATGTCCTTTCTTTTTGCAATTGAAGCATGTGATATGAGAGAGATCCTTCTTAGCTTCTAAGTTGTGGTTGTGCTGACCATTGTTTCCATTGTGGTTTCCATTGTAATTTCCATTTCCTCCATTCTGGTGACCATTGTCTCCATTGTGATGTCCATTGGAGTTCTTTCCCTTGTTTCCACCATTGTGCCTATGGCCACTGGAGTTACTACCCTTTCCATTGCCTTCGGAGAAGTGGTGTCTCTTATGGGAAGATCCAATGTGAGTCTTGCCATTGTTGAACTTCCTCTTACGGTTCTCTTCCTTCGTGATATTGTTATCCAGTGTGATAGCCTGATCAAGCAGAGACTGGTAGTTTGGAGCATAAGCCACTGACAAAGGTATCTTCAATTCTCCTTTGAGTCCATTGAGGAATTTTTCCTTCCTCTTAGCATCAGTATCAATGTCATCAGGTGCATACCTTGACAAGGAAACAGAAATCATCCATATACTCTTTCAGTGACCTTCCACCCTGCCTCAAACTGCGAAATTCATCCTTCTTCACATTCATAATGCCCGAGGATATGTGGGCATTACGAAAGCCTTCTCTGAAGGTGTCCCAGTCTAGACGATCTATAGGATGAGTGATCTGGTATGTCTCCCACCACATAGCTGCTGGCCCTTCAAGCAGATGTGCAGTGAATCGCACCTTCTCAGCATCGGTGCACTCACATGTGACCAGGTCCTTATTGACTGAACGTAGCCAGTCATCAGTCAATATTGGCTTAGAGGCAGATGAGAACTTGTTAGGCCTAAGCCTCAGAAATCTGGTCAACCTATCCACTTGAGGTGGGGGTGGCGGTGGCGGCGGTGGATGATTGTTGTTGTTATTGTTGTTGTTTGCACTGGCTTGGATGAACTGAGTCATCATTTGCATCAGTTGAGCCTGCGCTGCCACTAACTGCTGAATCACGGTGTTGTTGTTGTTGTTGTTGTTGTTGTTGTTGTTGTTGTTGTTGTTGTTGTTGTTTTCATCGTTGTCATTGTTGTTTGGTGCACGTCGGGGCGGCATCTGAGGTAGTTTTAGCATAGATGAGTAATAGACCGATAGGACTAAGGAAGAAAATTTCCTACCCATGCACAATACAACAAGTCACACAACAAACACGCAAAACAAGCAAATTTCAAAAATTCTTTGATAGTTTTGAAAACAACCACTAAAGGTTCAGAAAACAACCAAGGTAAATAGTACTATCATACCGACAAAGGTAGGACAATACGAATGCGTATCAAAAACTAATACAAATGAACTAATGGTGGACTATTAATGCCTTTGTTCATAGGAGTCCATCTAAATTTTTACAAAGAAATGGGACAAGATTTGAACAAGGTAAGAAGTACAAGTATGGAATGAAATGATTAAGGCAAGTTCAGAACATAAAATTTTCACAAACATTTTTTTTAAATAAAATTTTGATTCCTATGGTATTCCAATACTAGGGTCTCGATCCTATAGGCAACACTATGCTCTGATACCATTTTGTAACGCCCCACCTTTGAATTAAGGTGGAACACCTGTGTTAAGTGCTATTCCCTGGATCACTGATAGCACCATAGTACAAAATATAGTAATCATTGCAATAGTATCAAATATTACCACGTGGATCCAGATACATAAGTCTTCAAATCTTACAAACCAGGTTAGTCACATGGACTAGCTCAAATAACAGAGTTCAACATAACATAAACACAACAGAAACTAGGGTAGTAGTGAGCCTTCATCTTCACGATGTGCCACAGGCAGTCATGTTGGAATGTAGACTCGAGATCCTATCACTTACTCCTCATCAGAATATCCTGCACATTTGAATATGCAGCCCCATGAACGGGGGTCAGTACAATGATGTACTGGCAAACGACACCTATTTGGTGGCTGTTGTTAGGGAACTAACTACATGATATTTGGCTGGTGGATCTATTGGCTAGTTTGCATAAAGCCAATTTTGTCCTACTCTTTTCCAAAACTTTCTTTAAAAATTTTATTTTTCAAGGGTCGAGATAACCCCCAAATACTACATACTAGCTAGGTATGTAACACTGGGCGAAACTCAACAAAGTCGGAACAACAGAAATCACCACCCCACGAAGTGAATGGCCCTGAGCCCCTAACCTAGGGGTTTCTAGTCAAGTTTTAATCATTCGGAAATGGTGATGAGATTCTTCCGTACATTCCATGTCTAGAGACTCAAATTGTCCATAACCGGGGACACGGCTAATCGATTAGTTTGACACCCTGCAGGGGTTGTGCACTTTCACCTTAAGACCCATTCTACCCAGAGAGAAGAATGAGACAAGACCTTTCAGAAGGAGAGAGCAACCATACTGGCAAGACCCGTTCCCACCTATAATTTTGCTACCAGCCGATGTCTTGCACACAAGTTGAACCCTCACATCTTAATCAGTCAAGACAGAGCCCATATTGTCATAAGGCTGCACTGGAAGTACTCTAAGGCATGGAAGACATGGTAACCTCTTTAATCCTGGGTGGCCATCCCGAGTGGCATTCTGAGTACACATCCTCTCGACGAGGCATGTGCCCCAGAAGTCACCTACATTGCTGCCTCTTATCAAACCAATCCACCCAGGTGATTCATTTTAGTTGAAGTTCTTAACTTGTTCATAAAACACTTTAACAAGTGATCATAGCATGGCATCAATATTCTTCAAAGTATTTAGCATCCTAACAGGTGGGGTTTAAAGGATAGCTACACACTACTAGGTGCTAAGCATTTCATAAAACAGTTGAATACTTCACCTATCATGCATACTACTGAAAACACTAATGCAGTAGTAAAAATAGGTAGGAGATATGTGTGTCACTTGCCTTGGTAACAACCAGCACACTCACAGCAGTCACAGGAGTTGTTCAGTTCCAATTCACAATCTATACAAACACAAGAATATAGGCATAAACACTCTAGTTCTAAATGGCAATCATAGACATGTATGCATGTATGCAAATGGAAAATTTATTTCACACACTAAGTCTTTGGGTGAAGAAATTGTATTTGTTAAACCATGCTGCTTAGAAGTAAGTGTGATGTCGGAAAGCATTTTTAGTTATTTAGAAACAAATTGAGCAATTTTGGGTATTTGGAAATAGGGCTAGTGCTTCCCAAAATAGCTCCTGGTTTGGATAAACTCTGAGAAAATTGGGTTATGATCCTACTGGACAGAGGACAGTAACACAAAGCTACTGCAAGTGGTTTCATGCAAAAATATATTTTAGAAAACAAATGGTACCCAAATTAGTGATTTGGCTAGATTTGATGGTAGGAAGTGTGTGCACATTTCAAGTTTGAAAACTTCTGGTTCTAAAGTGTTTTAAGGAATCCAGAGACTACAAATTTGTAGCAATTGGATCTACAGAACAAAAGTTATGAATTAAATGGTATTTATAAGTCATTTTTGCCATTTAAAAATCATTTCAAAACTTTGTACAGTACCACTAAGATATTATTGCATAAATAGATTCTTCTTTTTCCAAGGATTCCAGGGATATCAAGTTTGCAAAATTTGGCCGAGTGGTTTATTTTTTATGGATTTTACAAGTTGCAGCAAATTTGAAAGAAAAATGAATCTGTTTGAAATCAGATAGGCCACGTGGCTGTTTCTTATTGAGGGGTACCGGTTCGGCCAGATAGGGTTTCTGATCTGTAGGATCTAAGTTAGATCTAAAGGCCCAAATCACTTCGTACCCCTTCGGTTATGACTTCTAATCTGGGCGGTACGATGAGCATCCGACGGTCAGAGGTGGGTTGGGGAGAAAGCCTCATCACCGGGGAGGAATTTCCGGCGGCGGCGCACTGGTGTTCATCTCCGGCGGCCTCCTGGTGATCAGCGGCGGTGAGGGAATATCCGACGAGGAGCGGAAGAAGTCGGCGACCTCGTGAGTTTGATCGGTGACGTGGCTCTCCTCCTGTGGCGTCGGCGAACGGCGAGTGGAGGATGGCGAGGACGTCGGCTCTCCGGTGAGAGCTCTACAGCGCGATTCTGCGGAGGGAAATCCCACTCAACT
This sequence comes from Dactylis glomerata, assembly GCA_007115705.1. Classification (NCBI taxonomy): domain Eukaryota; kingdom Viridiplantae; phylum Streptophyta; class Magnoliopsida; order Poales; family Poaceae; genus Dactylis; species Dactylis glomerata. The sequence continues at coordinate 1,761,699 of QXEO01000339.1, forward strand.
GGGTTAGGATGAGCGCCAGGGAGAGGGAAGAAAGAAAAAGGCTGCGGGAAGTGAGGGAATACTCCACCGCGTCAGAATCGGATGAGGTCGATGGCAGACTCCGAGGTCGATGGCGGGGAAATCGCGGGGCTCGACGGCGGTTTCTTCAACAGGAAAAGAGAGAGGATAGAGAGGGGAAAGTGGGGGAAGCGCTGAGAGGGAGAGTGCCACGGGGTTTCGGAAAAGGAGGGAGCGGGGCGACGGTTGCTCACGCGGCGGTTCCCAGGGAGAAGAAAGGAGGTGACGGTTTGGGGAAGATGCAAATGACAAGCGGGCCCGGGTGCTTAGAGAGAGAGAGGAAAGAGCTGCGGGGAAGGGGTGTTTCGGGCTGGAAAGCTGGGCCGCTGCCTTGGGCCGGCCCAGTTAGGTTGGTTTCCCTTTTTTTTTGTTATACTGATTTTCTTTATTTACTGTTTCCATTTTTGTGTAGATTAAAATGTAAGACTTATTGGAAATGAAGTATTCTAATTCTATCAACTTTGACTATTTGAAAATAATGTGTTTGCAACATACAAACCTTGATTTGATAATACTTTGTGAACAGAAATATATGCAAACACAACAAAGCTTTTATATGAATAGGGTGCTATTTAAATAATAACTTTTTGAAAATATTTTGTCTCTCCAATTTTATTAAAAGGCAATAAAAACAGTATTGCTTTTGATAAAAATAAAAGTTAAGAACATTTGTATATTTTCCAAGTAGTGCAATTTGGTAAATAGGATATTTGATAAAATCACAATAGCTTCCATATACTAATGGGGCTATTTAATTTATAAACTTTCTGAAACTAATTTTATTTCAAAACCTTGTATAAAAGGGTAAATGGGACAGCAATATTTGATGGAATATGTTTCAAAATTCTATATGAATCACACTTATGCAATATGCCATGTATGCATGATGGGTTTTTATATTTTGAAAACTTGGGATGTTACAAGTGAAGCTTGGTGATCCTCCAGATCAAGGATGCGCTGTCGCAGAGCCCTGTACGTCTTCACGATCCTCCTCTTGGCAGCGAGGAGACGGTGACGAGAGAAAATGGACTCCTGCAGGTCCTTACGAAGAACGGCCAACTCCAGGCCTCTCTCGTCGGAAACCACACAAACATGGTCCAGCTGCCCCTGAGTGTGGTGCAGCAGGGCCTCCGTGTGGCAAAGGTGGCGACTGAAGGGGGTGTGTGCGACGGCCTGGTGAGGAAATCCATCAGAGTCGACTCGCCCGTAGTGCTCATAGCGGGTGCCGAGTAGCTCGTCGTAGTGGAGGTGGACGAGGCGCGAGATAGCGTGTCGGAGGACACGCATAAGTCCATCGCCCCACGTGCGCTCGATCACCTCGAAGGTGAACTCTGGAGAAGTCGGCGGGACCTCCTTCCCGCAGACCTGGCAAACGACCTGGTATGCCAAATCGCAAGTACCCTCCTCAAAAAGTCGATAGCCTCGGACCTCCGGGCGCGAGCGTCCGAGACGCGCGGCCAACTCCACTAAGTCGCGCTCAAAGACGAGCACGTCCTCGTGGGTACCAACCTGATGGTGTGCAGTAGGAGCGTCCATCTACACAAAATTTTAAGGTAGGTTGAGTTAATAACTTACCCAAGTGTGTAGCATTTTAAATACAGTAAAAACTTGAATTAAGATGCAAGTAGTCTAAATGCTTAAAGAGTAAGGGAAGAGATGAGAGCAATATATATTTACCCTATATATATTAAGCCATCTCTTATAACTTTTTAATAGTGAAAATAGTTTTTGGTCTGGTCTAACGCCCATGCTAACTAAGGTCTCCTAAGGTCAACCTAGCTCTGATACCAACTCTGTGGGGACCCCGGTTTACCACCCGGAATTCCCGTTATGCATACAATTCATGATCCTAGGAAGACCGTCATGAATCCACATAACAGAGTTGGCATTACAGAGTACAACATCCATTACATAAATAAGTCGATTAGTCTTACATGGCCACTTGGCCGAATTCAAATGCCTTGCAGGGCAAGTTCACTAAATAGAGCAGCGGAATCAAAAGTAGCATCGGTAGTCCGTGTCGTGCCTCTACCCTACAGGCGACTGACCGGGAGACGGATCCTAGTTCGCACCGGCATCGTCGAACTCCTCACCATCATCATCGTAGTCTTCTCCATAATCTGGCCAAGTTAATAGCCAGGGACAAAGCCGTGAGTACATTTTGGAATTGTACTCGCAAACCACCTAAGAGGGAACAAGTTGCATGCTATTTGGATGTAGCAAGGGAAGTTGGTTTGAGGCTAGTGCTCAATTCTAATTATAGTTTCTCGTGTCGATATAGCATGTCATACGACATCTCTATATCATAGTTTCTCTTGTCGATATAGCATGTCATACGACATCTCTATATCCTTATTAAAGAAGAATTTTTGTAAAGAAACTTTAGTGAAAGCTCTAGGGAAGGGGGAACTCATTTTCAAGAGAAGAGCCGGTGGTCAATCAAACATGACCACCATCCTTATTAAATCTGGTCAATCACACATGACCACTTCGATTCCTTCGGCAGTACCCTGCAAGTACTCCGTACCATATCCGTGCCACGGCAGTACCCTCTGAGTACTTCGTTCGGCACCTTTCTCCATTTTTCCGAAATCAACCTTTGAAAACAAAACTAACATTGGGCTAAGTTACGGTCGTCCCAACCGTCCATGACCAAGGACTCGGCTATTCGAATAGATTTACACTCTGCAGAGGTTGTACACTTTACCCACACCATCCGATAAATCTGCCGGGATAGCACCACGGACCGTCATACACAAGTATGCGGGGTTTGGATAATCGATCATAGCCTTCCATCTATCCTCCTTAGTACGGGTGCCTACCCTGTGGAGTATACATCCCCGGCAAATCCTGGCCGTCTACCTCTGCCGAGCATAGTTCCAGTGCCATGGCAGGAGAAACCCAAGTGTCTTCCGGCCGGATAAATCCTGAAGGATCCCGATTTACTATTGCCCATAAACTGGCGGCAATCCGGATTCCGGGGTCCTACAAACCCTTATATAGTGTGAGGCTCCCCGCACTAAAGCAAATAAACTTCGGACTAAGCCCCGTCCCATACCGGGGTAATGTGGTTGCACGGGTTAATTGTTCTGAGCGAACGCCTAGTGATCACCAATGTCATATAAAAACCACCATCTCCTTTGTCCTCCATTTTGATCAAAACCATTTTTGAAATCATTTCAGTGGGGTAGGTACTACCCCAAGGTTTCCAGAAACATTTTATAAACTTTCTTTGAGTGTTCCCATTCCTAGAGTTTTAGCTCCACTAGAAGGTTTATCAAGGGATTTGTTGCTAATCAACAAGCCACTAGTTCAGGGGTGAAGAATAGGTAATCAAGGGGGTCATCTCGATGGATGGTAACAATTTGACTCGTGGAGCCTGAGTCAACAAATAATTGCTACAATAACTATAGCAATATAAATCCATGCACTTAAATAAAACAGAAGGAGACATACAAATGTGTAAATAGGATTTCAGATATGCATCAAGTTAGATGGCTTGCCTTGGCTGGCTTGTCCCTGGTCCTCCTCGTCCTGATAGTCGTACACTTCACCTTCCTCGGTACACTCCTCGTTCGATTCTATCGCCGGGAAAAATAACAACGCACAAATAAATATACAAGCATACACAAGTCACAAACATTTTAGCACTCCATACCATATCATCAAAGAGTATCAAAAGCAAACAAGTTTAGAAAACAATCAAGATTTCATAAGTTTCTAATTAACAATTATCCCTATTAGAACTAGGGTTTCTTATATAGAGCAACACAACAACATCCTATCTCAATGAAGCATGAAGTCAAGAAAATGAACCAAAACATCACATCCAGCATACTTGCAGGTTGACAACAATCGTAAGAACCTAACAAAGTTGGATTTACTGAAAAACGATTGGTGGTTAATTTCCTATGAATTAATCAATAGGAAATAGCACTAGAGCACCAAAATAATCCTCAGATATTCTCTGATCTTCAGAAAAATATGAGGTAAAGTGCCCTAGAAAGCTCTTCCAGAACATAATCCAACAAAGTTGGATTCAACACAAAATTCCATTTCTACTGCAAGTGGTGATTTTCCTAAAATTAATTACACACAATGCCATTTTAATAACTACTGCAAGAATATAAGTTCTAAAATAGCAAAACCAGTGAGTTAAGCGAGATATCATAATAAGCTATCACTGAAAATTGGATTCATTCATTTTCAACACACAAAACTCAAGTTTAACAATTAAGCATGAAAAGGGGCTAATTTAACATCACTAATTATCATTTGTTCTACATTGCCCCTAAAATTCTGAGACCTATGCCATCTAAAAGGTATCATGATAAGCTACTCAGGGAAATTTGAATAACCTCATTTGCATGCACAGAACAAATTTTATGGAATTTCAAAGTTTGCAGATTAATCCAAATAACAGAGCATTTTCTTAAAAAAAAATCACGCGGGCCAGATCTGCCCGGACTGGGCCGGTCCGGCGTGAATGCAGCCCAGATTCAACCGCGGCACGCGGGAGCTGCTGATTCAAATGGCTGGCCAATAGGGCCCACCGGTCAGCACCTCTGGGAGGCGGAATCGGTACGCGCCATTCCTGGCCGTCCGATCAAGTGGAGATCGATGGCGCTCGATCGTCGTCTCCGCGACAGAAGGATAGGATGTCGGCGAGGCTAGGGTTTCACTGGGGTACGGTGCAGGGCTCACCTAGGGCTCATCGGCGATGATAGGATGGCGTGGATCGGCGGCGGAGTGTCGGAGATGCTCGATGATGTCGTCGGAAAGGTGAACGGGACTGTAGCTTCGCGTTAACTCGCCGCCATCGTTCCCAGGTGCTCCAGTGAGGTCGATGATGTCGTTGGCTACCGGTAGATCTAGGGCACAAAAAGTATAGCGTTAGTCTCGCAGAAGATCTGGGAAGCCAAAGAGGGAGAGGAGAGAGGCCAGGGGTGTCCCGCGTGACGGCAACCTTCCCCTTTCTTCCTCAGCTTCGGTATTCCTCCGGCGAGCTCGCTATGGCTGGGCACAGCGAGGGAGAAGGTGGCTGGCTGTGTGTGAGCTTGCAGAGGGGAGGGAGAAGGTGGCTGGCTGTGTGTGAGCTTGCAGAGGCTGTGTGCGAGCTCGCGGTTTAGGGTGCACTCGACGGAAACGATTGGGGGGTTTGGGTGGCGTGCTGGGGACAGCGTTGTGGCCTCAGTCCAGTGATGCATGGGAGAACACAAGTGGCTTCCTGTCCCAGTCGCAAATCGATTGGGTTCAGTTAACGTGTGATAAAATTGTGTCACGGCCAGGGCGAGTGAGGGATCGAGCGTGCTGGGCGAATGTGGCGTGGCGACGTAGCTTTGATGCCATGCAGGCTCGTGTGCTGCTGGGGAGAAAAGCGTGCGTGCACGATCGGGAACACAGCGCACGCTCTCGGCGTCCACGGTGCGTGCGCAGGGCGGTCAGAGCGCGGGCTACGGGATGGCCTACAGGCGGCGTGGTCGGCTGCTGAGGGTTGGGCGATGGGGGCAGTGTGCCTGGGAGTCCACTGGCGCGGCTGCAGGCGCTGGCGTGCTATCGAGGCCTCGGTCTCCAACGGGCACACTCTAGTCAGCATCGGGGTGAGAGAGAGGGAGTGGTGAGGTAGGGGAGGTGAGTGTCTTGCTGGTGGGGTCCTGGTGCATCTCCTGGGTGGCGTCTCGACACTGGTTGGGGGTGGCTAGAGTGAGAGAGAGAGGGGGAGAGTGAGATCTTGGCAAAGATTGCCTTGGGCTTCCCCCTCCTTTTGTGTCCAACCGCATGGGACAAAGAGAATAAGTGAGGGGGAGAGAGAGATGGCCGGCTAGGGTGTGTCCTGGTCGATTTTGCAAAGAAATAAGAGAAAAGAAAAGAGAAAGAGAAGGATTTGATGAATTTGGCCACAATTCATTTGAATTTTGAAAAGTTCAAAGTTTAGATCCAAAGGTGGTGGGGAATGGTTTAGAGGTGTTTTTAAATGGATAGCAAGGCATCCACCAAGTTTCAATGTTTTTGGCCAAGTGTAGATAGGGTTTTGGACAAGTTCCTATTTTCCAATATGAGGTCTAAAAATAAAGTTTAAACAAAAGAGAGAATAAGATCGTTGGTGTCAAGCATCCATTCTCCTAGATCTAGCAATAGCATGAAATCATAGCACACATTCTTGCATTCATGCAACATGTTCAATTGAAATTTGAAAAAGAAAAGGAATTAAGTAGCACACACACATGTACATGAAATCATGGTGTAAAACAAGCAAACAATGATCTAGGTTTAATCTTTCTAGGTTTGAATGACATTTGAATAATTTGCAAACCAACACACATATTAAATCACACTTGCAAGAATTTAAGAAGAAAGAATCCTAGAATAAAGGATTTTATAGAATCACCCCAATGCACATGAAATCATGCATACACACATATGACTTCCACCCCTAGCACACATGCACACAAGCACACAATATCTTATAATTTTTTTTAGTTTCTCCTAAATAAAGCATTAACTGGTCTTAATATGCATTACAAAAAGTGGGGTTTTATAGCTACTTGGTTACGCATGGTGCGGTCGTCCTCGTTGCGAGATCTGTGCCTCTGGTTGCGTTGTCAGCTTGATCTGTCATACTCAGGCGAACGTGCTCTTTTGATATGATAGGCATCTTCTCTATCTATGAATTTGTTTGCTATTTCCATTAGTTTTGACACCGTTCTGGGCTTTATTCTTCTGGGACGCTATCGTCGATCTGAGGAAGTTATAAACATTGGTACAAAGGAGATCTTCGCTACCCATTTTGCCCCGATCTTGCGTTCTGATCTACCACCCCCTGAGGTATGTACTCTTGCTTGTGCGCCCCCTGATCTAAACTGGCAGTGGAAGGTTTCTTATTCCACGTTCAAAGATCTTGATCGTGGGTGTATGAAATCGTATGATGGATCCTTGCATTTGTTGGCTGCTGAAAATTGGTTAATCCTAAAAAATGCAAAGAGTGCTCCAATTTCTGTCAAAGCCCTATCAACTGATCAGGTCACAAATGCTGCGAAGGTTTTCTGTTTAGGGGCAAAGGTTAATTTCCTGCAACATGCCGTGAGGGTGGGGAAATGCTTGTATGCTCCCAACGTTCTTAAACCCCTTGATTCGTCAAGTGCTAATGATCAGAATCAAGAATCTGGAAGGGATGTTATTCCATCGGAATCTGACTTGGTTAGTGAGGAGCATGTGCAAGCTGATGATCGTGAGAATTCGATGTCTCAATTGGTAGAGGAGTTTTCCTCAGCAGTTTATGAATCTTTGTCGATGGGTTTGGATTTTTCTCCTGGTAAATCTTTTGCCAAGTTGATCCGTCAGAGATTCTCCTCGTCAGTGCATTCATCTATTGACACGGCACATTTCACGCTTGTGGTATCCTTTGGTCGTGCAAATTTTCGTCTGTCTGAGGAATCTATTGGAATTGCCCTGGAGGCAGCTATAGGAGGATTTTGTGGACACCTGAAAGTATCTTTGCTCCGTGAAAGGGTTTATTCATTTGTGGTATCTAGCAAGCAGGTGGGATTTGAGATCATAAAGAAGAGATTTTATTCTTGCCAACAATTTAAATGTTACTTCAACCTTTGGGGGCTTGGTGGTCCTAATTGGGCACGTGAGTTTAGACTTTGGCAGAATGAATGCAATGAGGAGTGGACTTTGGTCAGTCCGTCTAAGAAGCGTCTAGCTCAGGGTGTCAATGCTTTGAAATTGGGTAAGCCAAAGTCAGCTATAAAAAAGTCCTATGCTGTCAAGAAAAAGTTAACTTTTGCTTCCACTCTTGACTATGTGGCTCGTAAAGGATATACCAGTGATAGTTCTATTCAGAAGTCAACAGATATTGTTACTGTTCCAGGCAATGCTTCGAATGGGAAAACATCAAGGGATGTTGTCGTGTCTAACGTGACTCCTTCTGATACTACTCCCCCTATTTCTGAGCAGTTGAATAACGGCAAAGCACCTATTGATCTTGTGGAAAATTCTAATAATGATGGTCTTGATGATGTCGTTAATGACATTGCTTTCCGGTTTTGGAAATGTTCAAAATGTCTAAGTATGGATCATGTTCGGGATACGTGTACTAACAGGATTCGTTGCCGGGGCTGTTTTCATTATGGACACAAGGAACGTAATTGTTTCAATAAAGTGGTCGGTGCCCGTCAATGGGTTCCAAAGAAGGTTGGTTTGCGGTCGGCTCGGATGGATTTACCCCTTGCTGTTTCCGCTTCCAATACCAATTTAAGCTCAGAGCAACCATGCCCAGGTGGGCCTTATAGGGTTTCTCCGGCGCCATCGACACCTCCACCGCCACAACCGCCGGAGACAGAGCCAGACCCAATGGCAGTTTTTGAGCTTGACCCTACTCCGTGGCTGCCTTGGGGGCACCATATCATCGACGGAGGGGACACTAGGCTGTCGTGATCATACTACAACCCGGTCAACGATCCTCCGCAGCTCCACCAAGACTTCTGCGTCGCCATTGTTGAGCCGGCGCCTCCAGCGATTCACGAGGGTCTCTAGCGTGACCGGGTGAGGGATTTTCTTGTTGGACCGCTGAATCGTCAGGTGATTGACTACCAACCTTGCTTGTTTGGTCTGGGGCTCTATCAGCTTAGTAGTCCTACCTCTAGAGAAGCTCTGGTGCAGCATGGGCCTTTTAATCTGGACAATAATAGGACAGTGCGTTTTATTAATCATGATGAGCTGCCAGAGAATACTAGGGCTGTGTAAGGATTTAGAAGGGGCTGGTTGATGTTTCTGGGAATACCACCTGATTATCGCAATGACTATGATATTACCAATGTGGTGTCCACTTTTGGCAAATTTCATCATTGGACTAGTACTGATCCGTTTACATGCCGAGCTTTGGTTTATGCATCTTTTCCTTCGCCTGCTTTGGTGCCAACGGATGTTGTGTTTGGTAAATATGCTTCTGTGGGTGGTGTTCGATCCTCTTGGACTGCTGCTGTTTACATTCTGACAGCTGATTTTGCGGATGAGCTGCCAGCAGATGAAGATCAGATGCCTTTGGATGGAAATCCACACCCCCTTCCAGGTCACCTCATCCCCAATTCCCAGAGCTTGGTTGGGATGCTTGATGTCTACGCACTTCTATTCTTGTAGACACTTGTTGGGCCTCCAAGTGCAGAGGTTTGTAGAACAGCAGCAAGTTTCCCTTAAGTGGATCACCCAAGGTTTATCGAACTCAGGGAGGTTAGAGGTCAAAGCTATCCCTCTCAAGCAACCCTGCAATTACGATACAGAAAGTCTCTTGTGTCCCCAACACACCCAATACACTTGTCAGATGTATAGGTGCACTAGTTTGGCGAAGAGATAGTGAAATACAAGTGGTATAGATGATTATAGGTAGCAAACGTGATGGGAAATAAATATCGCTGCGAGCAAACAAGTAACAAAATAGTAAGTAAACGGTGTGCAAAGCTTGGAAACAAGGCCTAGGGATCATACTTTCACTAGTGGACACACTCCCAACAATATAACATGATTGAACAAATAAACAACTTCTCTCCACTATGGCACTCTGAATTACTCTCCTATTGAATAACACTAATCACTATGTAGTGGCTACAGAAGCACCCCTTAAAGTTCATCAAGTACTTGACAAACATCACTCATAGAGATATCCAAATCAGATCACAACTCAAGATAGAAATCATTGCAACTTAGACCAAGTACTAACACAGTGCACACACTGTCAACATTACACCATGAAAGGAGGAATAGATCACTCAATACTATCATAGTAATAATTACTCTCATAATCCACAAGAGATCACGATCATAGCCTAAACCAAGTACCACCACGATGCACGCACTGTCACCGTTACACCATGGCAGGAGGAATAGATTACTTTAATAATCACCACTAGAGTACACTATAATAATTAAGCATAGGAGTAGCATAATATCTGAATAATAACATCTACTTGTTCAACATGATACAAAGCTCACGATCACATAAAGATCACATCATGGGAGAGAGAGGTGAACCACATAGCTACCGGTATAGCCCTCAGCCCCGGGGATGAACTACTCCCTCCTCATCATAGGAGATAGCAAGGTTGATGGAGATGAAGGTGAGGTCGATGGAGACGGCGGAGATGGTGATGGAGACCGATGGAGATGGCTCCGGGGGCACTTCCCCGTCCCGGCAGGGTGCCGGAACAGAGACTTCTGTCCCCCGAAATTCGTCGGCGATGGCGGCGGAGCTGCGGAACTCTTTCTGGAAAATTGCCGAATCCCTTAGGGTTTTCTGTCCCGAGGCTTTATATAGGCGAAGGGGCGATGTGAGAGGGCAGCCAGGGGCTCCTCACACATGGGTGGCACGGCCAGGGCCTGGGCCGCGCCACCCTAGTATGAGGGCAGGCCCTGGCCCCTCTCCGTCTCTCTTTTGGATGTCTGGATGCTCCCGGGTAAAATAAGACTTCAGGAACTTGTTTCGTCCAATTCTGAGAATATTTCCTGTGTATCACTCTGAAACACAAAAACAGCAGAAAACAGGGAACTGGCACTGTGGCAACTCGTTAATAGGTTAGTTCCGGAAAATGCATAAAAGTGCCACTAAGTGTAACGAAACAGTAGGCAAATGGTGTAAAAACAAGCATGGAGCATCAAAAATTATAGATACGTTTGAGACGTATCAGCATCCCCAAGCTTAACTCCTGCTCGTCCTCGAGTAGGTAAGTGATAACAAAAGAAATAATTTTTGAGGTGACATGCACCATCACAATCTTGATCATTTATGTAAGCATTGTGAGCTGGGATCATAAGAACTTAAAACATGGGCATGAAGATATAATCTTGACAATAAGAACTTAGCAACCATGTTGTAAACATGCAAATGAACACAAACAAAAGATCATGAAAATGAAACAATGAAAGTCAAACGTGTGTTCAAATCATAAGGAAAAACATACAAATGGTTTTCAGCTTGTCCTTCATGGAGAGCAAAACATAAATGCATAGGACACTTTCAAGTTTAAGAGGGCGACTAGATACAAATAATTTAAGAACAAGTGAAACCAACAATATGAATCAATCAATGAACTTTGGGACCATGCATATCACACTAAGAATGACAACTATGCTCTCTTAATGGTGCATAAAGAAAGACGGTGGTGACTCAACATAAAAGTAAAAGAAAGGCCCTTCGCAGAGGGAAGCAGTGATTAAACATGTGCTAGAGCTTTTCACTTGTAAAACAGAGAGATAAAAATTGGTTTTGAGAGGTGGTTGTCTTTGTCAACGACTGGCAATGGGGTTCTTACTATCTTCCATACAAAAATGAAGCAAGTTTTTGAGAGAGATTGGCACTTTTGTGCTCTTTTATAAAGCTTGGCACTCCTCCCCACCTTTTTTCCTTTCACAAACCATGGCTAACCGATTCCATCGGGTGCCCACCAACATTCACATTCCATGGAGGAGTGCCTTTTTTTCTTTCTTTTTTTTCTCTTTTTTTTTGGAATAAGCAATATGGAAGATAGCAAATCCGACCACTACGTCCCCATGAGCTGAAAACAGTGTCACAAAACGAGAAGTATTTTGAAGGTTTTTTTGAAAGGTAGCACATGAAAATATACTTGGAATGGCTTGCAAATACCATGCATAGGAATTTATAGTGGACACAATGGCAAACTTGGTTTTTGGGAGTTGGATGCACGAGTAGAGCTCATACTCATTACAAAATGAGGGCTAGCAGAAGACTGGGAGCGACCAACTAAGAGAGCAATAACGGCCATAATCATGCAAAGCGACAAAGCGACATTAAAAGAAGCATAAGATGGCATCAAAAGTCAAAAACTAAATGATCATAGAGGCTATTGGCGACTTTGTAAGAGTCTAACATCTGTGAGCATGCGCCAAGTCAACCCAAATAAAGCATCAAGGAGAAAACCAAAATAATGCTTCCATACAATAAAAACAACGCATGATTTTTTCAAAGGCTTATTAAGCAATCTCAGTTATTTGAGACAAGTCATGCTACAGCAAAACCACTAAGCATACTATCAAAAAGATATCAAGCATGACATGAAAAAGCCTAAGCCGCAGTCTACACAAGCTCCTTCTTGTACCACTATTTTGCACAAAGCTTTTTCTCTTTTCCAACACCATTCAAACTTTTTATAAACACCTCTTTTGATAAAAACCAATAAAGACCAGAGGAAAAAATAGACATTGATGAAGAGATATGACAAGGTCTGAACGCAAATCAAGGTGAAAATGAAAACCAAAAGCAGTAGCAGAAAAAGAGAACACTCATTGAAACGATAAGAGTGAAAAACAGAGTGTTCTTGCTAAATGAAAAACGGAGTTCATCTCCCTCCAAAACAACATGATGTGATCAAACCATTTATTGCAGCAAACTAAACTAAACTAATACTGAAAACAAAAACAACTGACGCTCCAAGAAAAACACATAGTGCATGAAGCAATAAAAATATAGTGTCTTGAAAGGTGACCTGATTTTTGCCGATGAAGAAGGGGTGCCTCGGGGGCATCCCCAAGCTTTGACGCTTGTACTTCTTGGATATTTCTTGGGGTGATGCATGGGCATCCCCAAGATTGAGCTTTTTTCCATTCTTCATCTCATCTCATCATTCTCCAATCCCTACACTTGAAAACTTCCTTCATACAAAACTAAACACAATTCTATTAGCAACATTAGTGTAAGCATAGTAATGAATCAACCCTTTTCAGTTCAGATTTCAACAAAAACCACCACATATATAGCATATACTACTGTAGCAACTTCCCCAAAAGTTCCATGATCAAAAGAACCCAAAAAGAAAGCGATAAAGCAGCAAAAATGAATAGTGGCAGAAATCTGTCAAAACAGAACAGCTGACAAAGGTCGAATTTTTGAGGGGTTTTCTGTTGCTCAAATCAAAAAGTGTTCAACTAATGAAAGTTTGGATATAACCTGGGGCATATGCACAAGAAATCGCAGGTCCAAAATATATACAGAGAATTGTCACGAATTTTTACGGTGCAGCACCGAAAACTGTTTCAGGACAGCAACATCCCCAAATCTTACCTCACTCAAATTAGAGGCTTCTCTTGGCACAAAAACGAAATAAAAAAGGATAAGGAGAGGTTATTACAGTAGTAATAACTTCCAAGACTCAAATAAAAGAAAAATTACTGAAAAATAAACAATGGGTTATCTCCCAAGAGTGCTTTTCTTTAACGCCTTTGAGCTAGGCGCAGTAATTTGCAAAGATGCTCATATGGGCGCCATATAAGAGCTTGAGGCAAAGGCGCCATATAGGAACTTAAAGCAATAAAGAACATCAAAAAGCAGGTATGAAACACATTTAAATCTAAACCACTTCCTATGAAAAATAGTCTTGTAAAGAGACAAGTCATAAAAGCGCAAAGCAAAAAGCATAGGAAGGCAAAACAAGTATAGCTTCAAAAATTGCAACATAAAGAGGGGAAACTCAATATTGTTGAGATCCATCAAACCATGTTTCCCTCTCTCATAATAACTTTCAGTAGCATCATGAATAGAACTAACAATATAACTATCATTTAAAGCATCCCTATCATGAGCCACATGCATAAAAGAATTAATACTCCCTACATGAACAATAGTAGTAGGAGCAGATTCAACAGAATAATTATTCTCATCACCATAATCATCAAAAATAGGAGGCATATTGTAATCATAACTAATTTTCTCCTCAAAAGTAGGTGAACTGAAAATATTATACCCATCATCACAAGCTAGAGAACTACTATGTCGCAAAGCATACTCATCAAACATATCATCATAAGAAGGAACATGGATAGCACTAATGGTACAACAATTATTAACCTTAGAATTTGTACCAAAAAGATTTTCAATATCAAAAGTAGAGTGCTTTTCCCAATCATGATCACTAACATAGGTAACAGGCATAGGAACATCATCCCAATCAGAATTATCATAATCTATAGCAGGATCATAAAGCTTAAGGGAAGATACCGTGTCCTCTCGCCTCTTACTCCTCTTTTTCTTCTTCTTCTTCTTCTTACTCTTCTTACTCTCTCCTTTAGGAGGGAGAGACTTGAAGGGCATCTTCTCCACATATCCTTTAGGGGGGAAAGGCATCTTCTCCACATAATCTGGCTTGCTGACAGCAACAACAGAAGAAACTTTGGAGGATTCCTCCTCTCTATTAATAAGATCGAAACATCTATTACTCCTATCATAGCTTGGCAAAACATCATGTTTAATAAGATCTTGTAAGTAAATATTTGCGAGGCAATCTTTAGCACAATATAGATGACAACCACGAAGGGTGCTATTAAGATCAACATCATTAATGTCTACCAAAGCAATCTTCCTAGATATCTCTTCACAATTCAAAAACAAAGTAAGCTCATCATACTGATTGAAAGTAATCTTATCATCACAATACAAATCTGCGGTACTCGTTCGATTAATTGGGCATTGAAAATTAAAGTGCCCCTTTTCACCGCAAAATTCACAAAGAAAAGGATAAAGCTCACAAACCCATTCACCAAGCACATCTAGATCCTTGAGCCACATGCTGGTTTCTTCATTTGCGTGGGTGATGCAATAATCTTCCTTGTTGTAACTCTGTTCACAAGGTCTGTGTATTCCACAAAAATTAACATGCTTATAAGAAATAGTACTTTTAGAAGTTTGAGCATGTTTATTGCAATCATCAATAACAATATTACTTTCTATGCAAGTATCCTTAAAAGGTTCATGATACACGTCCCCATTTCCTTTAGGAACATTTATATGGGAAGCAAAGGCTTTAAAGCAATCAACCATAATTTGAGGATCAAGACCATACTTAGCACTAAGCTCTTGAAAATTAGCAGTTTCAGCGAAAGACTTAATGCAATCAAACTCGTAATTCATACCTGATCCTTTACCTTTGTCGCTATCCCAACCTTCAGTATTGTTTTGAATTGTTTCAAGCAGACCCCACTTGGTGTCGACATCCTTGCTTGTGAAAGACCCATCAAAGCATGCATCTAGATAGTCCTTGTAATGTCCTGAAAGCCTTGCATAAAAATTATTAATAATAATATTACGGGGAAGATCATGAATAGGACATTTATGCATTAGTAACTTCAATCTTCCCCATGCTTGGGCAATGCTTTCTCCCTCATGAGGCCAAAAGTTATATACCTGATTACGATCTTTATGAATTTCACTTGGAGGATAAAACTTGGAATAAAAGAGAGACACAATTTCCTCCCAGCCAACAGATGGACCATCTTCAAGAAGCCGATACCATTCCTCATCTCTGCCTTTCAGTGATAAAGAAAATAGCTTCTTCTTAACTTGGTTCATCGAAATACCTGCACACTGGAACAACTCGCATAATTCATGTATAAAGAGCAAATGATCACCAGGATGGACAGTTCCATCACCTAAATAGCAGTTATCCCTAACACGTTCAACAATCTTCGTAGGTATTTTAAAAGGATGAGGAGCACAAGCATCATTAGAAACATCACATATGGGAGATAAAATATCATCAGAGCAAACTTTCTCCACTAAAGCTGGGGGACTAAAAATATCATACTTAACAAAACCAGCTTCCCCAAGCTTAGACTTTTCTATAGCATTAGCATTAACGGTATTCAAAGCATTCATACTAATAACATTGCTATGCGAAATAAGCTCCAAAGGATTTTCAATTTTCTCTTCAAATCTAAAATCAGGAAAAAGACTAAAGAACTCTTTGTTTTCCATTAAGCCTAACTAGTGAAAATAAAAACAAGAAACAAAAAGATGTAATTGCAGAATCTAAAGGAAATAACTCCGAGCACTCACACAGGAGGATGCGAGTACCTTTTACCTTACCTCCCCGGCAACAGCGCCAGAAAAGAGCTTGATGTCTACGCACTTCTATTCTTGTAGACACTTGTTGGGCCTCCAAGTGCAGAGGTTTGTAGAACAGCAGCAAGTTTCCCTTAAGTGGATCACCCAAGGTTTATCGAACTCAGGGAGGTTAGAGGTCAAAGCTATCCCTCTCAAGCAACCCTGCAATTACGATACAGAAAGTCTCTTGTGTCCCCAACACACCCAATACACTTGTCAGATGTATAGGTGCACTAGTTCGGCGAAGAGATAGTGAAATACAAGTGGTATAGATGATTATAGGTAGCAAACGTGATGTGAAATAAATATCGCTGCGAGCAAACAAGTAACAAAATAGTAAGTAAACGGTGTGCAAAGCTTGGAAACAAGGCCTAGGGATCATACTTTCACTAGTGGACACACTCCCAACAATATAACATGATTGAACAAATAAACAACTTCTCTCCACTATGGCACTCTGAATTACTCTCCTATTGAATAACACTAATCACTGTGTAGTGGCTACAGAAGCACCCCTTAAAGTTCATCAAGTACTTGACAAACATCACTCATAGAGATATCCAAATCAGATCACAACTCAAGATAGAAATCATTGCAACTTAGACCAAGTACTAACACGGTGCACACACTGTCAACATTACGCCATGAAAGGAGGAATAGATCACTCAATACTATCATAGTAATAATTACTCTCATAATCCACAAGAGATCACGATCATAGCCTAAACCAAGTACCACCACGATGCACACACTGTCACCATTACACCATGGCAGGAGGAATAGATTACTTTAATAATCACCACTAGAGTACACTATAATAATTAAGCATAGGAGTAGCATAATATCTGAATAATAACATCTACTTGTTCAACATGATACAAAGCTCACGATCACATAAAGATCACATCATGGGAGAGAGAGGTGAACCACATAGCTACCGGTATAGCCCTCAGCCCCGGGGATGAACTACTCCCTCCTCATCATAGGAGATAGCAAGGTTGATGGAGATGGCGGTGAGGTCGATGGAGACGGCGGAGATGGCGATGGAGACCGATGGAGATGGCTCCGGGGGCACTTCCCCGTCCCGGCAGGGTGCCAGAACAGAGACTTCTATCCCCCGAAATTCGTCGGCGATGGCGGCGGAGCTGCGGAACTCTTTCTGGAAAATTGCCGAATCCCTTAGGGTTTTCCATCCCGAGGCTTTATATAGGCGATGGGGCGATGTCAGAGGGCAGCCAGGGGCTCCTCACACATGGGTGCCGCGGCCAGGGCCTGGGCCGCGCCACCCTAGTGTGAGGGCAGGCCCTAGCCCCTCTCCGTCTCTCTTTCGGATGTCTGGATGCTCCCGGGTAAAATAAGACTTCAGGAACTTGTTTCGTCCAATTCTGAGAATATTTCCTGTGTATCACTCTGAAACACAAAAACAGCAGAAAACAGGGAACTGGCACTGTGGCAACTCGTTAATAGGTTAGTTCCGGAAAATGCATAAAAGTGCCACTAAGTGTAACGAAACAGTAGGCAAATGGTGTAAAAACAAGCATGGAGCATCAAAAATTATAGATACGTTTGAGACGTATCAATGCTGTTCAACAACCTGAAGCAAATGTGCATAATTTGGCTGATCATGATCCAGTGGACCAGGGCATGGAAGAACAGATTGATGAACAGGAGTCAATGGTCATGAATCCTTCACAGAATTCTGTTTCATCAGTGAATGTGCAACTACAGCTTGGACAGGACAACTTTCAGATCATGCATGTTGGTTTGGCTTTTACACATGTTTATGGCCCTGTTATTCCTCCTGAGATGCAGTGGAGACAGGCTTTTGAGGTTTTGCTGCCAGAGATGCTGGCTAGGAAAATCATTGTTTCACCATCTGTGTCTCCTTTTAGTCTACTGTTGGGTGGAAATTATAGTGGTTTCTCTATAAACCCAAAGCAGTCTTTCAGCTCTGTTATTTCTAATATCTGTGTGCTGGAAGATTCTTCAACGGCAATGGAAGATTCGTTCTCTGAAGTGGTGTCAGGAGTGGATTCTCATTCCATTGACTGCTCTCTTAGACGGCCTGTGGCTAGATCTCTGAACTTTGGTCACTTGGACAATGAACAGGAAGTGGATAGTGTGCCTCCTCTACTTGCTTGCTCCCCTCTCTCAATTCCCAAAAAGAGGGGAAGGCCAAGGAAAATGCAGGTTCCAGTGGTGGAACCAGAGAATAGACATTTCACTAGAAGTTCTCTGAAATTGCAAGGCTATAAGCCTAAGCCAGTTATTGAGAAAGTGAAGCCCATGAAGACAAGAGCTAAGCTGCTATTTCGTCAGTTTGATCAGTCTATGGGGAGAGATTCTGTTTCTGATAGGGATGAGCAAGGAAATCAGAACATACACACTCCACAAACCCCTATTCCTGTGATGCAACGTGTGGGTCGTGAGCTTGGGATTGCCCCTGGAAAGCTGACTAAGGAGTTGCTTGAAGCTGCTCCAAAGGATGACTCTGTCACATCTTCTGATGATTGAGTTGCTTTTGGTCTTGTGGCTGGGGAGTACTGTGGTTTATACTCCTAGCATTTTTTGTGTTAGTTTGGGTTTGTCTCCTATCTATGGTCAAGTTGTTATTATAAGTGTGTCTTTGTGGGTCAGTGAGAAACCTTGTTATATTTGGCTATTCATTTGTGTGGGTGGCAGCTGTGGTTCTGCAAGTTTGTGGCAAGTGTTAGTAAGTCAGAGGTGGTGTCAGTATC
This sequence comes from Dactylis glomerata, assembly GCA_007115705.1. Lineage (NCBI taxonomy): Eukaryota > Viridiplantae > Streptophyta > Magnoliopsida > Poales > Poaceae > Dactylis > Dactylis glomerata. The sequence goes on from QXEO01000339.1 coordinate 1,780,380, forward strand.
AGTGCCATATGTGTTTTCTTAATCAGTCATGGATTATGTCATGTTTTATGAGACTCTTTGATGTGCTATGTGTTTTCCTGGTATTGTGTGCTGGGATTGTGACTATTTATATTTGTTGTAATCAATGAGTCTGCATATGAAGAGAAAATGGAGAGTGCTGTGTTGGAATGTGAGGGGGATTAATTCAGAAGGTAGGCAATGTGAAGTGAGAGCAAAGATTGATGAGAGTGAATGTGATATTGTTTGTTTGCAAGAAACAAAGTGTGAGGTTTTTGACTGGAGACTTATCAGAAAATTTAGTCCCAAGTGTTTTGATAACTTTGCTTTCTCCCCCTCGATTGGTGCTTCTGGTGGAATTATAATTCTCTGAAATTCAGCAATTTTCTCTGGCTTGCTTGTTGAAGTGCAGAGATTTGGTTTGATCATACATTTCACTTCCACACATAACAATGCCAATTTCACCCTTGTCTCGGTTTATGGGCCCTATCATGGGGAGGAAAGAGATAACTTTGTTTCTTGGCTTTATAATATGAGTATTCCTTTGGAGTAAAATTGACTCATTTTAGGAGACTTTAATTTCATCAGATCACTTGACAACAGAAATAGACCTGGTGGAGATATTAAAGACATGAATATCTTTAATGAAATCATTGGTCACCTAAGGTTACTTGAGTTGCAGTTGAAAGGAAGGAAATTCACATGGTCTAATAAACAGAATACTCCTCTGCTTGAGCAATTGGATTGGTTCTTTACCAGTGCCAATTGGATCTCTGATTATCCAAATACTATGGTCCTTCCTCTTGCTCACTCTGGCTCTGATCATGTACCTTGTGTTGTCTCTATTGACACTTCTATTCCTAAGGCCAAATTGTTTTGGTTTGAGAATTATTGGGTCCAAATGCCTGGCTTCCTGGATTGTGTCAAGGCTTCATGGGATAAACCCTCTTCTAAGAGTTATTCTTCTGCTAGAATGGCAGATAAACTAAAATCCCTTAGATATGAGTTGAAAAAGTGGCAAGTGAGCTTAGCTAGAATTAAATTGTTAATTCAGAATTGCAATAAGGTGATTGCCATTCTTGATTTGTTAGAAGAGGAAAGGCCCCTGTTTCGCTCAGAATTTAATTTTCATCAGATTGTAAGAGAGCACTTGGATGAATTGCTGAAAGCTGAATGTATCTATTGGAAAAAAAGATGTACTATTCGTTGGATAAAGCAAGGGGAGGAAAATACAAAAAAATTCCATGCTATGGCCACAGAACGTTATAGAAGGAATAATATTGCAATGTTGCAAGATTCTGAAGGAAATGAGATCTCTGATCATGAGCAGATGGCTGTGATGTTTTTGAATGATTATAAAGATAGAATGGGACATTCAGAGGGTATAAACATGCAGTTTAATCTTCAGACTCTTCTCAAGAGGGTGGAAGGTCTTGATGAGCTCACACTTCCATTTCAAATTAAGGAAATGGATGACGTTGTCAAGGAAATGCCAGGGGATCGAGCTCCTGGGCCAGATGGTTTTAATGGAACTTTCTTAAAGAAATGTTGGCCTATTATTAAAGGTGATTTTTATCAGTTGGCTAAGGACTTCCAAGAGGGTAGTCTGAAAATGATGAATATTAATGGGTCCTATATCACTCTTGTTCCCAAAGTGGTTGTTCCTGTTAAAGTTTCTGATTATAGGCCTATTTCTCTCACCAATGTTTGTCTGGAGTTCTTGACCAAACTTGTAGCCAACAGATTGCAGGACAAAATCTTGAGCTGTATTCATAAGAACCAGTATGGTTTCTTAAGGAGTAGATCAATCCAGGATTGCATTGCCTAGTCGTTTGAATATTTACACCTTTGTCATGCTTCTAAGAAACCAATAATCATCTTGAAATTGGACTTTGCAAAGGCCTTTGACACCATTGAGCATGAAGCAATCTTGCAAGTTATGAAGCATATGGGGTTTAATGATTTATGGTTGAGATGGATTAAAGAAATATTATCTACTGGAACTTCCTCAATTCTCCTCAATGGTATTCCTGGCAAGCAGTTTATATGCAAAAGAGGGGTAAGGCAAGGGGACCCTCTGTCCCCTCTTCTTTATTTGTTTGGCTCTGATCTTCTCCAAGCTATGGTAAATAGTTTGCTTCAGCAGGGTGTGCTTAGCTGTCCTATTGACACATATGATATGGACTTTCCTATTGTCCAATATGCTGATGATACACTCCTGATCATGCCAGCTGATCTGTTATAGATTAGAGCTTTGAAAGAGGCACTTGGTAAATTCTCTGTTTCTACTGGTCTGAAGATTAATTTTGCCAAATCTCAAATGGTTCCTATCAATGTGTTACATGAGGATTTGGTTATTCTGGCTGAGGAGTTTGGTTGTCAAATTGGCTCAATGCCATTTACTTATTTGGGCCTTCCTCTTGGTACCACAAAACCACAGATTCAAGATCTTATGCCACTTGTTTGTAGATTGGAAAGGAAATTATTGTCAAGCTCGAGTTTCTTGCCTCAAGGTGCACGATTGCAGTTAATCAATTCAGCTTTGACATCAATGCCATTGCACTTTTTGTGTACCCTTCAGCTACCTTTGGGGATCTTGAAACAATTTGATCGTATAATCAGACAATGTTTATGGAGAGACTTCTGTGGGGAGCCAAAGCAATCCCTTGCTGCCTGGGATTTGGTTGCTCAGCCCAAGAAATGTGGTGGTCTTGGAATTGTTAACTTTCAGAAGCAGAATGCTGCGCTGCTCATTAAATTCCTGGATAAGTTTTATAACAAAGCTGACTTGCCGTGGGTGCACTTGATCTGGTCTGAATACTATCTGGGTGCAGTCCCACATGGTGAGAATTTGAAGGGATCTTTCTGGTGGAGAGATGTGTTAAAAGAAGTGGATAATTTTAGAGGTGTTTCTTTCGTTCAACCTGGAAGAGGAGACACCTTTTTGTTCTGGTCAGATGGTTGGCACTGTGATGGCTCTACTACTCCCTTAAGGGACAGATATCCTAGACTTTTTTCCTATGTTTTGGATGATAATCTTTCGGCTGCCAAGGTTTTTGATACTAAAGATTTGGCCAGTCTGTTCCATTTACCTCTTTCTAGGGTTGCATTTGAGGAACTGGGCCAACTTCAGGTGTTGATGGATGGGAATCGGTTGACAGATCAATATGATGTCTGGAAATATTGCTGGGGGAATAAATACACGTCAGCAAAGTTTTATGATCATATTCACTCTCATATCAAAGTGCCAAAGGTGTATCATTGGTTGTGGAAGTCTTCCTGCACTATGTCCATGAAGTTTTTTGCTTGGTTAGTGTTGAAAGATAGACTTAATACCAAAGACTTATTGCAGAGAAGACACTGGCATGTCACTGAAGATTTCAATTGTGTGTTATGTGCTTTGGGCTCCCATGAAGATCGTATTCATCTCTTCTTTGAGTGTAATTTCAGCAGAAGAATTTGGGCTTACCTTCAGGTTGAGTGGATTCCTCATGATGATCTTCAGTTCATTATGCAAGCTGCCAGATCAAGCTTTGGAAAACCTTTCTTTATGGAGGTGGTTATTTTGGCTTGCAGGAATATTTGGTTATTGTGAAATGGAAAGATTTTTCGTAATGAGCGTCCTACTTTTGCAAAGTGGAAGTGTAACTTCATTCATGACATCTCTCTTCTCAAGTATAGGATTAAAGATAAATTTCTAGATAGTTTGACTGACTGGATTAGCTCTTTACCTTAGTGCTTGTACATAGCTTTGGTAGTCTTGTTAGTTTTGTAAATAGGTAAGCTCCCTTCCCTTCCCCCCTTCCTCTTTGTATATTTGTTGGACCTTGAGGTTGGGTTAATAAAATGTTGTGGGGCTAATGCCTCACAGTCCTTCATAGTCAAAAAAAAAATTCTTCAATGAGATCGGAACGGCGAAGGCCAAATGCAAAGGCATCTACTGCTCGCTCTTTAGAGAGGTTTCCTGCTGAGTTTTTTATATGCTCCACCGTTGTATATATGAACGCAACGTTTCACCATTTTTTGCATACAGGATTTGACTTCTTCTATTGATGTTGGTCGTTTGTATGTTGACCAGAAATTTCTTGTGAATTGATCTTCTAGCTCGCCCCAGCTTCCGATTGAATCATCGGGTAGCGTGCTTAACCAAGACCGTGCTGCGTCGGTGAGGTGTAGCTACAAGCTTTGCATCGCTGTTTCCCTTGATCCTCCGAGTATTTGTACTGCCTGAAGATAATCTGATAACCACAACTTAGGTTCTTGTGACCCATCATATTTTTGCTGGTCATGGGGTAACTTAAATCCTTTGGGTACTCGCATTCTGCGAACCCTTCGGGTAAACAATAGCGCGCCCATTTCCTTTTCTTCGTCCTCATGGTTTCCTTCATCCCACTCGTGGCGTGATTTGTTCACCCTAGCTTGTGTGATGATACTCCTTGCGTCTTCCCTTCGTGCTTCATGGTTTTCCCTGTCAGGTGAATTGGTTATTCGAGTTCACGGAGATTGGGACTTTTGGCTTCTTTTTCCTGTATGCTCATGATGTGTTGACTCCCTTCCTAAAGATTTCTGCCTTAACTCATCTCCCACTAGTCCAAGGCTTTTTATGTCCGCTTGGTGCATGTTCTCCCGTGGATCTCTGGGTTCCGGCTGTGTGGTTAATAGATATGCTTGTGCTGCCACCAGGGTTGCTTCTGGCGTGTCTTGTATGAAGTCCTCCTCTTCATCTGATAACAATGTGTTGATGCTCTTGAGCGGTCCTCTTTCCTAGGCCATTCTGTCCTTCTCCTGCTGTGTTTTGGCTCACGATGCCTTTCTTCGCTGGATTCTGACGTTTCATTGTATTCCTCCTAGTGTGATCTACTCGATGCACTGTTGTTCTCTTGGCTTCTCCTTAGCTTGCTCTTTTCGTCTAATAACTTCTTTCTATGTTGATGTAAAGTGTACTGGTATCCCATTAGAACTTCTCTTCTTGAATCCGCGGGTATTCTCGTGCCATGATTGATTGCTGACATTATTATTCTCCACTCTCCGGCCGAGACATATACTTTCTCCTTCTCCTTCCTTTGGTTATTCTTCGGGTTGCCACCCTATGCGTTGACTACCATGTTGTCCACGCCATCGTCGTGTTCTGCTGCCTCAGTTATGATGACGCATACTTTGTGTACCTTGTTGGAGACACCGCCGTTTCGAGTGGTGAAGTCCGCTGCTGTGCTTCTGCTAAAATTCTCGCTGGACTCTGAGTGATCCGATGCTTCTCCTAAGTCGAGGTTTCTCATGATTTCGTCGAGTTTCTTTGATTGTGTCTTCTTTGTTTTTTGTCATTGTGAAGCTGACCTGCGAGTTTACCTTGCTAGAAGAGCCGACCGATGATTCTGACATTGACGCAATCGTGGTTTTTCCTGCCGATGGACCTGATTTTGTCGGATCTGAGAGGCGAATTGAGCCCAAAGAACCGACACAAAATTTTATGCTTCCAAACGTCAGGTCCATCTCCTGATCCAAGCTTGCAAAGACTGGAGTAAAGGTTAGTGGATAAGGTTGAAAATCTACGATCCCAAAGGATATCTGGTTTCCGTCTATTTTTGAGTTGCTATTGGATGATAGCGAAAAAACCGTCGAATTCATAATTGCAACGCCCAAGATCCCCACGGTCGGCGCCAATTGACGAGGGTTAGCTCGGCAAATGTCCTAGATGAAGGACTTAGGATCGGGGGAAGAGGGCGTCGGATGAACTCGAAGGTAAAGATCAGACAAACAAGGCGAGGTTTGGTGTATTTTGGGAATAAGCGTAGTACTCAATTGGCTCAATCTCAATCTATCCCTAGCCAGCTTCTCCTGGCCCCTTTATATAGGTGGCCAGGTCTCGAGGATCCGATCGGGTTCAACACAAATTACAATGTCTGTATATGATGTCATCTCGTATTTTGACTATATCTATGCTTGGGCCTATCTAACGAGGCCCAGGGGTACTAAGATAACGGGCCTTGATAGCTATACCCTTGTCAATGGGTGTGAGTGTTCATCACATCATTCTTCTAATGATATGACCCAGTTATTAACAACATCCAATATTCATGATCAGGAAACCTTGATCATCAGTTAATCAACAAGCTACTATAAAAGAGAGGCTTTACTAGGAACCTTTTGGTTTATTAATCACACAAGTATTAATGTTTCTGATTAATACAATTCTAGCATGAGAAATAAACATTTATCATAAACATAGAATATGGTAATAACCAATTTATTATTGCGACTCGGGCATATTCCCTTCAGCTTGTCCCAGCAAATGGGCGCAATGGTTGTCACTTGCTGAATATTGGTACAACACCAATTGGCATTCAACCCTAGATAAGACCCCGTTTGAAGTGTTGTACAACTACCCACCCCAGCATTTTGGAACTGTCCCTCATGATGCGTGTCAGATTTCCGATCTCCAGGAATGGCTCAATGAGCGTTCTCTCATCACTGAACTGCTTCGTCGGCAGTTGCTCCGTGTACAACACAAGATGAAGGTCGCAGCTGACAAGAAGCGCACACCTCGAGAATTTGCAGTCGGTGACATGGTTTTTTCTGAAATTGCAACCCTATATTCAGAATTCAGTGGTGTATCGTCCTTATCAGAAGCTGGCGTACAAGTACTATGGTCCATATTGAGTTTTGGCCAGAGTTTGACGAGTGGCCTATCGTCTCGATCTCCCTGCCTCTAGCAGGATTCATCCTGTCATCCACGTTTCGCAGCTCAAGAAGATGCTTGGTCCCTAGACAGAGGTACGGCCTGAGCTTCCCAGTGATAACGCTAACTTGCAGGTACCATTCCGCATACTCCAACATCGTCTGGTGCGCAAAGGGTCTTCATCTGTCTCTCAAGTCCTTGTGCACTGGTCCGGTACATCAGAGATGCTGGCAACCTGGGAAGACGCTGAAGCTCTCCGACAACACTTCCCAATGGCACCCGGTTGGGGACAAGCGGTTCTTCAAGAAGGAGGGATTGTCAGCGGCCCAACGACAAGCCCACTAGGATCTGATGCCAAGACAAGCAAGCACTCGAGTCAAGCGTGTATCGGCCCGTTACGTGGACTAAGTCCGACCCACCTGCGTGTGGTGACGCTGCAAGGCAGCTGTATAAGAGACGCAATCCGATTCTGTAAACGATAGGCTGGAACTAGACGGCATTTGTCGGGCTATCGTCTTGCGAGAGGCGTAGCCAAAGAGGAAACTATCCCTGATTCGAGATTACAATTACCCTTTCTCGCTACCAATTCTCGGATTCGTAGTGTAGGTGCTATCAGGTGGCGAGACCCAAGCAGACCCATACGGACAACTTTGATGTTCGAAATAGCTGAGATCTATCCTTTGTGTGGTAGCGGTAGCGTTTCATTTCCAAGGTCACTTCACCTAGGCTGTGAGACTATACTAGCACTGGTTTTTCTCAGTATCGTGATCGTAGCCCGTCCAGTTCCGATCTGAGGGTCCACGGGAACCCAAGCCAAGCAGCATCTTTCCTTTTCTCCAACTCCAACCCCGGCCACCCGCGCCGCGTTGGGGGGCCCGGCCCGGCCAGCTGGTGTCGTGCAACATGTGATTGCCGCGCGCGCGCGCGGGGTCAACACAAAATCTGCGCAAAATATTCTTGACCGGGACGAGCTCATGCCCAGGGCAAAGGGGGGCCCGTGACGTTTGACCGCCATCCCGACGACGACGAGTCCACCAAGCTAACCCAACTTACCCTCAAAAAAAAAAAACCAAGCTAACCAAACCCCGGCACGTACTCCACCACCATCAACTTGCCTTTCGCACGCATTTGTTTGCTCCGGCTACGGTGCTTCCTCTTCCTTGCCCGACATTCCTACCTTTTCCCCCTTTTTTTAGAAGAAGAGAAAAGCCCAAACGCTCCAACCTCTCTTGTCATATCCACCTTGCCGCTCTTTTTAAATTGCTAAGCCGAAGATGAGAGGTAACCAAAACCCAGTTTGGCAGTGGCACGCCTTGGCTGGTACCAATGCATCACCCCACTATAGCCTCGCCACGTCAGCTCTCACCCTCACTCTCACCCCACTCTCACCCCACGGTGCCAGTGCACGGGCTATAGTGCCACTCTCACTTCTCTCTCGTCCACATCACCATTTCTTTTAGACATTCAAAATAATGCAAGAAAATCCCGCCCCACTCCCGCCCCCCTCTCGCCCGCTCCCGCCCCCCTCTCGCCCCCCTCTCGCCCCGCTCTCGCCCCCCTCCCGCCCCGCTCCCGCCCCGCTCTCGCCCCCCTCTCGCCCCCCTCTCGCCCCGCCAGCGCGTCGCCCCGCCAGCGCGTCGCCCCGCTCCCGCCCCCCTCTCGCCCGCTCCCGCCCCGCCAGCGCGGGCGACGGCCGGGCGGTACCGCCCGCTCCCGCCGGGCGACGGAGCCGGCGCCCGCCGCTGCCCTCCCGCCCCGCTCTCGCCTGCCTCTCGCCCCGGCGCGGGCGATATCGCCCCGCCTATCGCCCGCGTTGGCACCAGCCTAGATCCTCTCTCTAGTTGTGCCCCGTACGGCGCGCCTGATCTAGTGGCCGCGTATAGGGTGACTCTGCTCAGGCACGCTTAAATCCATAAATTTAAACATAAACTAAAATTCTATTTAAATTACATTATATATACAAAGGTCAATATAATTTATCAAAATATTAAATTAACTAGCCATCTGTCGAGGCGCGAGTCAGACCAGCCTCGCCGTCTTTTTGCTATCCTCGCAGCCAGGATATTTAGTAGTTCAAGATTGTAATTTGATTCTATTTCTATTTAACTTTTTGCCCTTCAAGTTGTATACTTTCTATAAACAGCCCATAAGGCTTAATGCAATATAATTAATATTTCTGCAACATCGTATTGTTTGTCACTGTGTTGAGCACCCGTCGCTTAGCACACACCTTCCTCTCAGCACTGCCTTCGCGTGCAAGCCACTGCGCCTCCATAGCTTACGTGCACCGCCGCCTTTGCCGTTGTGTGTAACCAATGGAATTCATCCTTTAGGGCAACCAACTAAGCCTCGTGGGCGACTTCCTCAGCCTTGCTATGGGCGTTGATCTCCAACGGCCATGAGCAGGTGGGTGGACTCCTCTGCCGTTGCCCGCTCGCTAGAGATATCCATGATGCGGCCCATGATGATCGCGTTCGTCTTGTCGAGGGCTTAGGGGGGCGTTCCTCTCCTGGTGCTTTGTCTCGTAGGAGGAGAGGATCGCTACTTCATTCGCGTCCGCTGGCATCGACTTTTGCTCACACTGCTTCGTCGCCTCCTCCTCTGTCGCCTCGTCGAACTCATCATAGTCGAACTCCTAGTCATCGCCATGTAAAGACGGTGGGCTTGGGCTTGGCTCTGACGGTAGGACAAGCCTAGCATTGCATAGATGCTGATTAGGCGGCATGACATCATTGCAAGAGATAAGCGAGTGAGAGCATTACTTGGCTCGTTGTGTGGCGGTGCAGATTTTATACAGAGCACTTGGCGGGAAACGGAGGCGAGAAGCGGCAAGAAAGGGTGAAGAAGAATGGTGGACATACGGGGTGGCCTTCGGACAACACCGCATCATGTGCGCCAACACTCAAGTCCGACATCATCGAGGCGTGGAAGAGAAGGAAGAAGAAGAACCACCGGAAAGAAGCTTGGAAGCGCCGCAAGAAGATGCGGTAGCTGAAGCTGGACCGGCTTTACCGGCTAAAGCCGGCCCCACCGGCTATAGCCGGACTGAACACCGGCTATAGCCGGTCTACTCGAGTCAGCTATGTCTTGGCCATGAAGCCACCTATGTTATCTTTCTCCCTAGTGACTAAACTACCCCTAGCTCGTGGCTGCCTATATATATGGCTCCCTCTCCCCCTCCCTAGGATAGAGATGAATTAAGATAAGAATTGGCATGATGCCTCCTCCCTTGTGGGAACCCAACTAGATCTACATCTAAAAATCACCCTCTTTGTTTGGGATCTCTTCTATTTGGGGAATTCTACTTTGATTTGGATCTCTTGCATACAAGAGTGTGTAATTCTATCCAATTGATTGGTCTCTTCCCCACTTGGAATTCTATCCCTTGCAAGTCAATATCTCACAAGGAATTCTACTCTTGGAGTCTCTTCCTTGTGATTCTATTGAGTTGGTGAATCGGGCCAACGAGGACAACCGGTGTGTATCTTGTGTGTGTGTGTTTGCCTTTGATTTGTGTGTCGTATTCATCGTGTTCGTCGTGTTCTTCATGTTCATCCTCTTTCCCCGCCACAAATCTCGTGAATCCGTGAAGATCGGGCCACACCCAAGGGGTCACCCCACATCATATGGTATCAGCAGCTTTTGGTTGCCATGGATTTACTCTTGTTTGTGATTTCCACCATAAATTTTGAAAATCCAAAAAATAGCCCCAAAATTGCCTCGAATTTTGATCTCTGGATTTGTTGAGTTTTTTGTGATTTTGATCCATAGATTTGATGTCTGGGGTGTTGATCTACATTGCCACAAATTTTCTAGCCCTAATTCCTCTTATTTCTCTTGGAATCGCTGATTTTTCATCCCATTTTCCGCCCAAATCGAAGAACTTCGCGACCAGGATTTCTCGAAAAAGTGCGAGCCGGAAAAAGCCGGACCGCACACCGGCTAAAGCCGGCCCACCGACTAAAGCCGACCCAGTACCGGCTAAAGCTGGCCCTCTCGACTCCTTCTTCCGCAGGTCAACGTCTCACTCGATCCGTTTCGCCAAGCCATCTCCACCTCCTGGCTCTTGTTCCGCAGCTGCCAAGCCCCAGCGCCAAGCCCCATCACCAGGCCCCTACTCCCGCGCCGCTCTGCCCCCCACCGCCCGCTCGCCCCGTGCCCCGCCACAGCCACCGCCCACATCGCCTGGCCTAGGTCCGCCTCGCCCGCCTCGCTCTGGTCCCTCGCGCGCGTGGCTCCAGCTCCCCTGCCCAGCTGCTGCTCCGCTCGCCCACATCATCAATCGCCAGGTTGCCCCGGACCAAGCCGTCCCACGCGCCTACGCGCAGCCACGCGCCGGCCACCGCCAAGCGCCTCCACAGCGCCGCTCGACCACGCGCATCAATCCGCCCCGCCTGGCCATTGCTCGCACTGCACAGCTCCTCCCGCACCGCTCGCCTCGCCCTGCTCCGCCGACCTTGACCGCCCCAGCTCTGCATGTCCCGCACACCGCACCCAACACAGAGCCCCGCTCACGCCCACTTCGCCCCTAGCCACGCTCATCTCCTGCGTGCATCTGCAAACCGGCTAAAACCAGTCCAAACCGGCTAAAGCCGGCCTACATCTGCCAACACTAATTTGATCCATTTTAACACCATAATACCCCTTTTGACATCCATTTGAAAATTTGACACAAAATCTGGCGTTATCTTGACACAAATTTTGACAACTTTTGTGAGTCCTTTTTGCTCCAAATTTTCAGGCATTAACTTCGTGTTCGAATTTTGGTTTTTGCGTGCCTTGTTCATGCCAAATAATACCGCGCCTACATCAACATCGTGACGAAGGCATCGGCACCCGGAACTTCGACTAGTCTTTTGACTCCACCTTCATCGACATCACCACAAGTCGTGTGTTTTGACACCGCCTAACATTTGCATAGGTATAACTTGCACCACCTTTATAACCTCTTTTCTTCCTTTGTGTACCTATCCTATTGAGAGTGGCTTTCCGAGTGTTGCGAAGCATTGCACAAGTGTCACCACCGTGAGAGGGTTTGTGTGTGTGTAAGTTGAGCAAATCTCCGAAGAAAGCTCGGTGAGAAAGATACACAAAAGAAGAAATAGCCATTGTGTGACATAAATAGATAGCAAATAAGCTTTTAAGCATAGAAACACTAAAAATCCAAAAAGAGTGTGTGTTCCACCGATACAAAGGAGTTCAAAGCTTGTAAGCAAAAAGAGAGAAAAGAGAAGAGTGGCATCTTGTGCAAATCTTGTTGCTTCTTTCTTATGCAACCAAGCTACGGTCTCTCTTGCGTTGGCGTGACACCGAGCTAATAGTCTTCATTAGGACCATTTTGTTTTCTTGCTCACTTCTTTGGTCGCGCTAACCCCATTATATCTTTTTGTGTGTGTTTCCGTGTTTCCTAGACGTAGATCATCGTTCTTGACATTTGCCTTTGGATTTTACCCACATTTGACAATAGACTTTTCTTTTGATCATTTCGTTTGGCATTTCCACATTTCCTACTTATCCACTATATAGCCCTTTTGCGTATGTTCTAACTTGTGCACCACGGTTGTCCTTCGGTGTTTCAACGATTCAATAGTTTCTACGGGAAGTGATCTAATTGTAGTTTTCTAACCCCCACCACTTCTACATACATATATCTTGCCTTGTGTGAGCAATGTCTAGGGGCGATGGAAGCTATCATGGAGAGTTCACGGTGGACTACACCGACTACGACATCGACTACTACTCAAGCATGGAGGGCATGGGCGACAACTTCGACTACATGAGTAGGGTGGACAAGAAACACTACATCAACGACTCCTTTGACTACGACATGGTGGCGTCGACGACACCCACGCACAACTCCAACAAGATCTTCATCGACAACCTTCAAGATGGCATCCGCAATATACTTATAGCTTCACTAATCTACGGCTCACCGACACATTCACCGACACCACCGTCCAACAAGCTTTAAGACAACGTGAGCACCAAGAACAACTCCGTCGCCAACGCATACATGAAAGGAAGCGTGCCGAGGCTCATGAATGTCTCAAACAAGAACATCATGAAGAGCCCAAACCTCTAGATACTTGGTTGACATCGGCTCATCGCACAAGGTTGAGCTCATCAAGATCTTCTTCATGCTCCAACCATGTGGGTGACCATGAGCGTTGTCGCCAACAACCTCAAGAGCATGGTACAAACCGCCAACAACCTACACGGTGTCCACGACATGAAGAGCCCATTTATGAGAACGTCATCGACAACTCCTCGAGGAAGACCACCACAAGAGCTTCAAGATTGCCAAGCCATGAGATGTCCTACCATGATGTGAAGCTTTCTCCAATGGTGTCTCCCATACCACATGCCACCACCGCAATGGCTCCTACAAGACGGTCTCATCGCCACGAGAAGCATTCCAAGGCTCATGATCATCACCATCAAAGACATCATGAACATCCTCAACAAGCTCAAGAACAACCGCGACAAATGGCACATCAACCTCAAGGCCAACCACATCATGGTGCCCCACCTATGGTGAATCAAGATCGGCACCAAGCAAACCAACAACACCATCTTGATAGCCTATGTGAGAGGAAGAAACCTATCCCACGCAAGGATGAGAGCCACATACACATGGAGAGCAAGAGTGATACACCACATGAGTTGAGTGAGGACATTTTGCTTTCTAACAACTTAACCTGTACTCCTCTTGTGTTATCTTCTTCTTTGCTAGGTTGCTTGGATAATGATGACGTCCATTCCATGGAGATGAGGGACACTACTATATGTGAGATGAGTCAATCCACTATATGTGAGATGAATGAATCCACTATATGTGAGATGAGTGAATCCACTATATGTGAGAGTGAATGCTTCCACTTTGAGGGCATGAGTGATACACCGAGTGAGACAAAAGTGGTAGTTGATAGGTCAAGTGAGGCCATTTCAATTTCTAACAACTTACCCTCTATCTCGAGTGTGTTCTCTCATGTTGCAATAGATTCCATGGATGAAGCGATGCCAACCTTGGAAAAGATATACATGGTGCATACACTTGATGATAATACACCGTGCTTAGAAGATGATGAGCATGTCGGCCACATGGAGCTACCTACTTCAACAACACCTACTTCAAAGGAGTGCGACCACAAAGGTAACAACATAGGTGTTGGTGATGCCAAGATTCCCCTAGTGGACATGAACATGCTAAGCTATGAGTGCTTCACCTTAGCTCCTATTGCATGCAATATATTGAACAATTGCTCTTTCCCATGTATTGCTTGCAATGATGACAATGATACTTTGGTTGTGACAACCTTGCCGAACAATTGCTCTTTCCCTAGGTGTGTCGACAACAAGGATAAAATTGTGAACATGTTTTGTGCCCAATACTTGCAATATTCTTCCATTAATGCAACCAAAATGTTGAACACTTGCTCTTTCAAATGCTTGGTTTGCAATAATGTTAATATGTTTGAAAATGAGTTGGCCCCCATAGCTATCTCAACTAATGAAGATTTTGCATTTGTGCATGATAAGCATGTTTTCACACATTCATTGCATAATCACCATGAATATTATGATATCTTGCTTGATGATAATGGTGATGTGCAAATAAAGAGATGCATCATGATGGATGATGTATTCATCTACCATGCACACACGTTGTTTTTGCTATCTTTGGTGTGTGTAGGTATGAGAAAAACAACGTCGACTTCGATTGAGCACGAGTTGGCGAAAAGAGCTCTTGAGAGCATCATACTTGTGAGTTCAAACTCGAACTCCATCCGCTTACCCTTCACATGCTTTGCATCTAACATGTTGAACACTTTCTCTTCCATATGGTTTCTTTGCAAGCATGTTGATAACTCTTGTACCACTTGTGATATTCATGCTCCCATGATATTGCACATTGATGCTTTATGTGTTGCAACATACATGTGGAACGATTTCTCCTTCTTTTGTTTTGTGTGCAACCACATTGCTATATTGGCCATGACTTGTCACATGTGTTACTGCTTTGAATTCATTGGTGTTGCATCCAACAAGTTGACAAATTGCTCTTTTATTTGGTTGGGATGCATAACCACTTGTGATAATGATGTTTTCTTCTACTTTTGGATGCATATGATTCGTGTTGCAACAAATATGATGAAAACTTGCTCTTTCCTATGGTTTGTTTGCACACATGTTGATGATGATTTTAACATCTTGCCGCATGTATTTTTGCCAAACTCTCTTCTTATTGCTTCAAGGATGTTGACTACTTGCTCTATACAAATCCTTGAGCGCAATAATATGCATATCTTTCAACATGAGATGGACACCATGGTCTTCTCAAATTTTGATGGAGTTTTTGTGTTTCCACATTTGGAAGATGTTCAAACAATTTGCTTACACATAGACCTTGCATATGCATTCCCTTTATCATACTTGTGTTGTGCTAATTGTGTTGTGAACAAGAATGGACATGTCCTTGATGATATGGTCCCCTATCACGCACACACATACTTTGCTTGGTCTTTGTTGTGCATAGCTACAAATGGATATTATTGGTGGATGCGCTCCCGCGAGTGGTTTCAATCAAACACTTCTACAATGAGAGCACATCAACAACTTAGTAAGGTGACCTCCTTCTACTCATGAACTCATGCCATAAACTCTAAGAATTGGATACTCTTTGAGTGTTGTTTCGCTTTGCTTGTGACCCTTATAGGCCTCATGGAAGGTAAAGGAACATTGAAGAGTTGCCAAACCGATCTTTGGAAGTACGACCATATGGCGCACTCCAAGTACAATCGCCTACATCCACCTCCCCTACATGATGATGTTGAGTCAACGTCGAGGACGACGTTCTTTGAAGTGGGGGAAGATGATACGGAGTGGCCTTCGGACACCACCGCATCATGTGCGTCAACACTCAAGTCTGACATCATCGAGGCGTGGAAGAGAAGGAAGAAGAAGAAGAACCACAGGAAAGAAGCTTGGAAGCACCGCAAGAAGAGGCGGCAGCTAAAGCTGGACCAACTAAAGCCGGTCCCAACGGCTATAGCCGGACTGAACACCGGCTATAGCTGGTCTACCCAAGTCAGCTATGTCTTGGCCATGAAGCCACCTATGTTATCTTTCTCCCTAGTGACCAAACTACCCCTAGCTCGTGGCTGCCTATATATATGGCTCCCTCTCCCCCTCCCTAGGATAGAGATGAATTAAGATAAGAATTGGCATGATGCCTCCTCCCTTGTGGGAACCCAACTAGATCTACATCTAGAAATCACCCTCTTTGTTTGGGATATCTTCTATTTGGGGAATTCTACCTTGATTTGGATCTCTTGCATACAAGAGTGTGTAATTCTATCCAATTGATTGGTCTCTTCCCCACTTGGAATTCTATCCCTTGCAAGTCAATCTCTCACAAGGAATTCTACTCTTGGAGTCTCTTCCTTGTGATTCTATTGAGTTGGTGAATCGGGCCAACGAGGACAACCGGTGTGTATCTTGTGTGTGTGTGTTTGCCTTTGATTTGTGTGTCATGTTCATCGTGTTCGTCGTGTTCTTCGTGTTCATCCTCTTTCCCCGCCACAAATCTCGTGAATCCATGAAGATCGGGCCACACCCAAGGGGTCACCCCACATCAGGTGGTGCACATTAACGCCCTTGCGTGGGAAGCCACAACGGCACGAGAACCTTTGACTATCGTCACCTCGGGAACCAAAGCCACCTTAACTAAAGATCTCTCAAGCAGGCAAACACCATTATATAAGGACAACTAGGACAACTAGCCGTTCTCTTTGATGACAAGGCTGGCCCACTTATTGGTATCCTACATGGTGACTGGTTCAACTTTTGTCCTGTGTCCCTAGGTGACCCATGCGGGTTGGCATAAAAAACTATTTTGGATCGCGAAATGTGGTAAAGCGCACCACATTCCCCTCCCTGAGTCCTCGCGATTTGTCGGCTGCCGCCATCGATTTCGACCACCTCCAGCAACCCACGCAACATCACTACCGTATCCGAGCGGCGGAGAACCTAGCCTACCACCGTGCATGATGTGGGGATCTCATTCCTTCCATTCCGACCGTGGTGCCGCGTCGTAGAGCTTCCACCACCATAGGGCGCACATGGGAGACCTCGTCGGAGCACCGGACGTGCATCTCTGAGCAGGCGCACCGCTGCAGAGCGATCTTCGACCACAACCCACGTCCTCACACGTAGATGGGTATCATCCCGCATGCCCGCATGACTGCTAGGCAGCCTCGTTGAGGGCCACCACGCGCTTTCTGCCTCCAACCACTCTGCGCTTCATGTCACCTCCTGCGCGCCCGGTGGCTCTAAAGGAGGTCTCCAACGATGATGATGCGGCGCTCACCCCCGTGGACCAGGAGCATTGACACCTGCAGCTCGCCCAGTGCAACTACCTCACCTCCTTTGTCTTCGACTTATGGGATCGAGCCAAAAGCACCACCATGAGGCTATGGAGGTTGGAAGAAGAGCGACAGTTGGAGAAGGCTCACTGCTCCTCCATCGCCTCCGAGCAGGCGCGCCGCCGCAGCTTACCTATCATCAACTCTGATGAAACAATGTGAAGCCATCGATGCTGGCCCGACCACTTATGGTGCGGTGTTGATGATGTAAATGACCGACCAGTTGGGAACCCCAAGAGAAGGTGTGATGATCACAGCAGCAAGTTTTCCCTCACTTATGAAACCAAGGTAATCAATCCAGTAGGAGAGAGCCAAACTTAAGAAGGTGATGCTTGCTAGCTTCGCGACACTCTGGACAATGGCGCCAGGCAACTTGCTGGTGCACAGTTGACGTAGGAGCTTCTTTACCTAGCAGCAACGTGAAACCTGCACACAACACAAACAAATACTTTGCTCCCAACTTACGATGAGGTTGTCAATCTCACCAGTTTGCTGTAAACAAAGGAATGAGCGTATCAAGTGATAAAAGGATAATAGCAATGCAAGTAAAGTAAGCAGTGCGAGTAAAAGTAAAACTGAAGGGTTTCGCAGCATAGTAAATCAAAAAATTCCTACGGATGCGAACAAGAAAAGCCAAGATCTAATCTAGGAGATGTAATCAACGAGAGAGGTAGATGAGATCTTCATACCCTTGAAGATTCGCACAGCGGAAACGTTCAAGAGAACGTGGTTGACGTAGTCGTACTCGCCTTCTCCTCCTCGCGATCCGATCCGATCCTACGCCGCAAGTGGCGGCGCCTCCGAGAGTTGCACACGTGCGGTGCAGCGACGTCTCCTCCTTCCTTGGTCCAGCAAGTATGGTGGAGAGATAGATTGGATCGGCAGCACGACGGCGTGGTGCTTATGGTGGAGAGTTTCTGCGGCAGGGCTTCGCCTACGCGCAGTCGCGAGAGAGAGAGAGGGAGGGCAGCAGGGGCGGCTAGGGTTTGGGTCTTGGGGTGAGGGAGGGCTGCGCCCCTGCCCCCCTTATATGGGGGGCTGGGCGGCCAGCTTGGTCCCTCCTCCAATCCCTAGCCGACTTGGATAAGGAAGAGTGGGGGGCAAGTTTCCCCCCCCCTTCCTTATTTGAAGATTCCTTTAGGGTTTCCCCTTGGGCTTGGCCGGCTGGGCCTTAGGGGCCTTGTGCACCTGGCCCAAGGCGGCCAGGGCACTTCCCCTTAGGCCCACGCAGGCCTCCGTCAAGTGGGCCCACGTTGGTCCCACTCCGGAACCTTCTAGAACCTTCTGGTACAATACCGATAAACTCCGAAACCTTTCCGGAATCCAAAAACTGCTTTCCTTTATATGAATCTTATTCTCCGGACCATTCCGGAACCTCTCGTGACGTCCTGGATCTCATCCGAGACTCCGAACTAAAACTCATAAACCAATTATCCATTCTATCCTAGCGTCGATGCACGTTAAGTGTGTGACCCTACGGGTTCGAGAATATGCAGACATGATCTTCTATCAATAATCAATAGCGGGATCTGGAAACCCATATTGACTCCCACATATTCATCGATGATCATATCGGATGAACCACGATGTCAGGATTCAATTAATCCCGTATATGTATTCCCTTCGTCACACGATATTTTACTCGCCCGAGATTTGATCGTCGGTATCGCCATACCTAGTTCAATCTCGTTCACAGCAAGTACTTTACTCGTTCCGTAATCCGATATCACTTCGTGATTAACTCCTTAACCACATGCTTGCAAGCGGTGTTGATATCGATTACCGAGTGGGCCCGAAGTATATCTCTCCGACTTGGGAGGGACAAATTCCATCTCGATACATACAACCCAACAAATACTTTCCGATCACCTGAGAGACACCTTTATTATCACCCTCACATAGGATGACGTTTGATGACCTCAAAGCTTTCTTCCGATACTAGGGAGTTGTATTATCTCATGGTCTAAGGAATACAATACATGACATAAGAAAAGCTTCGCAAAGATGAACACGATGACACGATCTAATTGCTCTGCTTTATTTAGGTCTGTCCATCACATCATTCTCCTAATGATATGATCTCATTATTAATTGACAACTCATGTCTATGGTTAGGAAACCTTAACCATCATTTAATCAATGAGCTAGTCTAGTAGAGGCGTACTAGGGACACGGTGTTGTTCATAAACCACACAAGTATTAATGTTTCCGCTTAATACAATTATAGCATGGAGTATAAACATTATCATGAACAAGAAATATGATAATAACAATATTATTATTGCCTCTAGGGCATATTTCCTTCAATCTCCCACTTGCACTAGAGTCAATAATCTAGTCATACTTGCGCCTTTAACACCTATGGCATTCCGGTGTTATTCATACGCCTTGCACGTGGTAAACCTTATCTACGGGTCTGACACTTTCAGGTCCGTTTGTATTTGCATATTATTTTGCGTCAGCACGCATTTCTCATCTTCTATGAGATGGCATCGTATAAACTTAGTCTTCTGGTGAGACTTTTGTATCTTAGCCGAGACTATGTTGTCACTATTGTCATACAATAGAACTACATAGTACTAGCACACTTAGAAAAATAGCGATATCCACCGTGTGTCGAAATACTCATTGGTCTGCACACATCGGTATGTATGATTTCCAATAAGTCCGTTGCTCGCTCCATTATTCCGGAGAACGGGGTTTTGATCATCTTGCCCATGAGACACGGCTCGCACGTGTCAAATGATTCAAAATCAAGAGACTCCAAAAGTCCATCAGAATGGAGTTTCTTCATGCGTTTTACGCCAATATGACCTGGACGACAGTGCCACAAATAAGTTGGATTATCACTATCTACTTTGCATCTTTTATGCCGCTTCTAAAGCGATTATATACTTAGCCCTCGTTGCAGTGTCCGCCACAATATTAACATTGGAACTCATCCAAGTCATCATGGAACTTTCTTCCATCTTATTATGCCACCTTCTAACTCAAAACAAATAGCTTAAAATTGAGATAAAATTTTACTTGTATGTGTGACAAAGCCAATGTAACTCATTGCAATGAACTATTTGTCACTTCTGCATACAGAACATATTCTTACTTCTTCGAAAGTGCATAAGAATATCTTTACTATTGTTCAACGATCATCATATGAATGCTATAACCTTTAGAGCATTGGACACATCTGGATCTACATATCATGGTATACAAGATTGATAAAATCATTCTTGTGGTTTCACTCATCAAGTGTCAAAAACAATTGATTCATGCTCCAACCTCTTCCATGCAACAAGAACTGTTCTTATTGTTTCCATATTGAACAAATTCAATATTTCATCTATGTACTCTGGCAAAACTATATTAGTGCCTCAATCTATCTGTATAGACATTGATGCTCAATATTCTGGTTTTGCCTAAGTCTTTCATAAAAATCCAATTATAATGAAAACTTGACAATATCAAGAAAAACACATAATTTCCAATGAACGATATGTCATCTACATAAAGCATTAGAAATATGTCTTAGCGCTCCCACTTACTTTCTTGTAATACAAGCATCTTCAAATATCTTGATGAAATTAACACTTTAACATTTTCATCATTGAAGATTCCAACTTCGCTATGCTTTCTTCTACCATAGAAGTTTTCATACATATCTAGCAACCTTTGAATCAACAAAACCCATTGGGTCGTGTCAGATACACGTCCTTGGTGTGCATTCCAGTAGAGGAACGTTGTTTCGTTTATTCAACTAACATATCTCAATATGTAATTGTTGCTAGAATAATTCATATGACGAAGTCAGGGCCCATCATCGCTTCTTTGTATATTGTTGGTTACTATTATCTAATAATATCTCGTCCTCAAATCTTGCCATTTGATTACGACCAACTTGGTTAAATAGGAACTTCGATGTCGTGACTACAACATATTGTAGACGTGTGAGCTATGAATGCAGTTGCCGCTTCCAGAACAAATTCTGGTGCTGCGCTACTCTGATCATCTTGCTCAGATTCAATAACCTCATCAAGTTCTATCTTCCTCCTACTTAAACCTTTCGCGAAAAACTCCTTCATAAGAAATTCACTTCTTTTAGTGACAATCACTATGTTTTGGGTTTATAATAGAAGGAATACCCATCGACATTCTTTGGGATAACCTACAAAAACTTACTAATCCGATTTTGGTTGTAAACATTTTACACATATGCCTTGCATACCAAAATTCAAGAAAAGACAACTATAACTTGTATGGTGTCATTTCGGCAGATTATGATGGCACTCTAGTGAGATCAAAGCGGTAGTCTCTAAAGCATAATCCACAAATTATATTGGTAGTTTATTTCATCATTGATCTAACCATGTCAAACAAGGTTGGATTACATCCATCGAAAAACTCCATACTCCTATGGTGTTTATCACGATGCAAGTTTGTGGAACAATTCCTCTAACTCTTAGATGCTTGCTAAACTTGTAACTCAAATATTCTTCTTTATGATCCAATCATAAAAACTTGAATTTTTCTTGTTACAATAATTTCCACTTCATAAATTGAACAATTTCAATTGTTTCATACTTCTATCTTATCGAGTAGATATACCATACATCCATTCGAGTCATTGATAAAATAGAAAATACACCATGATCGACTTCACACCATGGACTACATACATCAACATGTACGATCTCCATTTAGTTAGTCGCTTGATCTGTCCATGGCCCATGAACGAAGTTTAATCATCTTTAGGAAAAGTCTCACAAGCGTCAATCAATTCAAAATCAATTGACTCAAAAATCTATCAATATAGAATTTCTTTCATGTTTTGTTTCCAATATGACTTAAACGGCGGTGTCACATATAAGTGAAATTCATTTTGTCTTGCGACCTTTAGCATCAGTGTTATAAATGTTTATTTCACCAACAAGATAATAATAATCTATCCATCGATTATGGAAGACGATAATGACATGAACAACAATTGTTCTCATAATACCAGAACAAGATAACAATTATTAAGTTCATGAAATATCTTGAAGGCTAGGTTTGATGTCGATGAGAAGCACAATAACATTTTTATTTGTATCTCGACATGCATCATTACCATATTCTTTTACTAGTTACTTAGGCCATTGTACTTCTTGTATTGTGTTGCTTTGTATGACATTTCATACCAACAAATCAGTATCGAATACCCAAGAATTACATTGTTAACGAGCAAAAGGATTCATCTATAACATGTATATCATTTATATACCTGAGCTGGACAATTCCAGTCTTTTTCTTTTTCTACCAAATAATTTGCAGATCCTATTTAGCATTTCCTCTCTATTTAGAAGAATCTATCGACATCAATAGTGGCATCAATCATTTGACACATAGTCCAAAGGATGCTAGTCAAATACTAATAGCCTTGGATTTTGCACTTTGAAGTGGATCGCCATCATCATATGATTGGTATTCTTCCAGATTCCATTCTTTAGTATTCTTTTGGTATAGCAAAACCATTTAGCCAATACCTTTTCATTCATCCTATCATGACATCTTTCATGATGAAACTACTATAGCTTATAAGGATGAATGCAAGTATAATATTAGTTCCCAAACTTTTGGGTGATCGGGATGCCTAGCATCTTCAATCTTCGCACATAGTCATACAATATGAGCATATGTACTTTTACTAAATTATACTTCATCATTTTGCAAACAATCAAAGTTTTAGATATCAAATATCTTTCACTTCTTATTTGTTTCTGAAACAATTCTTTCAGCTCGATGATCACTTTGATTCTCAAACAATTTTGAAGATCAATTTATCATGAAGGCAAACATATGATCTTTAGATACTAAACTTGAATCGTTGCTCTTAGATTAATACAATTTATTAAATCGTATGAAGCAAGCAAGATTTGCTAAAGTTTGCAATAGGACTTAATCTTTAGTCTTGACATTCTAACTAAACGGCACTAGACCAAAAAAGATTATCCAGAATTCTATAGTTTCTTTTAACTCAATTTAAGCTAAGTGTCGGTGGGAAACGGTGCCAAAGACTACAACGACTTATGCAAATACAACAAGATTTAGTTCAAGATAATTAGTTCAAGTTAATCAAATTACTAATGAACTCCCACTAAATTCAACATCCCTCAAAGTTGTTTAGTGAAGCATGATCCAAATTCACTACACCGAGACCGATCATCACGTGAATGATGTAGCTTTAATGGTGAACATCAACATGTTGATCATATCATCCATATGACTCATGCTTGACCTTTCGGTCCGTGTGTTCCGAGGCCATGTCTGTACATGCTAGGCTCGTCAAGTCAAACCCAAGTATCTCCGCATGTGCAAATACTGGCTTGCACCCGTTGTATGTGAACATAGAGTTTATAGCACCCGATCATCACGAGATGCTTGAACACGACGAACTTTCGCAACGGCGCATACGAGGGGAGAACACAATTTTATCTTGATCTTTAAGTGAGGAATCATCTTATAATGCTACCGTCGCGATCTAAGCATAATAAGATACATAAAAGGATAAACATCACATGCATATAATTTTATGTGACATGGTATAGCCAATCTCCGCGCCATGATCTCCATCTTGTGCGCACCGGCATGATCTCCATCACTCCACCATGATTGCCTCCACCACGAATAGCAACTACAACTATTGCTAACTACTTAGCGATAAAGTAAAGCTATTACATGGCGTATAAGAAGTTGACACGCAGGTCATACACAATTATAAAGACAACCATATGGCTCCTGCCGGTTGTGAACTCATCGACATGCAAGTCGTGAAAGATTACAAAACATGATCATCGCATACATCACATATATCACATCACATCTTGTGGCCATACCATATCACAAAACACTCCCTGCAAAAACAAGTTAGACGCCTCTACTTTGTTGTTGCATGTTTTACGTGGCTTATGGGAGTAGCAAGCTAAGAACGATTCTTACCTACGAAAAGCCACAACGGTGATATTATGGTTGCTAACATCCGATGTAAGTCCCATGACTACTATAGTGAGAGAAACTGGCATCCACCAGCCGCATGTGTGGAACAAGCCACACGTCAAGTGCGGAGCCGGTCTCGCGAACGCGGTCGCGTAAAGTTGGCCTGGACCGCTTCGATCTCACTATACCGCGCCATAAGAGATACACAACAAGAGGTTTGCAACAGAAAACATCAACGCCCGCAACAAGCATGTTGCGTTCTACTCGTGAAACACATCTACGCATAGATCTAGCTCTGATACCACTGAAGGGTTTCGCAGCATAGTAAATCAAAAAATTCCTACGGATGCGAACAAGAAAAGCCAAGATCTAATCTAGGAGATGTAATCAACGAGAGAGGTAGATGAGATCTTCATACCCTTGAAGATTCGCACAGCGGAAACGTTCAAGAGAACGTGGTTGACGTAGTCGTACTCGCCTTCTCCTCCTCGCGATCCGATCCGATCCTACGCCGCAAGTGGCGGCGCCTCCGAGAGTTGCACACGTGCGGTGCAGCGACGTCTCCTCCTTCCTTGGTCCAGCAAGTATGGTGGAGAGATAGATTGGATCGGCAGCACGACGGCGTGGTGCTTATGGTGGAGAGTTTCTGCGGCAGGGCTTCGCCTACGCGCAGTCGCGAGAGAGAGAGAGGGAGGGCAGCAGGGGCGGCTAGGGTTTGGGTCTTGGGGTGAGGGAGGGCTGCGCCCCTGCCCCCCCTTATATGGGGGGCTGGGCGGCCAGCTTGGTCCCTCCTCCAATCCCTAGCCGACTTGGATAAGGAAGAGTGGGGGGCAAGTTTCCCCCCCCCCTTCCTTATTTGAAGATTCCTTTAGGGTTTCCCCTTGGGCTTGGCCGGCTGGGCCTTAGGGGCCTTGTGCACCTGGCCCAAGGCGGCCAGGGCACTTCCCCTTAGGCCCACGCAGGCCTCCGTCAAGTGGGCCCACGTTGGTCCCACTCCGGAACCTTCTAGAACCTTCTGGTACAATACCGATAAACTCCGAAACCTTTCCGGAATCCAAAAACTGCTTTCCTTTATATGAATCTTATTCTCCGGACCATTCCGGAACCTCTCGTGACGTCCTGGATCTCATCCGAGACTCCGAACTAAAACTCATAAACCAATTATCCATTCTATCCTAGCGTCGATGCACGTTAAGTGTGTGACCCTACGGGTTCGAGAATATGCAGACATGATCTTCTATCAATAATCAATAGCGGGATCTGGAAACCCATATTGACTCCCACATATTCATCGATGATCATATCGGATGAACCACGATGTCAGGATTCAATTAATCCCGTATATGTATTCCCTTCGTCACACGATATTTTACTCGCCCGAGATTTGATCGTCGATATCGCCATACCTAGTTCAATCTCGTTCACAGCAAGTACTTTACTCGTTCCGTAATCCGATATCACTTCGTGATTAACTCCTTAACCACATGCTTGCAAGCGGTGTTGATATCGATTACCGAGTGGGCCCGAAGTATATCTCTCCGACTTGGGAGGGACAAATTCCATCTCGATACATACAACCCAACAAATACTTTCCGATCACCTGAGAGACACCTTTATTATCACCCTCACATAGGATGACGTTTGATGACCTCAAAGCTTTCTTCCGATACTAGGGAGTTGTATTATCTCATGGTCTAAGGAATACAATACATGACATAAGAAAAGCTTCGCAAAGATGAACACGATGACACGATCTAATTGCTCTGCTTTATTTAGGTCTGTCCATCACATCATTCTCCTAATGATATGATCTCATTATTAATTGACAACTCATGTCTATGGTTAGGAAACCTTAACCATCATTTAATCAATGAGCTAGTCTAGTAGAGGCGTACTAGGGACACGGTGTTGTTCATAAACCACACAAGTATTAATGTTTCCGCTTAATACAATTATAGCATGGAGTATAAACATTATCATGAACAAGAAATATGATAATAACAATATTATTATTGCCTCTAGGGCATATTTCCTTCAAAAACGGTATAGCAATGTAAAGGAACTTGGACCGGGGTCCACAGTTCACTACTGGTGTCTCTCCATAAGATAAAAAGCACATGCTCGGTAAACAAATTACAGTGGGGCAATTGATAGAGCAAAGATAATGTACATACATGATGAGGATCACTATGAGGCTTACTCTGGGCATTACGACAAAATACATAGACAGTAATCCAACTGCATCTATGACTAAAGATCCACTCACGGGAAATCGTCCGAGGACCCCTTGATGATTAAGTTGCGAACAACAGATAATTGCATTAAGCAAAGTGCATAATGTAAACAAAGCAAATTTAATTGGACACAAGAATGTTGTTTTCTCCCTAGTGGAAATAGCACATCTACAACCTTAGAGGTATCTGTCACTCCCCCAGATTAAATAGAGGCATGAACCCAACTATCGAGCATAAATACCCCCTCTTGGAGTTACTAGCATCTACTCGGCCAAGATAGCTACTAGCAACGGAAAGCATGCAAGATCATAAACAACATAGAGATAACATAAAGATATAAATTCAGCACATCAACTTGACATAGTACCAATACTCATCGGATCCCAACAAACACAACATGTATGATTACATAAAGATGATCCTGATCATGTAGGGCAGCTCACAAGATCTAAACATGAAGCACATGGTGGAGAAGACAACCATCTAGCTACTGCTATGGACCCGTAGTCCAAGGTAGACTACTCACACATCACTCCGGAGGCGACCATGGTGGTGTAGAAGGCCTCCGGCAGGGTGCCGGGAAGAGCACCTGGATCCTCCCGATCTCGCGACGGCAATGGCGGTGGTTTGCAGTATGTTTCTGGGAAAAGCGATCCGTCTTCTAGGATTTTCCCATCGAGGGGACTTTATAGGCGAAGGGGCATTGTCAGGAGTGGACCAGGGCGCCCTCACCATAGGTGGGCACGGCCAGGGGCTGGGCCGCGCCCCCTGGTGGTGAGGCTGGCCCCTGGCCCCTCTCCGTGTCATCTTCAGTCTTCGTGAAGCTTCGGTAAAATTAGGAGGTTTGGCTTTTGCTTCGTCCAATTCTGAGAATATTTTCTGTGTAACTTATCTAAAACACAAAAACAGCAGAAAACATAGAACTGGAACTGTGGCATTTTGTTAATAGGTTAGCTCCGGAAAATGCATAAAATCGCCACGAAGTGTAAAAAAACACTAAGCAAATGGTGTAAGAACAAGCATGGAGCATCAGAAATTATAGATACGTTTGAGACGTATCAAGCATCCCCAAGCTTAACTCCTACTCGTCCTCGAGTAGGTAAGTGATGACAAAAGAATAATTTTTGAGGTGATATGCACCATCACAATCTTGATCATCTATGTAAGCATTGAGTGCTGGGATCAAATGAACTTAAAACATGGGCATAAAAGACATAATCTTGACAATAAGAACTCAGCAACCATGTTATAACATGAAAAAGAACACAAACGAAAGATCATGAATAATAAAACAATGAAAGTCAAATGTGTGTTCAAATCATATGGAAAACATAGCAAATGGTTTTCAGCTTGTCCCTCATGGAATAGCAAAACATAAATGCATAGGACACCTTCAAGTTTAAATAGGGCGACTAGATACCAATACTTTAAGAATAAGTGAAACCAAAATAATGAATCAGTCAATGATAACTTTGGTACAATGCACATTACACTCAGAATGGCAACTATGCTCTCTTAGACGGTGCATAAAGGTAGAAGGTGGTGACTCAACATAAAAGTAAAAGAAAGACCCTTCGCAGAGGGAAATAGTGATTGCAAGTTTATAAACCTTCAAAAATTATGGTACTTACTAGCTTTGAGCTCTCATTGCCCCCATCATAGGCATCTTGAATGGTTAAAGTTAATGCAAGAACGTTTATGAAGCATATGCTTGACAAATCATAAGTTGAAAACCTCGTGTCCCGTGTAGTACGAATACCCAAACCTCATGCTACTCGACTTAGGGTCCCAAGCAAGCTCTTGTCATTGTAAGTATATGCGTATCATCAAGAACCGCCAACGGGGTACCTCCGTGCCCAATGACATGGAACAAGCCTACATCAAAATGACAGGACAAACAGATAATGAACACCTCGACATCTCTTTTATTTACCATTGGTATAGCTTTTTATTTTGAGATGCGTCGTCGAATGTCCACTATGGGCATGCTGTAAATTTCCACCATGAATTATGCATGGCTTAGATTAGCGGCCCAGGCGTTTCTCTAACACATATACAAACTTCATGATCCCGTAAGATTCCCAACTTGTTTCACATCGCGAGTATCCATAAACAAAAGATCACGATATCAACTCAAATAAGAAGTGCAATGTTGAAAGCTTGCCCCATGACGGCATGGTTTGGCTAATTTCCAACTTACAACTTGCAAGCATAACGTCAACATAAAAGAGCCACAATGTCAAATTTTTAAAAGCGAGAAAAATAAAGTGTGCCATCAGGTTCGTGAGAGCTTTACTGACTAATTTTCGCATAACACCGATAAAAGTTTAATTCGAATGATAGATAAAAGCAAGTCAAATGTACTTTGGAATAGCAAATTGCTAATAGGTATGTATGGTCGACACATTGGCATAACTTGGTTTTTGGGAGTTGGATGCACGAGTAGAGCTCATACTCACTACAAAACGAGGGCTAGCAAAAGACTGGGAGCGACCAACTAAGAGAGCAAAAATGGCCATAATCATGCAAAGCGACAAAGCAACATTAAGAGAAGCATAAAATGACATCAAAAGTCAAAAACTAAATGATCATAGAGGCTTATGGCGACTTTGTATGAGTCCAACATGTTGTAAGCATGCGCCAAGTCAACCCAAATAAAGCATCAAAGGAGAAAACCAAATAAATGCTTCCACATAATAAAACAACGCATGATTTTTTCAAAGGCTCATCAAGCAATCTCAGTCATTTGAGACAAGTCATGCTACAGAAAAAATCACTAAGCATACTATCAAAATGGCATCAAGCATGACATGCAAAAGTCTAAGCCGCAGTCTAAACAAGCTCCTTTTTGTACCACTTTTTTGCATGAAACTTTTTTTCTTTTCCAACACTATTCGAACCTTTTTGAAACAACTCTTTTGATGAATACCAACATAGACCAGAGTTCCAAATATACCTTGATGCAAAGATAAAATAAGATCTGAACAAAAATCAAGGCAAAAAATGAAAGCTAAACGCAGTTCTAGAAAAAGAGAACACTCGTTGAACGATAAGAGTGAAAAACGGAGTATTCTTGGCAAATGAAAAACGAGTACATCTCCTCCAAAAGAAATTTGTTGGGGTCCAACCATTTATTGCAGCAAACAAAACAAAACAAAACTGAAAACTAAAGTAAAGACGCTCCAAGAAAAAACGCATAGTGCATGAAGCAATATAAATATAGTGTTTTAAAAGGTTACCTGATTTTTGCCGATGACGATGGGGTACCTAGGGGGCATCCCCAAGCTTTGACGCTTGTACCTCTTGGATATTTCTTGGGGTGACATAGGCATCCCCAAGCTTGAGCTTTTGTCCATTCTTCATCTCATCTCATCATTCTCCAATCCCTACACTTGAAAACTTCCTTCATACAAAACTTAACACAATTCTATTAGCAACGTTAGCATAAGCATAATAGTAAATAAACTCTTTTTGGTTCGGGTTTCAACTCAAAAACACCACATATAAAGCATATACTACTGTAGCAATTTCCCCAAAAGTTCCGTGATCAAAAGAACTCAAAAAGAAAGCGATCGAGAGGCAAACACAAATAGTGGCAGAAATCTGTCAAAACAGAACAGCTGACAAAGGTCGATTTTTTCGTAGGTTTTCTGTTGCGCAAATCGAAAAGTGTAAAACTAATGAAAGTTTGGATATAACCTGGGGCATATGCACAAGAAATCGCAGGTCAAAAAGATATTCTGAGAATTTTCACGAATTTTTACGGTGCAGCACCGAAATCTGTTTCAGGACAGCAACTTCCCGAAATCTTACCTCACTCAAATTAGAGGTTCTTCTTGGTACAAAAATGAAATAAAAAGGATAAGGAGTGGTTATTACAGTAGTAATAACTTCCAAGACTCAAATAAAAGAAAAAGTACTGAAAATAAAACAATGGGTTATCTCCCAAGAGTGCTTTTCTTTAACGCCTTTGAGCTAGGCGCAGAAAGTGCAAATCAAGTAATATCAAGCAATGAAGTATTAGGATCAACAGACGCCTTACGTCTTCCTTTCTTACCTTTGCTCTTGACTCTAGGAAAGACGTGACTATTGCAAGATGGAGAGATGAATCTTATATTGCCTTTTCCCACATCTATAACGGCGCCCAGGAGCTTCAGTAGAGACCTTGCAAGCGTGATTTGTCCTTTTCCTACAGATTCAATAACAAGATAATCAGTAGATACCATTCTTCCTAGGACTTTTGTATAAACTCCTTCAGCTATTCCAACGGGAAATATAGTGGCATTATTAGTAAGAGAAATTTCTTCTCCCCCCTAAGACAGTTTCCAAAGACTCAAAGATTCATAAACATCCTTTGGCATAAGACAAAATTCAGAAATAATATCACAACGAGCATGATAAGTTTCACCACTAATGGTGATTTTCACCGTAGGGAACCAACTTGATTGTTCAGAATTTGTTGGCACATAATCAAAATGCTCGCGCAAAGTACTATAGCAATTACCCAAACAAGCAGTGTGAGTCTCAAGAGTATTAAGTCTAGCAAAAATGCTCACAAGAGAGGAATCAAAATCAGTTGGCATGCTATAAATTGTAATCATCTTTTTTATAATATTGAAGGCTCGATCTCCATCACAATGAAGGAAATCTCCTTCCGCTGTAGCATCCAAAGCATATCTATAACGAAGAGCAAGACCAAAGTAAAAGCTACTAAGAAGCAAACTCAAAGTCATTTTTGGTTCAGTTTTCCCATGCCAATCATAAATTCTAGACCAAGCTTCTTTGAAACTTTCCTCACTCTTTTGTTTAAAAGTGAAGATCATTTCCTCGGGCGACATAGTAACAAAAACTAAACTATATATAAAAAGAAACTATAAAGGAAACTATTTTTTTGTATTTTTGATAAAATGATGCAAGCAAAAATAAAGTAAAGCAAAATAATAAAAAAGTAAAAGATTGTGCGTGCGAGACTCCCCTTGCAGAAGTCTTCTTTCTCCCTGGCAATGGCGCCAGAAAACTTGTTGATGGTGCGGTGTTGATGATGTAAATGACCGACCAGTTGGGAACCCCAAGAGAAGGTGTGATGAGCACAGCAGCAAGTTTTCCCTCAGTTATGAAACCAAGGTAATCAATCCAGTAGGAGAGAGCCAAACTTAAGAAGGTGATGCTTGCTAGCTTCGTGACACTCCGGACAATGGTTCCAGGCAACTTGCTGGTGCACAGTTGACGTAGGAGCTTCTTCACCTAGCAGCAATGTGAAACCTGCACACAACACAAACAAATACTTTGCTCCCAACTTACAATGAGGTTCTCAATCTCACCGGTTTTCTGTAAACAAAAGAATGAGCGTATCGAGTGGTAAAAGGATAATAGTAATGCAAGTAAAGTAAACAGTGCGAGTAAAAATAAAACAGTATAGCAATGTAAAGGAAATTGGACCGGGGTCCACAGTTCACTAGTGGTGTCTCTCCATAAGATAAAAAGCACATGCTGGGTAAACAAATTATAGTTGGGCAATTGATAGAGCAAAGATAATGTACATACATCACGAGGATCACTATGAGGCTTACTCTGGGAATTACGACAAAATACATAGACCGTAATCCAACTGCATCTATGACTAAAAATCCACACGCGGGGAATCATCCGAGGACTCCTTGAGTATTAAGTTGCGAACAACAGATAATTGCATTAAGCAAAGTGCGTAATGTAAACAAAGCAAATGTCCTTGGACACAAGAATGTTATTTTCTCCCTAGTGGCAACAGCACATCTATAACCTTAGAGGTATCTATCACTCCCCCAGATTAAATAGAGGCATGAACCCGACTATCGAACATAAATACTCCCTCTTGGAGTTACTAGCATCTACTCGGCCAAGATAGCTACTAGCAACGGAAAGCATGCAAGATCATAAACAACATAGAGATAACATAAAGATATAAATTCAGCACATCAACTTGACATAGTACCAATACTCATCGGATCCCAACAAACACAACATGTATGATTACATAAAGATGATCCTGATCATGTAGGACAGCTCACAAGATCTAAACATGAAGCACATGGTGGAGAAGACAACCATCTAGCTACTGCTATGGACCCATAGTCCAAGGTAGACTACTCACACATCACTCCGAAGGCGACCATGGTGGTGTAGAAGGCCTCCGGCAGGGATTCCCCTCTCCGGTAGGGTGCCGGGAAGAGCTCCTGGATCCTCCCGATCTCGCGACAGCGACGGCGGTGGCTTGCAGTATGTTTCTGGAAAAAGCGATCTGTCTTCTAGGTTTTTCCCATCGAGGGGACTTTATAGGCGAAGGGGCGTCGTCAGGAGTGGACCAGGGCGCCCTCACCATAGGTGGGCGCGTCCAGGGGCTAGGCCGCGACCCCTGGTGGTGAGGCTGGCCCTTGGCCCCTCTTCGTGTCATCTTCGGTCTTTGCGAAGCTTCGGTAAAAATAGGAGGTCCGGCTTTTGTTTTATCCAATTCCGAGAATTTTTTCTGTGTAACTTTTCTAAAACACAAAAACAACAGAAAACAGGGAACTGGCACTGTGGCATCTTGTTAATAGGTTAGTTCCAAAAAATGCATAAAATCGCCACGACGTGTAATAAAACACTAAGCAAATGGTGTAAGGACAAGCATGGAGCATAAAAAATTATAGATACGTTTGAGACGTATTAACCACCCCCAAGTCCCAAAAATCCTAGATTAGCTTAATTTGGGTTTAGAACTAGGCTAGGATCTAGTTTGACTATTGATACCTTCAATTTGTAAAATAGGGATGAATTATGGATAAAGTCTTAAATCTAAGGTGGATGTAGTTTTCATGTTTATAGTTCATTAGAGCACCTCCAGCTGTTGGCGCTCCCCACAGCCAAATCTGGCGATAAATAGCGCCGGATTGGACGAAACTTTGGCGTGGGGAGCGCCGAACTTCCAGCCGTATCCCCAGGTAGACGCCCGAGATCAGCATTTTGTCTTAGTTTCACAAATAAATTCACAGTTCAGCGAATTTGACAAATTTTACCAATATTTGGCTTATTTTTACAAATAAATGTTACAGTTCAACAAAACAAGCAAATAATTTGACAAGTTTTTAAACAAATCAAATGGAAACTAGTTGGTGTTGCCTCGAAGCCTCCATATGTGCTCCACCAGATCATCCTGAAGTTGTTGATGCATTGTGGAGTCTCGAATCTCCTGACGCATAGCGATGAACGAAGCCCACTATGCCGGCACCTGGTGATTAGGCTGTGCAAGAGGACCCTCTCTGTCATATGGTGCAGCTTGTTCACTCAGAGGAACCGGATACTTTTGCTCATTCTCAATAATCATATTGTGCAAGCACACACAACAGTTCATCACCTCCCACATCTCATCTTTGGACCAAGTCATAGCGGGGAACCGGACTACAGCAAATCTCTGCTAGAGGACACCAAATGCACGCTCGACATCATTTCGGCAACCTTCTTGTTACTTGAAAACTCCACCTCCTTTGGGAGGACGGGGCTTGAGATAGTCTTCACAAATGTTGCCCATTTTGGATAGATACCGTCTGCAAGATAGTATCCCTTGTTGTAGTGTCGGCCATTGATCACAAATTCAATCGGGGGAGCATGACTCTCAACAAGCTTGGAGAAGATCGACGAGCACTGCAAGACGTTGATGTCGTTGTTGGATCTCGACATACCAAAGGAGTGCCAAATCTAGAGATCATGGGTAGCCACTGCCTCAAGTATCACAGTGCAGCCTTTTTTGTGACCCTTGTACATTCCCTGCCAGGCAACCGGATAGTTCTTCCATTTCCAATGCATGCAGTCAATGCTTCCAAGCATCCCCGGAAATCCTCGAGCTTCATTAAAAGCGAGGATCTGAGCAGTGTCTTCGACAGTGGGTGATCTCAAGTAGATGTCCCCGAAAACTGCTATCATCGCCCTGCAGAACTGGTAGGAACAATCAAGGGTGATGGACTCCGCCATCCGAAGATAGTCATTGGTAGAATCACTAGGAGCTCCATATGTCAGCATCCACATAGCCACCGTGCACTTTTGGAGGGCGGAAAACCCTGCCATGCCGGTGCAATCCAACTTGCATCTGAAATAGGATTCATACTCTCGAAGGGCATACACTATTTTCAGGAAGAGCTTCCGGCTCATCCTGAAACGACGCCTAAAAACAGCCTCACCGTACAATGGACTGTCGACGAAGTAGTCGGCGTAGATCATGCAGTAGCCCTCCATTCGCTGCCTCGGCTTGCACTTCCGGCGACCTGGTGCCGACCCACCACGGCGACTAATGGCCTTCTCCGCATACAAGCCTGACAGGCAAGCTAGGATCAACATGTGCTCCTCGTCTTGGGCGGCGACTGCCATCTCTTCTTCAAAAAGCTCGGCGAACATCTGCTCCTCCTCATCGTCCGAGTCCATGTCCGCCCAGGCAAATGGACGAACACCTGTCGGTCGTGTCGACGAGGCGCGACGCGAGGAGTTGCCCGACGGCGGAATAAAGGCAACCGGCCGGCGGATTAGCGAGGGGTGGTGCCGGCGGTGACAGAGCAACGAGAGGGGAGGGGGGATTTGCGGCGAGAAAGTGGGGTTCGCGTGTTCTCTCGCCGACAGAGCGGGCCCGTCCCCGCTTTTCTCTCGTCTGGAGTCCCCGAGCGCACCCCGGGGAGCCGAGGATGGCCTGAGCTCTCCGGATGGATTAAGGGCCTATTCTGGAAAAAAGGGGAACCAGAGGCGTGGATGGTCCGAATAACGCTGTCCGGATAAAAAAACACGTGCCAGAGGTCTAGTCGGGGAGACGGCTGGAGGTGCTCTTATGCATTACATGCTTTGCCGCCACCAAAATAAAAACTACCGAAACGATGCGGTATCTACTAGAGTTGCCCTAAAACCAGCTTTTCCATAAGCTTTGCTTTGCGCCAGCCTGTTTTCTTTGCCTTTCCATGTCAAACCCAGTGTCACGTCGCTCGCCGGCCGGTTCTCCGTCCAGCACGCAAGCTCGGCGTGTTTAAACCGTTCCCGCGTACGCACGGCATCCACATTTGGAGTGGGACAACGTGAATGTAGCCTAGAGCCAAGACGTCCCGCGAGAACAACCAAACGAATTAAGAAACAACGAATAACATTTGCCAAGGGGATTATCGAATTCCTCTACTGTACACTGACACGAAGAGCGGATTAATTAACCTGATACATTAGTTCCAGCATTTGCAAACTTTGTTAAGCAGCTTACAAAGCTTAACGGTAGCCTGCTGACCATCATAACTTACAAAAGCTTCGTTTGCTTACACTCTCTCCCAGTACAGTACTGATCTCTTTAGCATCATCTCACTCTACTGCCCTGTTCAATGCATCACATCAGCTGCTCTTGCTCCGTTGCTCGTGCTCTCCTGCTCCCTGCAATGCTCGGCAGACCCGTCGGTGACGCAACTCGACGACAGCGGGGACACCGCGCGCGGCCGACGAAGCGCGTCAGCTCGCGCAAAGAAGTCGATGAACCGGACTCCACTGCTCTTGGACTTGGAGTCGTCGATGGGATCCTGGGCCGAGTCGGTGGTGGCGGTTCGGTCGGCGGCAGCGGCGGTGGCTGCGCCCTTCCTTTTCCTGAACACCCGGCAGAGCACCCAGTCCTCCGAAGGCTGCACGCCGGCCGCGTCGCTACCCTGCGCGCGGCGGCACGGGGCGAGGCCGCCGCCGGCGAGGCGGTACTCGTGCATCACCCAGTCCGTCTTCTTGCCGCTCGGCGCCTTGCCCCGGTAGAACACCAGCGACCGCTTCATGCCCACCACCACGGCCTGCCGGTCGCCGCCCCTCGGCGCCGGCACGCTAACGGAGACCTGCTTCTCTTTCCCCGTCGCCTTCCAGTACCCCGCGCTGGTGGCGCGGTTCGCGCGGCGGCCCTTGACGTACTTGGCCTCCTTGCAGGTGAAAAAGTACCTCTCCTCCTCTGCCCAACCTGGTTGGTAATCAAGCTAACAGGAGTCAGCCCAAGAATCCCCCAACTCCATAGACCCGAGCCGCGGCGATTTGGATGGGGACTCACCTGGGGGCAGGAGGTCGGAAGGGTCGTGCGCGAGGATGCGGACTTCGGGGATGTCCACAGCGGCGGGAAGCGGGGACGAGAGCGCCCTGCGGCGAAGGTAGTGCACCACCAGCTCCTCGTCGGTAGGGCGGAACCGGAAACCCGGCGGCAGCCGAGCGTGGGCCCCGCTGCCGTCCGCCGCCACCCGCCCTGCCACCGTGGATTCCTTGGTCTCCATGGGCGAAATAATGACTCAACTAGTACTGGGTTCTTGGCAATTGATTGGATTCTTGCGCTTGCAGTCTTGACGGCGGCGGTGAGCTTCCGGTTGAGTGTAGAGAGGGAAGGGGGGAAGGGGGAGGAGGGAGAGATTGGTGACGACGGATTTATAGAAGAAAGAGAAGATTGTGTGCGGAGGGAGGAAGCAGTGGCGTGAGGGAGACTCAACCCTTCTACCCTGTTTTAGCCAACACACACTGTCTCACCGTGTTCTTGTTGTTCTGCTTTCTGCGGCTGAAATTGGAAGAAATACATTTTGGTTGGTTCTCCAAAACTTTTTGGTGTTTGGTTCTCGAGGTAAGAACATCTCTACCAGCCCCGCAGGCAGTTGGATGGGCCGTTTTAGGGGCACCAGCACGTCCTCCTAAAATTTTGGTTTTCACACCGACGGCCCCAAAACACCAGCCCTAAAAAAAGTTGTAATTTTAAATTTGCTAAATTTTTATTAAACTTGCTAGATTTCATCGGAATTAGATATATTTTACATATTTGAGTTTGGAGCTGAAGTATCCCAAACTGGTATTCAAGCGGAGTATATACCGCTTGAACTTCTAGTTATACTACCTACTACTACTGGGTGCCGGAGCCGCCCACACCGGAACCGCCCGCGCCGGAGCCACCGGAGCTGCCATGGTTGCCTGTCTCCAGGCGACGGCGGAGGCGTGCTTCACGCAGCTGCTGCCGGCGGTGTTGGGGCATCTTCTGTGATGCGGGCGTCGGCGTAGTAGAGGGCAGGGGGTATTGGTGTTCGCGCACCCTCGCCAACTCCGCCGCCCTCGCACGCTCTGCCTGTAGCCGCCGTTCCACCTCAACCTCGTGCGGTCCTCATGGGGCCGCCGTCTCGCCGCTGCCGCCCTCGCCTCGTCCATCGCCGCCAAGTTACGAAGATATGCCGATTGGTGCGCGCTTTGGTGCGCCGCCGCCAGGTCGTCCGCCGCCGCCCTTCTCTCGGCCGCCCTGAGATGCCAGGCGGACTCATCGCGGCGCTGCGTCTCGAACGAAGCCATCAGCGCTCTCTGCTCGGCAGCGGACTCTGCGGCTTCCTCGTCGGTGGGGAGTGATGCTTCACTAGGTTGAGACTCTAAGAGTAGAGTGTTGAGCATAGGGAAGCTTGATTTTCCCCACGAATGTGACTCGAGGGTTTATATCGAACTCTCGGGGAACTGTGTGTATAAGGATCATTCATGTCCCTCCTCTAACAACCTGCAAGGTAAAATAAATTTGCTTTGTGCCCTCAACCTCACCAAGTGGTTGTCAAGCACAAAGTGTGTGTAAGTATACGAAACAGAAAATAAATATGCACTACTAGATAAATAAATATGCAAATGCAACGGCGCTAGAAAATCTTTTGTCGCAGGTGTTGGGGATATACCAAATGGGTATACCAGCGACGTAGTCCTAAACCAGCGAGCCAGGGTGGCCCATGGAGGTGGTATGGCGGATTGCCTACCGGGCGGCCCAGTTGCTGGAAAGCCCATGGCGGATACTGGACGCATGAGCTTATGGCGGATCCGAAGATAGGCCCATGGCGGGTTGCCTTGTAGTACACGCATAGGACTTAGTCTAGGACTCCATATTGTATCCGCTCCGGTACCATCGTGATGCCCATGCCAGATGCCTTTATAAGCTGGCGTGGAGGAGCCCTTGAGGCAAGAATCACCGAGACTTAGATACGGCCAATCGCATAGCGAAACAGCCAACCTCATCATTGTTATCGAGCACTTGTTGCCATATAGTGAATTATAGCAGGACGTAAGGTCTCGCCACCGTTGCGGGATCTGAAGCTGGGTAAACTCGTGCTACCACCGTCCCGGATCACTCCGCCGTGTTCACCCCCTTCCACAAACCGCCATACACCTACCCCTATGGCAGATCTGTTGACGAAACCACAACAGTTGGCGCCCACCATGGGGCAAAACACGCCAGGAGCGCGGATCCAGGCGGGATCCGCCTTCACAGGCATCGGCGACACCGTCGCCATCGGGCGTGTCCTCTACGATTCCGGCTTCCCCATCGTCCCAGCAGATAACCTCTGGGTGCTGGCTAGAGAAGACCCTACTCGACTTACCGTCGTTCCGATCGGAGACATCCACATCTTCATCGGAGAGACAGACCTTACCCCCGCCACGGAAACCAATTTCTGGCAGATTGGTATGGCTGAAACCCCCAAACAGACCGCTTTCGAGTTGGATACGAAGGAGGAATCATCTGATCTGGGACTTTCCAAGTCATCTAGATCGGATCTAAAAACTAATCCCACCCAACCCGCCCTAGAGGTGGAGGAAGTGGTGGATGACCGCTATGAATCCGCCATGAACAATCTGGCATTAGAGACACCGCGATATTGCCTTGTTGCTTTCGCAGGAACCACTTCGGGATCTGCCTCCAATGGAGATGATAGCCCAGGTGAATCCATCCTAGAGGCACTTAACGAAAGTGGTGAATCGGATGACTGGGATAGCAAAGGCTATGACTCTGATCACTATGACGCCGCCATGAGAAGAATCAAGGCGGAGTTAGCTCAACAGGAAATAGAAGAGAAGCAAGCAACTGCCAAGCAGGTGTTCATGACCAACAAAGGATATGACGCTGGGCACACAATTGGTGATCCGCCATCTCAGGCAGCCCATGACGGAGATGCCAGCAAAGAGCAGGGTAACCCGCCACCAGCTGCTGATCCCGCCACGGAACAACTGCCCGAGATTCAGGGCGGACCTAGGCCTCTGCAACCCGCCATCCCCGTGGTGCATCAGAGCTATTGGAACATAACCAAAGCCCGATAGCCCTAGAGACGGCGGTAAAACTAATGACCAAGGAATTGGTGTAGCAGGAGAAGGCTGCATCCTCATGAAGGCTCGAATCTGATCCTGCGCTATGCCGGTCTAGTACTGCCTCCAAAGCCCGGGGTAACGACAATTATGGTACCAGCCTTGATAACGAATCTCATACCGGATCCTCAGAGGCCTGAAGAAGAGAAGCTCATAATAGGGCAGATGCCATCCCAATTTCCTCCAATGATAAACCACATGGCAAAGTGTAACAACCCAAAATTTTGGAAATTAAAATTAAATGCAATTTAACCAAATACCAAATTTTTGAGCCAACAAAAACTTTTATTTTTAATATAAGGCTAATTTATGGTCCTTTAGAAACTTGTGAATTTGAGCATTTTGCTCCCATGCATCAAATGAAAATAATAAGACAAAGGTTTTGACTCAACTTCCTGAACCCCACTTTCAACCCATTACAAAGAAAAGATTTGGAAAATAGATAAAACCCTATGTTAAGAAAATAGCTTTCTTTTTTAAAAAATAGTATGGTTAAAATATCCAATTTTGAAACCAATTATCATCCCACCAATGAAGATTTCAAAAATTATTTGGTCTCATATTATTTCAAAGCTACTACCTTCTAACCATTTTCTAAAACCCAAAATTTTAAAAACCTTTGACCAAAACCTTTCTTAAAACATTCCAAGATTTCTTAGCCAAGTTTTGAGAACAATTAAACCTTTTTTATAAATGATTTATTGGATTAACATTGTTTTCTACATATTTAGCTTTTGCATGAACGCATGCTAAAAACTATTTGGAAAGTAGGTCAAGTCAATAAGGTCATCCAATAACAAGAAACCAGCAATAAAACAAAAGGAAATGTGAAGAAATACACAATCCCCAATTGAAAAAATAAGAAAAGTGATCTGCAGAATGTTATTGATTACCCTACTTTGCACCTATGAATTAAGAAATTTGTGAACTAAACCATCATGTATTCTTTCACCATGAACTTTTACAAGTTAAGAAATCTGCAAGCCTGCAAATTTTGGGTTCAGAAACATTTTTCAACCCTATTTAAATTTGGTCTAAAATTTGAATTCAATACTGCAACCTTTCCCAAATGCTATTAGCCTGCAAGCAAACCAGAAGCTTTTGGCCTAATAAAAATTGATTTAGAATGCTTATCCAATATAGTGATCTTTCAAAATCAAAATTTTACAAAATTCGAATTTTAGTTTCTTGCGAACATTTTGTCAAACACCTGGTGAGCAGATTCGAGCCAGATTTGCATAAGCAAGTGGACAACTTGTCTAGCCTCCCCTGGGGCTGGCCACTTGCTCTAGAAACACTGCACTGCTCCCACTTGCCCGCTCCTCTCTTCCCTTTACTTCCCCTCGCCCGAACCTGGTCGGAGAACCGAGGAATTAGTCACCGCCGTTTCCCTCGGGCTCCCCTCCGAATTGCAGCACCACACCTTATCCTGACACGCCAGCAGGCCTTATGGGCTCCCCATAGCTTGAGACCACCGCCCGTTACCTCCCTCTCCACTCCCCTTTACCTGAGAACGACGTGCTCCGCCACCCCAGGCCACCCCCCGTACCACCTCTCTGGCCTATAAAAGGCCACCATTCTTGGCCAAAAAGATTCATACCATCCCCAGCAACCTCCCAGACATCATCTCCCTCCCCGTCCCCCTCTCGGTGGCCATAGCTGTCGACGCCAGTGAGGTTTGGAGCGCGGGCGGCACCACCGCGTCAGGCCGCCGTTGGAGGAACGTACGGCGGGAGGTGGACGAGCCGGGCCGCCGCAACCTTTTCTGCTTCATCGTCATTGAGCTCTGCTTCCTCTACGCTGCACCCCATCACCGCCCTCTTCTCTGCCGATCGCCGGTGAGTCCTGCCTCGAGACGAGGAAGACGACCCCGTATCGGTTCAGGTTAGACTAGGTTCTGACCAGCGGGGCCTGTTGCCAGCGTTTTATTTTTATTTTTTTCCCTTGCCACCCGCCCGAGTGCAGCCTAGCGGGCCGGCCCAGCTCTGTCTATGTGTCCGGCCCAGGTTAAAAAAAAAGGTATTTAGGTTTGGCAAATTTCAGATGCTGTCTTAGATTTAATTTTCTCGGAGATCTATAGATTCAAATTTAATATATGAATATGTTCTGGAAACCTTAGAACATGAGCTATCCATTAGAAGTGGTTTTAACACAATTAGATTCACATAGTAATTGCAGCAAAAATAACAAAACATGAGCTTTTTCACCTTACAAAAATTATATCAAATCAAATAAAATTCATAAAAATATGAAACAAACTCTCAAAACTCACAAATAGTAATATATATCTTATGGTACCATTAGTTTTAAAATTTGAACCTGTTAGATGAAATGCTAGATCCCAGTTGATAATTAAGCCTTTTCCTAAAATAGGAACTGGATAGAATTAATTTCTATAAATAGAAATTTTATGAATCCACTGGTACTAGAATAGCCATAAGTAAGACTTTACCTAGCTTGTTCAAGTTTAAACTATATGAGATATTTGAAAATCAAATATTAAATAGTAACCCTTTTGCGTACCTCAATTTACACCCATAAATGAATCCAACTAAGTGAAACGTAACCAAAGTAGTGTCCAATAATAGTTTGCTGTGTTTAGGACTTGTGTGAATTCTTGGAGTGATGTTTGAACATGATTGGTGATTGTGTGTATTATTTGTGTATTGTTAATAGACGCTAGTATTGCCGGAGAGCTGCCCGAGGAAGGATACTACCAAGAAGCAGAAGAAGACTACCTCGGACACTTTGCCAACCAAGGCAAGCCATCTTTTGATCATACCATTACCCAGTTTTATAATGCATGTTTACTTGCTTTTAAAGAAAAGTGCACACTAAAATAATTGTTACAAAGTTGCAAATAAGTAGAGATGTCTTGCTTAACAAGTGCATCCAACCCTTTTTCTTGGATGCCATCAAGAGCATCAAACTTAGCCTACCTTTGAGAACCCCTTTTCTTAGTGGATGCTAAGTAGAGCAACAAGCTAAGCCTATCCAATATACCTACCTAGATCCTTGTGCCCTCATGAGGATCATGCTTGAGCTAAAGGCATTTATGGAAAACTACTAGGTGGGAACCCCAATGAAGATCATGAAGATTTTGATTATGAAAACCTTGGATGGATGATTATCCTCCAAGTTGAGTCTTTGCTTGAAGATTCGAAATGAACTAATGACTATAGAATGATTTATGGAATAAAAGGATGATGTGTTGGGTATTTGCCGAACCAACCTTACCGTACGACCACATTACCTTGAAATGGGACAAGGCTTAGTCGAGTAGTTGGTTTGTTTTGGTGTAGACACTACAAATGTAGTGGAAGTCCGACCATGGACTCCATGACCAGGGTTCCTAGGTTGGGATAACCTAGGTTCACTATCCTCCTATTTAGGTGGTTGGGGTACACGCCGAAGAGCCCTCATTGAATATTGGACTACCTTGAGTAGGACTCTACCAAGGATTAGTATCATTCCGGAGTGATAAGCGGCTGGGGACTTTGCACACCCTGGACAGCCAATTGGACTCTGGTGTTGAGGGACACATCTCTTGGTGGTGGTGTTTATGCTAAGATGGGCCGATGAAACATTAATGATCGGTTGCTACTCGTGGCATACATTGTTATGCGGGGATGTGCCCACACGATGAGTAGCCGGATGGTGTGGGTAAAGTGTACAACCTTTGCAGAGTGTAAAACTATTCGAATAGCCGCGTCCGCGGTCATGGACAGTTGGGTTGGTTGTACTTGACCTTTGTCGAGAATTTGAGCAGTTATGAAGTGAACTATGCCATCGGTGCATGATGTGACTTGGAAAATGAACTTGACACTTGGAAGTTCCATCCTAGATTCAACTTAGAGAATTAATTTTTTTACCACTTAATGAATATTCTTGGGAAAGAAAACTAGCTTTATGCAAATGAACTTAGAGCTTAGACCACTATATGAGCCATGCATTTCCCTTCTCATTTATTTATAAGATGATTTGCGAGTGCATCCAATGTACTCATGGCTCTGTCCCTGGCTATTAACTTGGCCAGACTTGAAGGAGAAAGATCAAGAAGGAATGACCCTTGATGGCTTGAACTAGGCTCGTTTCCTACTATTGGTTTTTGCCTGTGCGGTTGAAGCTTGACAATATGGACCCAAAGTGTTATTCTGCTGCATTTTGATGTAATATAAGGTTTGGTCTGTATGACCACCTATGTAATCCCTTTTATTTACTATTTATAGCTGGAACTGGTTACCAACTATGTTATGTAAATCACAACAATGATTCTGGGATTGTGATGGATTACATAATGGGCACTTCGAATTTGTTATAAACTCGTGGGTGTTACAAGTTGGTATCAGAGCCTAGGCTGACTCTAGGAAACCCTAGCTAGCTTGGTCGTTAGAAAATGATACCTTTGATATCACAAGTTTGGTATCAGGACTATCATGACCTTAGGAGACCTTAGTTAGAATGGTCGTTAGCTAAGAAAGTGATATTTTGGTAAAAACTTATTTCTATAAAAGAAATTATTTGCTTTGGTACCCAAAGCCAAACTTATACTCCCATCTTATTCAATTTGAATATCTTATTCTCTCAACTCATACTCTGAAGATACTTTTACAAAGAATTTATTTGCCTCTTTGATTACAAAGTCTTTTCAAAGATTTGTTTTACTCTATCCCCCATCTATTTCAAATTTATAATTTATACGATTCCAACATAAGACCCAAGAAACAATGGATCCAAAAAGTGTGAACTTGATCTTTTCCAAGACTTTGACGTCAACTACGACTGCTACCATTGAAAGAGGAGATGAATCTTCACACTACCCAAAAATCTTCCGGAAAGAGTCAACTATATGATCTAAAGACTTCAAGATCTAATCAAGGTGATCAGAAATGATGAAGACCTCAACAACCCTGACCCATAGGACTTATAGAAATGCTCAGTTGTTTTGATTGAGCTGCCCTTACCTCACGATTACTAAGTGTATGTAGTAACTTGTGTGTTTGAATGATTGATTTTTTTTGAAGATGTGCTGCTCTTAGTCCATCGCAACAACTTGTTTGTTCAAAAATATTTTTGGCCTTTCCAACCCAAAATAAACTATGAACTATACCAATCCCACATAAATAATGTTTTGGGAAAACTTTTCCTTCTCATCTACTGCAAGACTTGCCCCCTCTTTTGCATCCCATGCTTGCAAGTACACCATTTAATATATGTACGAAAGGAGGTCAAGCTAGCTCAGATTTCGAACTTCACCTCCAGGGGATTGCCCGAAGGTACCAAGAGGCAGCAAATCTGCACAAGTTTCCAATGAAGAGGAAAGGAGATCTTCACACGCAACGAATATGCTATGATTGTGGGGAAGCTCAACATTTTGCATTCTAGTGTACCAGTCAAAAGATTGCAAACCTCGATCATCTAAAGAAGAAGGCTTGTAGCCATTGTGGAGAAGAAGGTCATCAAGCTAGCCAGTGCCCCGGCAACTGTCCCAACTGCGAAGACAACCATCCATTTGGATGAT
The DNA here is from genome assembly GCA_007115705.1 of Dactylis glomerata. Taxonomy (NCBI): domain Eukaryota; kingdom Viridiplantae; phylum Streptophyta; class Magnoliopsida; order Poales; family Poaceae; genus Dactylis; species Dactylis glomerata. The sequence goes on from QXEO01000339.1 coordinate 1,825,338, forward strand.
ACCCTACAAGTCATATCACCTATTTTCAATGTGAGAGTAGTACCCATGTTCCAGCCAACTGTCCCATCAACTACTTGGTGTCAGCTATATCCAAGATCCAACCAAACAATTTTCAACTAGCAACACATGTGGTCCAGGCCAGCAAAGAGCACGATGATCATATGAAACAATGGAGGACTAACATTATTTGCTCGGAGTGTGGAATTAAGGGGCACTACTCCAATGAGTGCCCAAATAAGCAGAACACCGCACCCAAACCTATTGCCCATGCTCGTAAATGTGTCAAAACTAAAGATAGTGTCAAACCCAGTTTCTCTAAAGATCCTACCAATGTTCTTTCATCTTCAGGAGGCAACCCTATCAACACCAACATGGGCAGGGTTCAAAACCGCATTATTATTGAAGATAGTGTCAAAGGACTCTATAGCCTCAACTTCCGCAAGGGAAGAAAGTAGCCTTACAAACCACTGGGAAGTAACTTTGGCAAACTCAAGACACGAAGAGAAGAAAAGGATCCATCATCATGAACCAGCCATAGAATACCCCGAAGTTGCTCGTAGCCATAAAGTTAGTAAGAACAAGTTGAATCAAGTGTGTGGATCCAAGATGAGAAGAAGCCTTAGTCACCTTAGTTTGGGACTAGTAGGCTTGTTTATTTTTTTGTAAATCAAGAGCGAGACCTGTAATCCGCAAGACCCTTTTTAATAAAAGCCTATGGTTTAGATGCCAAATATTTTGTTTTTGAAAGTGTGATTGTTTGTTGAAATTGCTATGTGATTGCTGAAGGTGTGTTCTGGCCCATCTAGCCTTACCACACTTGGGGGTACCCAATCTTTCTATCCTGATAGGAATCCATATACACTCCATCTCTATCTGGTAATCTCATTTCTCAATCTATCTCAACCTTAAGTTGTGAATCTCGGGACGAGATTCTTTTTAAGGGGGGAAGATTGTAACAGCCCAAAATTTTGGAAATTAAAATTAAATGCAATTTAACCAAATACCAAATTTTTGAGCCAACAAAAACTTTTATTTTTAATAAGAGGCTAATTTATGGTCCTTTAGAAACTTGTCAATTTGAGCATTTTGCTCCCATGCATCAAATGAAAATAATAAGACAAAGTTTTTGACTCAACTTCTTGAACCCCACTTTCAACCCATTACAAAGAAAAGATTTGAAAAATAGATAAAACCCTATGTTAAGAAAATAGCTTTCATTTTTAAAAAATAGTATGGTTAAAATATGCAATTTTGAAACCAATTATCATCCCACCAATGAAGATTTCAAAAATGATTTGGTCTCATATTATTTCAAAGCTACTACCTTCTAACCATTTTCTAAAACCCAAAATTTTAAAAACCTTTGACCAAAACCTTTCTTAAAACATTCCAAGATTTCTTAGCCAAGTTTTGAGAACAATTAAACCTTTTTTATAAATGATTTATTGGATTAACATTGTTTTGTACATATTTACCTTTTTCATGAACGCATGCTAAAAACTATTTGGAAAGTAGGTCAAGTCAATAAGGTCACCCAATAACAAGAAACCAACAATAAAACAGAAGGAAATGTGAAGAAACACACAATCCCCAATTGGAAAAATAAGAAAAGTGATCTGCAAAATATTATTGATTACCCTACTTTGCACCTATGAATTAAGAAATCTGTGAACTAAACCATCATGTATTCTTTCACCATGAACTTTTACAAGTTATGAAATCTGCAAGTCTAGAAATTTTGGGTTCAAAAACATTTTTCAACCCTATTTCAATTTGGTCCAAAATTTGAATTCAATACAGCAACCTTCCCCAAATGCTATTAGCCTGCAAGCAAACCGAAAGCTTTTGGCCTAATAAAAATTGATTTAGAATGCTTATCCAATATAGTGATCTTTCAAAATCACAATTTTACAAAATTCGAATTTTAGTTTCTTGCGGACATTTTGTCAAACACCTGGTGAGCAGATTCGAGCCAGATTTGCATAAGCAAGTGGACAACTTGTCCAGCCTCCCCTAGGGCTGGCCACTTGCTCTAGAAATACTGCACTGCTCCCACTTGCCCGCTCCTCTCTTCCCTTTACTTCTCCTCGCCCGAACCTGGTCGGAGAACCGAGGAATTAGTCACCGTCGTTCCCCTCGTGCTCCCCTCCGAATCGCAGCACCACACCTTATCTTGACACGCCAGCAGGCCTTATGGGCTCCCCGCAGCTTGAGAGCACCGCCCGTTACCTCCATCTCCACTCCTCTTTACCTGAGAACGATGTGCTCTGCCACCCCAGGCCACCCCCCATACCACCTCTCTTGGCCGAAAAGATTCATACCATCCCCAGCAACCTCCTAGACATCATCTCCCTCCCCATCTCCCTCTCGGTGGCCATAGCCGTCGATGTCGGCGAGGTTCGGAGCGCGGGCGGCGCCACCGCGTCTGGCCGCCATTGGAGGAACGTACGGCGGGAGGTGGACGAGCCGGGCCGCCGCAACCTTTTTTGCTGTCGTCGAGCTCTGCTTCCTCTACGCCGCACCCCATCGCCGCCCTCTTCTTTGCCGACCGCCGGTGAGTCCCGCCTCGAGATGAGGAAGACGACCCCGTACCGGTTCGGGTTAGACTAGGTTCTGACCAGTGGGGCCCGTTGCCAGCATTTTTTTTATTTTTTCCCTTGCCACCCGCCCGAGTGCAGCCTAGCGGGACGGCCCAGCTCTGTCTGTGTGTCCGGCCCAGGTTAAAAAAAGTATTTAGGTTTGGCAAATTTTCGAAATAGTTTTCAGATGCTGTCTTAGAATTAATTTTCCCGAAGATCTATAGATTCAAATTTAATATATGAATATGTTCTGGAAACCTTAGAACATGAGCTATCCATTAGAAGTGGTTTTAACACAATTAGATTTACATAGTGATTGCAGAAAAAATAACAAAACAAGAGCTTTTTCACCTTAGAAAAATTATATCAAATCAAATAAAATTCATAAAAATATGAAACGAACTCTCAAAACTCGCAAATAGTAATATATATCTTATGGTACCATTAGTTTTAAAATTTGAACCTTTTAGATGAAATGCTAGATCCCATTTGATAATTAAGCCTTTTCCTAAATTAGGAACTGGATAGAATTAATTTCTATAAATAGAAATTTTATGAATCCACTGGTACTAGAATACCCATAAGTAAGACTTTACCTTGTTCAAGTTTAAACTATATGAGATATTTGAAAATCAAATATTAAATAGTAACCCTTTTGCGTGCCTCAATTTACACCCATAAATGAATCCAAATAAGTGAAACCTAACCAAAGTAGTGTCCAATAATAGTTTTCTTTGTTTAGGACTTGTGTGAATTCTTGGAGTGATGTTTGAACATGATTGGTGATTGTGTGTATTATCTGTGTATCGTTAATAGACGCTAGTATTGCCGGAGAGCTGCCCGAGGAAGGATACTACCAAGAAGCAGAAGAAGACTACGTCAGACACTTTGCCAACCAAGGCAAGCCATCATTTGATCATACCATTACCCAGTTTTATAATGCATGTTTACTTGCTTTTAAAGAAAAGTGCACACTAAAATAATTGTTACAAAGTTGCAAATGAGTAGAGATGTCTTGCTTAACAAGTGCATCCAACCCTTTTTCTTGGATGCCATCAAGAGCATCAAACTTAGCCTACCTTTGAGAACCCCTTTTCTTAGTGGATGCTAAGTAGAGCAACAAGCTAAGCCTATCCAATATACCTACATAGATCCTTGTGCCCTCATGAGGATCATGCTTGAGCTGAAGGCATTTATGGAAAACTACTAGGTGGGAACCCCAATGAAGATCATGAAGATTTTGATTATGAAAACCTTGGATGGATGATTGTCCTCCAAGTTGAGTCTTTGCATGAAGATTCGAAATGAACTAATGACTACAGAATGATTTATGGAATAAAAGGATGATGTGTTGGGTATTTGCCGAACCAACCTTACTGTACGACCACATTACCTTGAAATGGGACAAGGCTTAGTCGAGTAGTTGGTTTGTTTTGGTGTAGACACTACAAATGTAGTGGAAGTCTGACCATGGACTCCATGACCAGGGTTCCTAGGTTTTGATAACCTAGGTTCACCATCCTCCTGTTTAGGTGGTTGGGGTACACACCGAAGAGCCCTCATTGAATATTGGACTACCTTGAGTAGGAATCTACCAAGGATTAGTATCATTCCGGAGTGATAAGCGGCTGGGGACTTTGCACACCCCGGACAGCCAATTGGACTCTGGTGTTGAGGGACACATCTCTTGGTGGTGGTGTTTATGCTAAGATGGCCGATGAAACATTAATGATCGGTTGCTACTCGTGGCATACGTTGTTATGCGGGGATGCGCCCACACGATGAGTAGCCGTATGGTGTGGGTAAAGTGTACAACCTTTGCAGAGTGTAAAAATATTCGAATAGCCGTGTCCGCGGTCATGGACAGTTGGGTTGGTTGTACTTGACCTTTGTCGAGAATTTGAGCAGTTATGAAGTGAAGTATGCCATCGGTGCATGATGTGACTTGGAAAATGAACTTGACACTTTGAAGTTCCATCCTAGATTCAACTTAGAGAATTTTTTTTTACCACTTAATGAATATTCTTGGGAAAGAAAACTAGCTTTATGCAAATGAACTTAGAGCTTAGACCACTATATGAGCCATGCATTTCCCTTCTCATTTATTTATAAGATGGTTTGCGAGTGCATCCAATGTACTCACGGCTCTGTCCCTGGCTATTAACTTGGCCAGACATGAAGGAGAAAGATCAAGAAGGAAGGACCCTTGATGGCTTTGTGAACTAGGCTCGTTTCCTACTGTCGGTTTTTGCTTGTGCGGTTGAAGCTTGACAATATGGACCCAAAGTGTTATTCCGCTGCATTTTGATGTAATATAAGGTTTGGTCTGTATGACCACCTATGTAATCCCTTTTATTTACTATTTATAGCTGGAACTGGTTACCAACTACGTTATGTAAATCACAACAATGATTCTGGGATTGTGATGGATTATATAACGGGCACTTCGAATTTGTTATAAATTCATGGGTGTTACACAAAGGCCATCAAAGAAATCCATCACCACCCCACAAGAACTATCCGGCTTATGGATACCACCAAGACAAGGCCCCGCCCCGCCATAAGTCCAATATGCCGCCACCAAAGTATAAGATGTTCGAAATCCCACAGGGAGGAATCATCATACGCGACAATGATGGCAAGCGGGGAAGGAGTTGTGACGCTGGCTGGAGAGACGAGCTGCCACGACGAGAAACTAGTCGAGATGGCGGGTCCAAGCATAGGGAACAACCTTGCCATGACAACGACGCACACCACAACAGAGACAAGGATAAGCATCGCCCTTCACGCCATCGCGATGACAAAGGGCAAGGCACCCGCCGCCATGACGATGATCCAGCTCCACGAAGAGCAGAGGGAAGCCATCGTAGTTGCAGAGATCCGTCACAGGACATTGAGAGTAAAAGGCGTGCCCCTTCACCATCCCCACCAAGCAGCCCTCATGGCGGCGGCGGTGGTGGTGGCGGCCCAGCCAGGTCACAACCCTCCCATAAAGGTCCGCAGGATCAGAAGCCCTACGATGCGCGTACCCACCTAAATGAGATTGCCAAGTCTCAAACAGCCTTCTTCCTCGGCCCAAAGTGCTTTGGACAGCGGATCCGTGACGAGCCCATCCCACATGGGTTCAAGATCGAGAAAACCATCCCTCAGTACAATGGAATCGACAGACCCTTAACTTGGCTACAAGATTACTTCAATGCAGTGTAGTTCGCAGGGGGATCACCCAACGTTGATGTCCGCTATCTGCCCCTGATGCTATCCGGCACAGCGCGGCAGTGGATCAATGATTTGGCGGAATATTCCATCCAAACCTGGTTTGACATGCAGACAACATTCACTGAAAACTTCGAGGGTACCTACAAACGACCTCACAATATAGGTGACCTCCAACGGTGTCGGTGAGCAGACGACGAGACCTCTCGAACTTTCCTGGCACATTGGCTGGATATGAAGAACTCCTATGAAGGGGTTACCGATGAATCCGCCATCCTCGCGTTCATCGATAGTTTGGAGAGAGGCCAGCTACTCTGCCATCACCTGTTACGAGAACGAAACAAAGGGAAACTAACCCTAAACTCCATGATCACCATTGCAAGCAACTACGTGGCCGCAGATGACGACGCCCGTGAATCATTGAAGGCTTCCACCATCCAGAACACTGGAAAGTGGAACAATAGCAACAAACGGAAGAATCTGCCAGAAGAGTAGCAAACTCCGGACATGGTGGCCACAACCTTCTCCGACAAAGCACAGAGCAGCCAACATGGTCGGGGATGAGGTTCCAGCAGCGGCCAGCCGCGAAGCTCCCCAGCTTCCGCTACGGCGCCGACTGCACCTGTGTCCTACGACGAATACCGCGACATGCCATGATTCGCCCATTGGGATGCTTCAGGAAAGTGCAATCACACCAACCGGAACTGCAAGTTTGTCAATGACATCAAGGCTGACCAAGAAGCTGGCTACAAACGCACCCGGCGACAACGACCTCGTGGCAAAGGAAAAGCAGACAAGGAAAAGGAGTCCAAGGATACCAGCGATATGGATGAAGACCCTGCGCCCAAACCCGCCGAAAAGGCAGAGGGTGGAGCTGGCACAGGTAACCCATACAAGAGCACCAAAAAGGGAGCCTTTCACACGTTCCTTGGACCCCCCACGGCTAAGGCATAGCGAGCCGCCATGCGTTCCCTAAATACCACCATGCCTAAAGTCCGCCAGTATGTCCGATGGTCTGAGATGCCGGTGCAATGGAGCCACGATGATCATCCAGAGCACATCCCAGATGGATACTATGCCATGGTGGTTAACCCCTTGATTCAATGCTACGAGTTCTCCAAGTGTCTGATGGATGGCGGCAGCAGCCTGAACATCATGTACGTGGAAACCCTGACAAAGCTAGGCCTCACCAAGACCCAACTCCGCCATAGTGCTGTCACTTTCTATGGAGTGGTTCCTGGCCGCCAAGCAAAGTCCCTCGGGTCCATCACCCTCAAGGTCGCCTTCGGCGATGAAAATAATTACCGCCAAGAGCCCATAACCTTTGAGGTGGTCCCCTTCAAGAGTACATACCACGTGATCTTCGGCCGCCCCGCCTTCCACAGTTTCCACGCTAGGCCGTGCTACATTTACAACTAGCTGTGCCAGGACCTGATGGCATCATCACCGTCTATGGCACTTTCAGGAAGGCAAAGGAGTGCGAGGATGGAGAAGCCGCCTTCGCGGAGGCTGTATTCTTTGGCGAGGAGTTCAAGGAAATCCATGCCGCCACAGACCCCGCAGAGATGCCGACATCCAAGCAGGAAGTTTCTGCCTTCCCGCCCACCTTCAAGCCTACAGTTGATACAAAGCAGGTGGAACTTGTCGTTGGCGACGCCGCCAAGACCACCTCAATAGGGACAAGCTTGTCCCCCAAATAGGAAAGCGCACTCATCGAGTTCCTCCGTGAGAACCGGGACATCTTTGCATGGCAGCCATCTGACATGACAGGTGTACCCAGGGAACTCGCCGAGCATGCCTTGCAGATAATCCCTGGTTCCAAACTAGTATGACAAGCAATGAGACGCTTCAGAGATAAAAAAATGCCGCGCCATAGCAAAGGAAATTTCCAAGCTACTGAAAGCAGGCTTCATCAAGGAAGTGATCCATACAAAGTGGGTGGCAAATCCCATGCTAGTTCCTAAGAAAAACAGAAAGGTTATGCGCATGTGTGTAGACTACACTGGCCTGAACAAAGCATGTCCCAAAGACCCTTTTCCCTTGCCTTGCATTGACCAAGTCATTGACTCAACAGCGGGATCGGAGCTGCTATGTTTCTTAGATGCCTACTCAGGTTACCACCAGATCAAGATGAAGGAATCCGATCAGCTTGCTACCTCGTTTGTCACACCTTATGGCACATATTGCTATGTGACAATACCGTTCGGTCTGAAGAACGCAGGAGCAACATACCAGCGAACTATGCAAAAGTGCCTGGCGGATCAAATCGGATGCAACATCCACGCATATGTGGACGATATCACCTTCATGTCCAAGAAGCAGGACGATCTTATAGCGGATTTACAAGAGACCTTCAACAACCTCAGGAAGTACAACTTGATGCTCAACCCCACGAAGTGCATCTTCGAGGTACCAGCTGGACAACTCCTAGGATTCATCGTCTCCCACCGCGGTATTGAAGTCAACCCGGAGAAGATCAAGGCTATCCTCGAGGTCTCCCGGCCTAATGACCTGAAGGAAGTACATCGACTCACAGGCTGCGTGGCAACAGTGAGCAGATTCATCAGTTGACTTGGCGAGAAGGCTTTGCCACTCTACAAGCTGATGAAGAAATCACACGAATTCGTCTGGACCGATGAGGCAGATGCTGCGCTCAAGGATCTGAAGAGAGTGCTATCCACTGCACCAGTCCTAGCAGCTCCCGACGACCAGGAGCCCATGTTCCTATACATGGCATGTGGGGACCTCGGGTTACCCATCCGGAATACCCGATATGCATACAATTCATGATCCCATGATCAGTGTGTCGTGAATCCACATATCCGAGTCGATAACAGAATTACATCATCCATTACAGTACCGAATAATATACTTACAATTGGTCACATGACCAAGTATGATATTGCCACGCAGGGCAAGTCTACAACTAAGCAGCGGATACCAAGCAGCATTGATGACCCATGTCATGCGTACTACCCTACAGGCAACTGACTGGGAGACGTTCCTAGTTCGCACCGGCGCCATCGTACCATCACCATCTTCATAGAATTCTTGCTCCAGGTCTGACCAAGTTAATAGCTAGGGATAAAGCCATGAGTACATTTTGAATTGTACTCGCAAACCATCTAAAGAGAGAGTGAACTGATATGCAGTTTGGCTGTAGCAAAGAAAGGCTCTAGTCTAGTTTATCCTAACTAGTAAATTTTTCGTGTCGATATAGCATGTCTTACGACATTTCTATATCCTTATTAAAGAAAACATTTAGAAAACCTTTTTAGTAAAAATCTCTAGGAAAGGGGGAATCTCATTTATTCTTCAAGAGAGAGAGAGCCGGTGGTCAATCGAACATGACCACCTTCCTTTATAAAACTGGGTCAATCACACATGACCCTCTCCATTCCTTAGGTAGTACCCTGCAAGTACTCCAAACCATAACCGTGCCACGGCAGTACCCTCTGAGTACTCCGTCCGGCACCTTTCTCCATTTTTCTGAAAACATTTTTGTAAAACCAAAACCTGACACAGGTTAAGTATGGCCATTCCAACCATCCATGACCGAGGACTTGGCTATTCGAATAGATTACACTCTGCAGAGGTTGTACACTTTACCCACACCATCCAGATACTCATCGTGTGGGCATCATCCCCGCATAGCATACTATGCCACGACAAGCACCCGATCAGAGCCTTCCATTCATATACCTTAGTATGGGTGCCTACCCTATGGAGTTAACCTCCCCGGCAAACCCTGGCAGCCTACCTCCATTTTCTCGAGTGTAGCTCCAGTGCTACGGTGGGAGAACCCAAGTGTCTTCCAGACGGGTAGCCTATTGGCGAGCCCGCTACACTGTTGCCCACCACTTGCAACAACCCAGATTCCGGGGTCCTACAAACCCTTATATAGTATGAGGCTCCCCGCACTAAAGCAGACAAACTTCGTACTAAGCCCCGTCCCATACCAGGGTAATGTGGTTGCACGGGAGTAATTGGTTTGGAAAACACTTATACACAATGCCACTTTTCATAAAACCACCAACTCCTTTATCTCCCATGTCCAACTCCATGTTTATAAAATCTTTTGAAAAACATTTCAGTGGAGTAGTCACTACTCCAAGGTTTTTGAAAACTTTTTCGAAATCTTTCCAGAGAGTGTTCCCATCCTAGAGTTTTTGGCTCCACTACAAGTTTTCCCAAGGACATTGATGCTAACCATCAAGTCTCTAGTAAAACGGGGTGTTGAGTAGGTCACAAGGGGTGTCATCTCAATGGATGATATCAAGTCGACTTGTGGAGCTAAGTCGCCAGCTATTGCTATATGGAGAATAATAGCAATATAGAAACCATGCATAATAAGAAAATAGTAATAAAACAATGCAAAGTGAATTATTAGGATTCAGGTATGCAATAAGTAGATGGCTTGCCTTGAGTGGCTTGTCCCTGGTCCTCCTCTTCTTGATACTCAAAGACTTCCCCCTCCTCCGCACACTCGTCGTTCGATTCTATCGCCAGAAAAATTAACAACACACAATAAGCACACATGCATACATAATTCACACACAAGACATGCAACATACAACTCCATCAATGAGTATCAGAAACAAACAAGTTTAGATTCTGAACCAAGAATCCATCTTATAAAAAGTAATACCACTCAATAGTAATAAGGCAATTTCTAATGGTGAATACACCCTATGCACAAAGCAAACACCTTGCAAGCATCACTCTAGATCAAAGCATGACAACCAGCATATCATCAGGTAGCTAACACAATTACAAAACCAACCCAATTGGAATCAATCGAAAATAGGTTAGGGTTAATTTATAATAATTTTCCTAGTCTCAATTATCAATAGATGTGCAAAATAAATCCTAAAATCTTTCTGTAGCTCCTAAAAATCCTACCAGAGGTCAAGTTGAAGAGCTACAGAAATGCACAACACACAAGAGCTTGAATCACTCCAAAAGCAATGTAATTTCTATTTGGCACAATAAATAAAACAATGTAATTTCTATTAACACCAAAATAATTACTGCAGAGAAAATAATACCCCTAAAATAGCAAAACCTATTTCTCTAGCTTCACAGTACAACATACCATCACTGATAATTGGAAACACACATTTTCAATTTACAGAACATCACATTTGGATTTTTTAATGAAAAAGAACTAGATCTGCACATTTAATTATCAAACAATCTACATGGCCCTATAAAATATCTATGCAGCACCATTGGATAGATAACTAAATAAGGAGTCTACAGAAATTTGAATCATTCAAAATGGGTTCATATTTATCTTTCTACGAATTTTAGAAGTTCACATATCTAGAAGAAATAACAATGGAAATTTCTTAAAAAAGCATTGGGCCAGATCTGAGGCGGACCCGGGCGGCAGAGTGCCGGGCCGGCCCAGTTCCGACGTGGCGCATGTGGGAGGCTGATTCAAAGGGGCTGCCAGGCAGGCCCCGGCTGTCAGCGGCGGAAGGAGGCCAAAGCCGTAAGGAGCGCCGCTAGCCGTTCGATCTAATGGAAGATCGACAGCTGCATGCCATCTTCTTCCTCGCAATAGCTGCGGTGAGAGCAAACCCTAATACGCACAGGGATGCTGTGGGGGCTCACCTAGGGCTGCTCCGAGTCATCGGGGAGATGTCGACGCAGATACGAAGGTCATGGCGGCTCCGGGGGATGCTCTTGGCGCGGCGGTTGGGGCTCGAACGCCTCAGCTTTGTCCGCGACAGAGCTACAGGGAATAGATGGTAGCGATGGCTACAAGATTCTGCTAATCAAACGGATGCCATGGTCAGTTAGATCTCGAGGAGGGGAGCAAAACTATGCATGTAGGGAGAGAGAGAAGCGGCAGTAGGGACAGCAGCATCCGCCACTGCTGCTTGAAGTCAGAGGTGATGGCGAGCTCCACACAGCAGGGAAGGCCAGGGCGGTGTTATCCTTCCTCTGTATAGTGAGTGGAGCGAAGAGAGGGGAAATTGCTTGCAAACCAAGGCTCAGGCCCGGTCTCTGAGTATTTATGGTGGGGCAGTGAGCTCGGAGCACGGTGGGTTCCATCGGACGCGATTGGCTGGGGCGGCGGCGTTCTGAGAACAGCATTGTGGACTAAGCCCAGTGGTGGGGTTGGTGGATTCGGTAACTCTTTGGCTCGGTCGGAAAATGAGAAGGTTCAGTTTGGGTGCGTACGGGTTCGGGCTTGCCTTTGACGCGTCGGTGGACGACGGGACTGGGAAAAGGTGGGGTACTGACTGGGGCTCGATGTCATGCGTCTACATGCAGCATGCAACGTTGGTGCGGGTGTGCACGGCTCGAAACGCGGTGCCCGCTCTGGTGGGGTGCTCTCGGTGTCCTGGGCATGGTCCGGGTTGACATGACAAGGCGGCGGGGAGGCAAGCTAAAGCTAGGGCGCAGCGTGGGTGCAGAGGAGGGGTGTAGGCGCGTGCTATGGCGAGGTGACAGGTCCTGGGGTGGTCTCCTGTCGGCAGTGCGACTCGGGTGTCCGTCGGGTGGCTAGGGAGAAAAAGAGAGGGAGGCAAGGGTACGCAAGCCGAGTCTCTATTCGGTGGGGTCGTGGTGACTAGCTAGAGGCTTGTTAGTCGTCGGTTGGGGGTCAGCATGAGGGGAGAGGAAGAGCAAGATCCTGGCAGGTTTGCAATTTTGGGTGCCTCTCAATGTCTCCAACGAGGTGAGAAAAACGACACTGTCTCTAGGTCAGTAGGTTGCAGATGTGAGAGAGATGGGGCTGGTGTTCAATGCATCTCCCTCTTGCTAGTTTTAGAAAAAAGAATTAGATGGAAGAGAGGATGTGGGTTAGGGACTTGGTTTGAATTTAAATTCAAATGAAGTTTGCAAATGCTAGGAAGGTGTAGATTGTGGTGGTATGATTTAGACTTAAAAATTGAATTTATATAGAGGAAGGAATGCCTAGTGGCATGAGCTTTGATCACCAAATAGATCTCCATTTGCAAGGGAATAAGACACAATAAACCAAATAGTGAGGGGTTTACTTGGATAACAAGGCTATGTTTTTCTTATGGGGAGGTAAGTAATTCCAATAAATACAACTAGTTTTATTTCACCAACCCCTCCATATATTAAGTTGGTCTAGAATTTGATTCAGGATTTGGGAGAGAAAGGGTAAGAGATCAGAGGATGGAGGATAGGAAAGGTATGAAAAGAGAAATTTGAAATTCCAGAGAAACAGCCAAGGGATAAATGAGATATAATAGATGGAATTCAAGGATAGTGCTGAGGTGAGGTTAGCTATAGTTTAAGAGCAAGGATAGAGTCATAAATCAAGTCAAAATGGGTTTGAGGTGAAAAGTGTTGAATCGTTGTTGTTTTGATTTGGGTTCAAAATGCACTAGCAAGTGCATGGCTGGTTAGAGTAGATCAAAAGGGAATTAAGTATAAGTCATAGAATGACCTCTGAACTATTTACTTCAAAATCTAAAGGTGAGAGTAAAAGTACACCTGATAAGGGTCAAATGGTCATTGATTTGATTAGGGTCAAGAACTCAATTAGAACAATTAACAGATGGTCTCAGATGTCCAAGTGGTAATGGAGGGAATGGAAGATAAGATGACAAAGATGTTTCCTAGGTAGGTGCATTGTCGTAGATATAGGGTAGGAGCTTAAGATAGGTGTCTAAAAATTGAATTTGTTAACTGAAGTGAAGATAGGGCCAAGTTTGGATTTTGATGGTTTGGCATTCTAACTTTCCTCTCTATTACCTCTTGGCTTCCCCTAGATGCTATCAAGCATAAATAAGGTTTTATGAGTAATAACAAGGACTAAAGGAAATTCTCAATGCAAGGTATTCATACACACAAGAAGTCAAGCAAGTTCAAGCATAGTCAAACACAGTCAAACACATGCCACCAATAACTCATCATGAGAGCAATGGTTTGATCAAGTGCTCAATGGGGATCATGCATTGGTGAAGTTGAAGAGAGTTTCAAACAAAGGATTAAAGCTTTTGTAAACTTTTTAGAAACTAGTGGAGACATAAACATCTCCTTTAGAAAGTTTTCTTAAAGGTGTTTCAAACCCTTTTATAATACCAACAAAATATAAGTTTGTAAAATAGTGGGACCACTCTACTTTGTAGGTCCCGATAATTTTGTAAATACTTAGTTTTGATAAAAGCTTTGTCTCAAAGATAAATCTTGGCTCTTGTTTTGGACAAATAACATAATTTGGAAAAAGGGAGAGGTTGCCAAGATAATGGTTCTGGAAAAATAGCTAGAAACATAAATAAAGGCATGATCACAAGGGCACAAGGATTGTGTTGGTTCATGATACGTCTCAAACGTATCTATAATTTTTGATGCTCCATGCTTGTTTTTACACCATTTGCCTTGTGTTTCGTTACACTTCATGGCGTTTTTATGCGATTTCCGGAACTAACCTATTAACAAGATGCCACAGTGCCAGTTCCCTGTTTTCTGCTGTTTTTGTGTTTTAGAGTGATACACAGGAAATATTCTCGGAATTGGACAAAACAAGTTCCTGAAGTCTTATTTTTCCCGGGAGCATCCAGACATCCGAAGAGAGGAAGGAGAGGGGCCACAGGCCTCCCTCACACAGAGCTGGCGCGGTCCAGGCCCTGGCCGCGCCACCCTGGTGTGAGGAGGCCTGGGGGCGCCTCCGACACCGCCCCTTCGCCTATAAGAAGCCTCGGGAGGGAAAACCCTAGAGGAGTCGGCAATTTTCCAGAAAGAGTTCCGCAGCTCCGCCGCCATCGCAGACGAATTTCAGGGGACAGAAGTCTCTGTTCCGGCACCCTGCCAGGACGGGGAAGTGCCCCCGGAGCCATCTCCATCGGTCTCCATCGCCGTCTCCGCCGTCTCCATTGACCTCACCGCCATCTCCATCAACCTTGCTGTCTCCTATGATGAGGAGGGAGTAGTTCATCCCCGGGGCTGAGGGCTCTACCGGTAGCTATGTGGTTCACGTCTCTCTCCCATGATGTGATCTTTATGTGATCGTGAGCTTTGTATCATGTTGAACAAGTAGATGTTATTATTCAGATATTATGCTACTCCTATGCTTAATTATTATAGTGTACTCTAGTGGTGATTATTAAAGTAATCTATTCCTCCTGCCATGGTGTAATGGTGACAGTGCGTGCATCGTGGTGGTACTTGGTTTAGGCTATGATTGTGATCTCTTGTGGATTATGAGAGTAATTACTACTATGATAGTATTGAAGTGATCTATTCCTCCTTTCAT
The DNA here is from genome assembly GCA_007115705.1 of Dactylis glomerata. Classification (NCBI taxonomy): domain Eukaryota; kingdom Viridiplantae; phylum Streptophyta; class Magnoliopsida; order Poales; family Poaceae; genus Dactylis; species Dactylis glomerata. The sequence goes on from QXEO01000339.1 coordinate 1,840,371, forward strand.
GGTGTAATGTTGACAGTGTATGCACCGTGTTAGTACTTGGTCTAAGTTGCAATAATATCTATCTTGAATTGTGATCTGATTTGGATGTCTCTATGAGTGGTGTTTGTCAAGTACTTGATGAACTTTAAGGGGTGCTTCTGTGGCCACTACACAATGATTAGTGTTATTCAATAGGAGAGTAATTCAGAGTACCATAGTGGAGAGAAGTTGTTTATTTGTTCAATCATGTTATATTGTTGGGAGTGTGTCCACTAGTGAAAGTATGATCCCTAGGCCTTGTTTCCAAGCTTTGCACACCGTTTACTTGCTGTTTTGTTACTTGTTTGCTCGCAGCTATTTTTATTCCATATTGCAGTTACTACTTATAATCATCTATACCACTTGTATTTCACTATCTCTTTGCCGAACTAGTGCACCTATACATCTGACAAGTGTATTGGGTGTGTTGGGGACACAAGAGACTTTCTGTATCATAATTGCAGGGTTGCTTGAGAGGGATAGCTTTGACCTCTAACCTCCCTGAGTTCGATAAACCTTGGGTGATCCACTTAAGGGAAACTTGCTGCTGTTCTACAAACCTCTGCACTTGGAGGCCCAACAAGTGTCTACAAGAATAGAAGTGCGTAGATATCAAGCTCTTTTCTGGCGCCGTTGCCGGGGAGGTAAGGTAAAAGGTACTCGCATCCTCCTGTGTGAGTGCTCGAAGTTATTTCCTTTAGATTCTGCAATTGCATCTTTTTGTTTCTTGTTTTTATTTTCACTAGTTAGGCTTAATGGAAAACAAAGAGTTCTTTAGTCTTTTTCCTGATTTTAGATTTGAAGAGAAAATTGAAAATCCTTTGGAGCTTATTTCGCATAGCAATGTTATTAGTACGAATGATGATATGTTTGAAGAATATGCTTTGCGAAATAGCTGTTCTCTAGCTTGTGATGATGGGTATAATATTTTCAGTTCACCTACTTTTGAGGAGAAAATTAGTTATGATTACAATATGCCTCCTGTTTTTGATGATTATGGTGATGAGAATAATTATTCTGTTGAATCTGCTCCTACTACTATTGTTCATGTAGGGAGTTTTAATCCTTTTATGCATGTGGCTCATGATAGGGATGTTTTATGTGATAGTTATATTGTTAGTTCTATTCATGATGCTACTGAAAGTTACTATGAGAGAGAGAAACATGGTTTGATGGATCTCAACAATATTGAGTTTCCCCTCTTTATGTTGCAATTCTTGAAGTTGTACTTGTTTTGCCTTCCTATGCTTTTTGCTTTGCGCTTTTATGACTTGTCTCTTTACAAGACTATTTTTCATAGGAAGTGGTTTAGATTTAAATGTGTTCCATACTTGCTTTTTGATGATCTCTATTGCTTTAAGTTCCTATATGGCGCATTTGCCTCAAGCTCTTATATGGCGCCCACATGAGCATCTTTGCAAATTACTGCGCCTAGCTCAAAGGCGTTAAAGAAAAGCACTCTTGGGAGATAACCCATTGTTTATTTTTCAGTACTTTTTCTTTTATTTGAGTCTTGGAAGTTATTACTACTGTAATAACCTCTCCTTATCCTTTTTATTTCGTTTTTGTGCCAAGAGAAGCCTCTAATTTGAGTGAGGTAAGATTTGGGGATGTTGCTGTCCTGAAACTGTTTTCGTTGCTGCACCGTAAAAATTCGTAAAACTTCTCTGTATATCTTTTGGACCTGCGATTTATTGTGCATATGTCCCAGGTTATATCCAAACTTTCATTAGTTGAACACTTTTTGATTTAAGCAACAGAAAACCCCTAAAAAATTCGACCTTTGTCAGCTGTTCTATTTTGACAGATTTCTGCCAATATTTGTGTTTGCCGCTTTATCGCTTTCTTTTGAGTTCTTTTGATCACGGAACTTTTGGGGAAGTTGCTACAGTAGTTTATGCTTAATATGTGGTGGTTTTAGGTTGAAACCTGAAGCAAAAAGGGTTGATTCAATGTTATGCTTACACTAATGTTGCTAATAGATTTGTGTTTAGTTTTGTATGAAGGAAGTTTTCAAGTGTAGGGATTGGAGAATGATGAGATGAGTTGAAGAATGGACAAAAGCTCAAGCTTGGGGATGCCCATGCATCACCCCAAGAAATATCTAAGAGGTACAAGCGTCAAAGCTTGGGGATGCCCCCGAGGCACCCCTTCTTCATCGGCAGAAATTAGGTCACCTTTCAAGACACTATATTTTTATTGCTTCATGCACTATGCGTTTTTCTTGGAGCGTCAGTTGTTTTAGTTTTTAGTTTTATTTTGTTTTGTTTGCTGCAATAAATGGTTAGATCACATCAAATTTCCTTTGGAGGAGATGTACTCATTTTCATTTGCCAAGAACACTCCGTTTTTCATTCTTATAATTTCACCGAGTGTTCTTCTTTTTCTGCTACTGCTTTTGGTTTTCATTTTCACCCTGATTAGCATTCAGAACTTGTCATATCTTTTGATCAAGGTGTATTTTTGCCTCTGGTCTTTATTGGTTTTTATCAAAAGAGGTGTTTATAAAAAGTTCGAATGGTGTTGGAAAAGAGAAAAAGTTTCATTCAAAAAAGTGGTACAAAAAGGAGCTTGTGTAGACTGCGGCTTAGGCTTTTGCATGTCGTGCTTGATGTCTTTTTGATAGTATGCTTAGTGGTTTTGCTGTAGCATGACTTGTCTCAAATAAATGAGATTGCTTGATGAGCCTTTGAAAAAAATCATGCGTTGTTTTTATTATATGGAAGCATTTATTTGGTTTTCTCCTTTGATGCTTTATTTGGGTTGACTTGGCGCATGCTCACACATGTTAGACTCATACAAAGTCGCCAATAGCCTCTATGATCATTTAGTTTTTGACTTTTGATGCCATATTATGCTTCTTTTAATGTCGCTTTGTCGCTTTGCATGATTATGGCCATTATTGCTCTCTTAGTTGGTCGCTCCCAGTCTTTTGCTAGCCCTCGCCTTGTACTGAGTATGAGCTCTACTCGTGCATCCAACTCCCAAAAACCAAGTTTGCCATTGTGTCCACTATAAACTCCCATGCATGGTATTTGTAAGCCATTCCAAAGTAAATTTTCATGTGCTACCTTTCAAAAACTTTCAACTACTTCTCGTTTTGTGCCACTGTTTTTAGCTCATGGGGACGTAGTGGTCGGATTTGCTATCTTCCATATTGCTTATTCCAAAAATAAAAAAAAGAGAAAAAAAGAAAAGAAAAAAAGGCACTCCTCCATGGAATGTGAATGTTGGTGGGCACCCGATGGAATCGGTTAGCCATGGTTTGAGAAAGAAAAAAAGGTGGGGAGGAGTGCCAAGCTTTATAAAAGAGCACAAAAGTGCCAATCTCTCTCTCAAAAACTTGCTTCATTTTTGTATGGAAGATAGTAAGAATCCCATTGCTAGTCGTTGACAAAGACAACCACCTCTCAAAACCAATTTTTATCTCTCTGTTTTACAAATGAAAAGCTCTAGCACATGTTTAATCACTGCTTCCCTCTGCGAAGGGCCCTTCTTTTACTTTTATGTTGAGTCACCACCTTCTACCTTTATGCACCATTAAGAGAGCATAGTTGTCATTCTTAGTGCAATGTGCATTGTCCCAAAGTTTTCATTGATTGATTCATATTGATGGTTTCACTTGTTCTTAAATTATTTGTATCTAGTCGCCCTCTTAAACTTGAAGGTGTCCTATGCATTTATGTTTTGCTCTCTTTGAAGGACAAGCTGAAAACCATTTGTATGTTTTTCCTTATGATTTGAACACACGTTTGACCTTCATTGTTTCATTATTCATGATCTTTTGTTTGTGTTCATTTTTATGTTTACGACATGGTTGCTAAGTTCTATTGTCATGATTATATCTTTCATGCCCATATTTTAAGTTCTTATGATCCCAGCTCACAAATGCTTACATATATGATCAAGATTGTGTAGGTGCATGTCACCTCAAAAATTATTCTTTTGTTATCACTTACCTACTCGAGGACGAGCAGGAGTTAAGCTTGGGGATGCTGATACGTCTCAAACGTATCTATAATTTTTGATGCTCCATGCTTGTTTTTACACCATTTGCCTTGTGTTTCGTTACACTTCGTGGCGTTTTTATGCGATTTCCGGAACTAACCTATTAACAAGATGCCACAGTGCCAGTTCCCTATTTTCTGCTGTTTTTGTGTTTCAGAGTGATACATAGGAAATATTCTCGGAATTGGACAAAACAAGTTCCTGAAGTCTTATTTTTCCCGGGAGCATCCAGACATCCGAAGAGAGGAAGGAGAGGGGCCACAAGCCTCCCTCACATAGGGCTGGCGCGGCCCAGGCCCTGGCCGTGCCACCCTGGTGTGAGGAGGCCTGGGGGCGCCTCTGACACCGCCCCTTCGCCTATAAGAAGCCTCAGGATGGAAAACCCTAGAGGAGTCGGGAATTTTCCAGAAAGAGTTCCGCAGCTCCGCCGCCATCACCGACGAATTTCGGGGGACAGAAGTCTCTGTTCCGGCACCCTGCCGAGATGGGGAAGTGCCCCCGGAGCCATCTCCATCGGTCTCCATCGCCGTCTCCGCCATCTCCATCGACCTCACCGCCATCTCCATCAACCTTGCTGTCTCCTATGATGAGGAGGGAGTAGTTCATCCCCGGGGCTGAGGGCTCTACCGGTAGCTATGTGGTTCACCTCTCTCTCCCATGATGTGATCTTTATGTGATCGTGAGCTTTGTATCATGTTGAACAAGTAGATGTTATTATTCAGATATTATGCTACTCCTATGCTTAATTATTATAGTGTACTCTAGTGGTGATTATTAAAGTAATCTATTCCTCCTGCCATGGTGTAACGGTGACAGTGCGTGCATCGTGGTGGTACTTGGTTTAGGCTATGATTGTGATCTCTTGTGGATTATGAGAGTAATTACTACTATGATAGTATTGAAGTGATCTATTCCTCCTTTCATGGTGTAATGTTGACAGTGTGTGCACCGTGTTAGTACTTGGTCTAAGTTGCAATAATATCTATCTTGAATTGTGGTCTGATTTGGATGTCTCTATGAGTGGTGTTTGTCAAGTACTTGATGAACTTTAAGGGGTGCTTCTGTAGCCACTACACAATGATTAGTGTTATTCAGTAGGAGAGTAATTCAGAGTACCATAGTGGAGAGAAGTTGTTTATTTGTTCAATCATGTTATATTGTTGGGAGTGTGTCCACTAGTGAAAGTATGATCCCTAGGCCTTGTTTCCAAGCTTTGCATACCGTTTACTTGATGTTTTGTTACTTGTTTGCTCGCAGCGATTTTTATTCCATATTGCAGTTACTACTTATAATCATCTATACCACTTGTATTTCACTATCTCTTCGCCGAACTAGTGCACCTATACATCTGACAAGTGTATTGGGTGTGTTGGGGACACAAGAGACTTTCTGTATCATAATTGCAGGGTTGCTTGAGAGGGATAGCTTTGACCTCTAACCTCCCTGAGTTCGATAAACCTTGGGTGATCCACTTAAGGGAAACTTGCTGCTGTTCTACAAACCTCTGCACTTGGAGGCCCAACAAGTGTCTACAAGAATAGAAGTGCGTACACATCAGTTCACAATATTGTTCAACAAGCAACTCAAACAGACATTATTAACATTTTAATCACGACAAACAACCAAGAAATAGTACTTCCAGAGGTTTGCACAAAAAGTTTTTGTTGGCCCTCATTTTTGGTTCACTAAACACTACTTAAATAGGTTTACAAAAAGTGGGGTGTTAGAGCTCTTCACCCCTTAAACAGAATCTCATTCCGAGATTCCTAAGCGTAGTAGTAAGAGGTGTTGAGACTAAGTTAGAGTTAGGCTACAATGGTTTCACTTCCAACTCACCGATGATACTTTGAGTTGTGTCTAGGACTTGCTCTTGCCGAATATGTAGATCATCTTCCTTTGCTGCAGTTGATGGCCGAAGAGTTAGTGTTGCCGAAGGTATCTTGTCGAAACCTTGTCGAGATACTTTTAAGGTTAGCAGGGTTAGGCTATCAAGTATGCCCGAAAAGATTCTTCGAGAGTTAGAAGGTTTCTAGCTCACAAATTGAGGTCTTGAAGAGTCGAGGCTTCTCGGGTAGCTTTTATTGTCTTGGGGTTGTCGCTTCCTTCATATATACTGATGGAGTCTTCAATTTTTGGTGTTGCATCTTGAAGCTTGATGTTGGTGTAGACCATTAGTCTCGAGCTTGCAGTCCTCTGAGGATGGTAAACAAGGGCATTTATGCTTCGATCTTGATAGGCATGCCAAATCTGTCGACTTAGTCCTCTATGCTTCCTAACTACCAAGGCGCAGGTTAGTCCTAATAGAAACCATTCTTCTGGATTGTCTTGTGTTTTGAGCTAAAAATGCTCTAGGTGACGGCGCACCACCAACGCTGTGTCTTCCAGTAGTCAATGATCTGTTCCTTCTTGTCTTCGGGTTGATTGAGACCATTGAAGATCTTCTTGCTTCCCTGTATTCTTGTAGCCTTGACGATCTTGAGGTATATTGGGATACCTTGAGTCGACTTCATCTTCTGAGAAATCTTCATGTGGGTTTCTACCCATGGCATAAGTCCGTTTTGGTTTCAAACCCGTCAAAAATTTGGATGAGCAAGTGAGTTAGTTAGAAAAGTCTTCACTTCTTCTCGTTGCTATCCCCACAAACATCTCCTAAATGCAGAGTCGACATAGATGGCTTGATTTTGGAGAGTCTTCATCCTTCTATTTGCTCAGTGGAGATCAAGCACGTGAGTCTTCGGGCTTCAAGTGGCTATAACAGGTTGATCTTTGAAAGTTAGGCTTGGCTTTGACACTTCCATGCTCCAGGTTAGCTGGCTTGTTAGAAGATTTGCAGGTGCTGGGGGTGTTAAGAAAGTACCATCAATGTTAGCAAAACTCTAGATTTAAGGTTAGACAACCTAGGTTAGTGAAGTCTTTGTCTTCTAGAAGTCCTTTGTAGTCCAGGCGGGTCTGTCTTCTGCTTCCCTGATGTTGTGAAGGGGGTCTTGATGAAGCTCGAAGCACGTAGCAAAAATTTTCGCGTCGAATCTTAGGGAGGTGTTGGGATAAGAGTTATAATCCACACAGGGTTGGAGTTAGTGTTTTACTAATAAATTATCTATGCTACTCAAGGTAACATAAATCGATGAGAGGGAAAACACATTCTAGAGGGGCTTCCTATTCAGGGTTTTACGCACTTGAGGGTTTTTAAGGCCAAGAGGCCAAAAACAAGCACAATCACAAGGTAACAATACACACTCAAGAAACACACCAAGCAACTGCAACAACATCAAGAACACTCAACGTACTACGGGTGCCAAGGACACCTAACATCCCGCAATACTTGGGGTTAGCTCAATCAACGCAATTGAGCTCATCCTATTATTCCTAGGGGTCAGGTTGATCGTAGTAGTTGACTCCTTCATTTTCTGGTTTCTGGCTTCAGCTAAAACTTGATGGCGGTTGATGGTGAAGCTGCAGTGTTGTTGAACTGCCGATATAGAGTTGGGAAGTGCAGATTTTCAGGTCTTCTCATCTCGCATCACATTGTTGTGAGGTCCTCGGAAGGGCCATTGAAGTTCTCCATATGTGGCAATGTCTCGTGACAGGCCTAAAAATTTCTAGTCAAGCAATTGAGTACTTGGTCCTTGGCGACTGCAAAAGTGCGAGTCCAGGGAGGAACAAAGTCAGTTCCTTGACAGAGCCATTGGTGTCAACCAAAGGCAAAGTAATTGTCAACACTCTTCTTTCCTTGCGGTTGGGGGAGGTTTTCAAGACGTCCTTCTGAATATTTGCTTCATCCTGTGTTGCTAAGTTTCAAGTCTAATTGGGGTATAACGTCCATTATTTAAATTTGAAGTGGGAAAGACAAGAGAGTAAAATCTTTAAAATCCTTGAAAAATTAGAGAGGTGAGATTAGAAGTTTTGAAAAGGGTAAGTAAGGTATAAACCATACTATTGGCTACTTAGGAGAATAAACTTTGCAATTAGTCTTAGCAAAATACTACTTTTCCTATCTAACGCCCATGCTAACTAAGGTCTCCTACAGTCAGGATGGCTCTGATACCAACTCGGTGGGGACCCCGGATTACCCATCCGGAATACCCGATATGCATACAATTCACGATCCCATGATCAGTGTGTCATGAATCCACATATCCGAGTCGATAACAGAATTACATCATCCATTACAGTACCGAGTAATATACTTACAATTGGTCACATGACCAAGTATGATATTGGCATGCAGGGCAATTCTACAACTAAGCAGCGGATACCAAGCAGCGTTGATGACCCATGTCATGCCTACTACCCTACAGGCAACTGACTGGGAGATGTTCCTAGTTTGCACCGGCGCCATCATACCATCACCGTCTTCATCGAATTCTTGCTCCACGTCTGACCAAGTTAATAGCCAGGGACAAAGCCGTGAGTACATTTTGAATTGTACTCGCAAACCATCTAAAGAGAGAGTGAACTGATATGCAGTTTGGCTGTAGCAAAGAAAGGCTCTAATCTAGTTTATCCTAACTAGTAAATTGTTTGTGTCGATATAGCATGTCTTACGACATTTCTATATCCTTATTAAAGAAAACATTTAGAAAACCTTTTTAGTAAAAATCTCTAGGAAAGGGGGAATCTCATTTATTCTTCAAGAGAGAGAGGGCCGGTGGTCAATCGAACATAACCACCTTCCTTTATAAAACCGGGTCAATCACACATGACCCTCTCCATTCCTTCGGCAGTACCCTTCAAGTACTCCGAACCATAACCGTGCCACGGCAGTACCCTCCGAGTACTCCATCCGGCACCTTTCTCCATTTTTTCGAAAATAGTTTTGTAAAACCAAAACCTAACACAGGTTAAGTATGGCCATTCCAACCGTCCATGACCGAGGACTCGGCTATTCGAATAGATTACACTCTGTAGAGGTTGTACACTTTACCCACACCATCCGGATACTCATCGTGTGGGCATCATCCTTGCATAGCATACTATGCCACGACAAGCACCCGATCAGAGCATTCCATTCATCTACCTTAGTACGGGTGCCTACCCTATGGAGTTAACCTCCCCGGCGAACCCTGGCAGCCTACCTCCATTTTCTCAAGTGTAGCTCCAGTACCACGGCGGGAGAACCCAAGTGTCTTCCGGACGGGTAGCCTATTGGCAGGCCCGCTACACTGTTGCCTACCAGTTGTGACAACCCAGATTCCTGGGTCCTACAAACCCTTATATAGTATGAGGCTCCCCGCACTAAAGCAGACAAACTTTGGACTAAGCCCTGTCCCATACCAGGGTAATGTGGTTGCACGGGAGTAATTGGTTTGGCGAACACTTATACACAATGCCACTTTTCATAAAACCACCAACTCCTTTATCTCCCATGTCCAACTCCATGTTTATAAAACCTTTTGAAAAACATTTCAGTGGAGTAGTCACTACTCCAAGGTTTTTGAAAACTTTTTCGAAATCTTTCCAGAGAGTGTTCCCATCCTAGAGTTTTTGGCTCCACTACAAGTTTTCCCAAGGACATTGATGCTAACAATCAAGTCTCTAGTAAAAAGGGGTGTTGAGTAGGTCACAAGGGGTGTCATCTCAATGGATGATATCAAGTCAACTTGTGGAGCTAAGTCGCCAACTATTGCTATATAGAGAATAATAGCAATATAGAAACAATGCATAATAAGAAAACAGTAATAAAACAATGCAAAGTGAATTATTAGGATTCAGGTATGCAACAAGTAGATGGCTTGCCTTGAGTGGCTTGTCCCTGGTCCTCCTCTTCTTGATACTCAAAGAATTTCCCCTCCTCCACACACTCGTCGTTCGATTCTATCGTCGGAAAAATTAACAATACACAATAAGCACACATGCATACATAATTCACACACAAGACATGCAACACACAACTCCATCAATGAGTATCTGAAACAAACAAGTTTAGATTCTGAACCAAGAATCCATCTTACAAAAAGTAATACCACTCAATAGTAATCAGGCAATTTCTAATGGTGAATACACCCTATGCACAAAGAAAACACCTTGTAGGCATCACTCTATATCAAAGCATGACAACCAGCATATCATCAGGTAGCTAACACAATTACAAAACCAAACCAATTGGAGTCAATCCAAAATAGGTTAGGGTTAATTTATAATGATTTTCCTAGTCTCAATTATCACTAGATGTGCAAAATAAATCCTAAAATCTTTCTGTAGCTCCTAAAAATCCTACCAGAGGTCAAGTTGAAGAGCTACAGAAATGCACAACACACAAGAGTTTGAATCACTCCAAAAGCTTATATCTATTTGGCACAATAAATAAAACAATGCTAATTTCTATTAACACCAAAATAATTACTGCAGAGAAAACAATACCCCTAAAATAGCAAAACCAATTTCTCTAGCTTCACAGTACAACATACCATCACTGAAAATTGGAAACACACATTTTCAATTTACAAAACATCACATTTGGATTTTTTGAATCAAAAAGAACTAGATCTGCACATTTAATTATCAAACAATCTACATGTCCCTATAAAATATGCATGCTGCACCATTGCACATCTAACTAAATAAGGAGTCTACAGAAATTTGAATCATTCAAAATGGGTTCATATTTATTTTTCTACGAATTTTAGAAGTTCACAGATCTGGAAGAAATAACAATGGAAATTTCTTTAAAAAGCATTGGGCCAGATCTGAGGCGGACCCGGGCGGCACAGTGCCGGGGCGGCCCAGTTCTGACGCATCGCGCGTGGCAGGCCGATTCAAAGGGGCTGCCAGGCAGGCCCCGGCTGTCAATGGCGGAAGGAGCCCAAAGCGGTAAGGAGTGCCGCCAGCCGTCCGATCTAATGGAAGATCGACGGCTGCATGCCGTCTTCTTCCTCGCAATAGCTGTGGCGAGAGCAAACCCTAATACGCACAGGGATGCTGTGGGGGCTCACCTAGGGCTGCTCCAAGTCATCGGGGAGATGTTGGCACAGATGCGGAGGTCACGGCGGCTCCAGGGGTGCTCTTGGCGCGGCGATTGGGGCTCGGACGCCTCGGCTTCGTCCGCGATGGAGCTACAGGGAAGAGATGGTAGCGATGGCTACAAGATTCTGCTAATCAAACGGATGCCATGGTTAGTTAGATCTCGAGGAGGGGAGCAAAACTATGCATGTAGGGAGAGAGAGAAGCGGCAGTAGGGACAGCAGCATCCGCCACTGCTGCTTGAAGTCGGTGGTGATAGCGAGCTCCACACAGCAGGGAAGGCCAGGGCGGTGTTATCCTTCCTCTGTATAGTGAGTGGAGTGAAGAGAGGGGAAATGGCTTGCAAACCAAGGCTCAGGCCCGGTCTCGAAGTATTTATGGTGGGGCAGTGAGCTCGGAGCACGGTGGGTTCCATCGGACGCGATTGGCTAGGGAGGCGGCGTTCTGAGAACGGCGTTGTGGACTAAGCCCAGTGGTGGGGTTGGTGGAGTCGGTAACTCTTTGGCTCAGTCGGAAAACGAGAAGGTTCAGTTTGGGTGCGTACGGTTTTGGGCTTGCCTTTGACGCGTCGGTGGACGATGGGACTGGGAAAAGGTGGGGTACTGACTGGGGCTCGATGCCATGCATGTACGTGCAGCATGCAACATTGGTGCGGGTGTGCACGGCTCGGAATGCGGTGCCCGCTCTGGGGTGCTCTCGGTGTAGAGGAGGGGTGTAGGCGCGTGCTATGGCGAGGGGACAGGTCCTGGGGTGGTCTCCTGTCGGCAGTGTGACTCGGGTGTCCGTCGGGTGGCTAGGGAGAAAAAGAGAGGGAGGGAAGGGTGCGCAAGCCGGGTCTCTATTCGGTGGGGTCGTGGTGACTAGCTGGAGGCTTGTTGGTCGTCGGTTGGGGGTTAGCATGAGGGGAGAGGAAGAGCAAGATCCTGGCAGGTTTGCAATTTTGGGTGCCTCTCAATGTCTCCAATGAGGTGAGACAAAAACGACACTGTAGCTAGGTTAGTAGGTTGCAGATGTGAGGGAGATGGGGCTGGTGTTCAATGTGTCTCCCTCTTTCTAGTTTTAGAAAAAAGAATTAGATGGAAGAGGGGATGTGGGTTAGGGACTTGGTTTGAATTTAAATTCAAATGAAGTTTGCAAATACTAGGAAGGTGTAGATTGTGGTGGTACGATTTAGAGTTAAAAATTGAATTTATATAGAGGAAGGAATGCCTAGTGGCATGAGCTTTGATCACCAAATAGATCTCCATTTGCAAGGGAATAAGACACAATAAACCAAATAGTGAGGGGTTTACTTGGATAACAAGGCTATGTTTTTCTTATGGGGAGGTAAGTAATTCCAATAAATACAACTAGTTTTATTTCACCAACCCCTCCATATATTAAGTTGGTCTAGAATTTGATTCAGGATTTGGGAGAGAAAGGGTAAGAGATCAAAGGATGGAGGATAGGAAAGGTATGAAAAGAGAAATTTAAAATTCCAGAGAAACAACCAAGGGATAAATGAGATATAATAGATGGAATTCAAGGATAGTGCTGAGGTGAGGTTAGCTATTGTTTAAGAGCAAGGACAGAGTCATAAATCAAGCCAAAATGGGTTTGAGGTGAAAAGTGTTGAATCGTTGTTGTTTTGATTTGGGTTCAAAATGCACTAGCAAGTGCATGGCTGGTTAGAGTAGATCAAAAGGGAATTAAGTATAAGTCATAGAATGACCTCTGAACTATTTACTTCGTAATCTAAAGGTGAGAGTAAAAGTACACCTGATAAGGGTCAAATGGTCATTGATTTGATTAGGGTCAGGAACTCAATTAGAACAATTAACAGATGGTCTCAGATGTCCAAGTGGTAATGGAGGGAATGGAAGATAAGATGACAAAGATGTTTCCTAGGTAGGTGCATTGTCATAGATATAGGGTAGGAGCTTAAGATAGGTGTCTAAAAATTGAATTTGTTAACTGAAGTGAAGATAGGGCCAAGTTTGAATTTTGATGGTTTGGCATTCTAACTTTCCTCTCTATTACCTCTTGGCTTCCCCTAGATGCTATCAAGCATAAATAAGGTTTTATGAGTAATAACAAGGACTAAAGGAAATTCTCAATGCAAGGTATTCATACACACAATAAGTCAAGCAAGGTCAAGCATAGTCAAACATAGTCAAACACATGCCACCAATAACTCATCATGAGAGCAATGGTTTGATCAAGTGCTCAATGGGGATCATGCATTGGTGAAGTTGAAGAGAGTTTCAAACAAAGGATTAAAGCTTTTGTAAACTTTTCAGAAACTAGTGGAGACATAAACATCTCCTTTAGAAAGTTTTCTTAAAGGTGTTTGAACCCCTTTTATAATACCAACAAAATATAAGTTTGTAAAATAGTGGGACCACTCTACTTTGTAGGTCCCGATAATTTTGTAAATACTTAGTTTTGATAAAAGCTTTGTCTCAAAGATAAATATTGGCTCTTGTTTTGGACAAATAACATAATTTGGAAAAAGGGAGAGGTTGCCAAGATAATGGTTCTGAAAAAATAGCTAGAAACATAAATAAAGGCATGATCACAAGGGCACAAGGATTGCATTGGTTCACAATATTGTTCAACAAGCAACTCAAACAGACATTATTAACATAACAATCACGACAAACAAGCAAGAAATAGTACTTCTAGAGGGTTGCACAATTTTTTTTTATTGGCACTCATTTTTGGTTCACTAAACACTACTTAAACAGGTTTACAAAAAGTGGGGTGTTACATGGCGGCAACCAACAGGGTCGTCAGCATTGTCATCGTGGCAAAACACAAGGAAGAAGCACAGGAGTACGACGTATAGAGACCAGTCTACTATGTCAGCGAGGTCCTGACGAAATCCAAGCAGCGCTACCCTCACTACCAGAAGTTGGCATACAGAGTTTTCCTAGCTTCCCGCAAGTTACGACACTACTTCTATGACCATAAGATCACAGTGGTGAGCAAGGCTCCACTGAAGGACATAATCAACAACAGCGATGCAACAGGACGAGTTGCAAAGTGGGGCGTCGAACTAGACTCCTTCGACATTGACTACAAGCCTCGCACCACCATCAAGTCTCAGGCTTTGGCGGAATTCATGGTGAATTGGAAGGAAGCGCAGGAGACTACGCCCGTCCCAGAACCAGAGCACTGGGTGATGCACTTTGATGGCTTGAAATTGCTAGATGTCTCGGGGGCTGGAGTGACACTCAAATCCCCTAAGGGAGATGAGCTCAGCTACATTCTCCAAATTCACTTCCCCACCACCAACAACATCGTGGAGTACGAAGCACTACTGCACGGGCTACATGTTGCAAAGGAGATCGGCGTACAACACATCATGTGTTGTGGAGACTCTGACCTTGTCGCCCAGCAGGTGGCTGGCACATACAAGGCACAAAACGAAGTCATGGAGGCCTACAGGGACAAAGTGGACGAGATGGCCAAAAGTTTCCTCGGCTACGACATAAGGCACATACGACGAGAAGATAACATGGTGGCCAACACCCTGTCCAAGCTAGGGTCCAGCCGAAAGGCAGTCCCGCCAGGCGTATTCCTAGAGCATCTGCATGTACCATCTGTCAAGATGGTAGATCCAGAGAATCCGGAACTAGCGAGCTCCCCTGTTATGGCAGTTTTGCCTAGCAACCCGCCATGGGCAGAGCCCTACCTAGAGTATCTGATGACCAAGAAGCTACCCGAAGACGAAGTCCAAAACAGACAAATCGAATGTAGAGCAAAAGCGTACACCATCATTGATGGCCAGCTCTACAAGCGAAGTACTTCGGGAGTGTTCATGAAATGCATATCCCAAGTGGATGGAATCGAGATACTAAGAGAGATCCACGAAGGTGAATGTGGGCATCACGCTGCCGCCAGATCCCTTGTAGCTAAGGCATTCCGCCATGGGTTCTACTGGCCTACAGCCAAGGCAGATGCAGACCGCATTGTGGAGCTCTACCAAGGTTGCCGGATGTATTCCAAGAAAACCCACATGCCTGCCACAACACTGCATACGATCCCCAAAACTTGGCCTTTTGTGGTCTGGGGGCTGGACATGGTGGGTCCGCTAAAAATAGCACCTTTGGATTTACGCACCTCCTGGTAGCGGTAGACAAATTCACGAAGTGGGTAGAAGCTAAGCCCATCAGAAAACTTGATGGCAAAACTGCCCTAAAATTTGTCAAGGACATTGTGGTAAGATTTGGCATCCCACATAGCATCATCACCGACAATGGCACTAACTTATCTCAGGGAGAAGTGGAAGAATACTGCCATCACAACGGAATCCGCCTTGACCTTGCATCTGTGGCGCATCCACAGTCCAATGGCTAGGTTGAAAGGACCAACAGACTAATCATGTCAGGGAGCAAGCCACGCCTAGAAGCACCGCTACATCGCGCAGCTTGAGCTTGTGCAGAAGAGTTGCCATCTGTACTATGGAGTCTACGTACCACACCATACAGATCAACGGGCCTCACCCCTTTCTTCTTAGTCTACGGAGCAGAGGCAATCCTGCCAAGTGATGTCCAGTATGATTCCCCAAGAGTCGAGGCCTATGAGGAAGAAGATGCAGAGAAGTCCAGGAAACTATCTGTGGACCTGCTGGAAGAAGAACGAGACCAAGCAGCACAGAGATCCGCCATCTACCAGCAGAATCTCCACCGCTATCACAGTCGCAGGGTTCACAAACGCTCGTTTAAGGAAGGGGACCTGGTGCTGCGCCTCAAAAAGCAGAAGTCACACAAGCTATTCCCGCCTTGGGAAGGACCTTTCGTCATCAGCAAAGCTCTACTGAATGGTTCCTACTATCTCATCGATATTCGCGAGCTAGATAAGTGACCCAGTAAGAAGCGCAAATGAAGAGACCCTAACGATATCTACGACAAAACAGATCATCCATGGAACATCGCACAACTACATTATTTCTACACTTAGCACTTATCTAGGCTATGTAATAGGCACCTCTATATGATCAATGAAATAAAGCATCTGGTTCACTCTTGATTTTTTCTGAGTCTTTTACCTCCTTTATTGTTCATTTAGATCGTATGGAACATTTGCACAATTGTGCCTTGCACTTGTGTCTTTTAAATCCGCCATAAGCGGTCCGCGTAGCATATCTATGTTTCAGTCTCCACCCGATGTTCTTTGTGTGGATTCCCGAGTAGTGACTTTTTGACGATCTAAGCCGCTATTTGCTAGGGTTTTGGACGGTTGCTATTAAGATCGTCGCCCTGGCGGATTGTTCGTGCGAAGATTCCGCCATCTCACGAAAAGTCAAGCACAAAGAGCCAGATGGCGGATTGCATAGTCCTATGCGTGAAAAAAATTCAAAGTGTTTTTTTGGCATGTTGAACTGCTGCAAGTTGCATAAAAATTGGCCTGGCAGTTTTTTCGCACATAACGACTTCAAAGACTTGATAAAAACTATGCCATAAATTCAAAAGTATTTTCTGATCCACCACAGGCAGATCAGGCACAGTACAAGCACACACACAATTTAAAAGTTTAAACTTACAGATCCACTTAGGGGCCAAATTGATGCATTGTTTCTTCCTGCCACAATGCAGGGTATGACTCAGGACGGTGGAACAGCGGAGGTAACATCATCACCGCCATCAGCACCTGCAGTAGCTGCGGAGACCGACGCCGAAGCTTGGCTTGGAGACCCTGGCAGATCGTATGCTTCATAGTATACGTTCAGCTGAGTGCCCAAGGCACAGAGCTGATTGTATCCCAGCACGCTCTGCCGGATGGCGGCTTCGTCCACTGGCGCTCCGTCTTCGCCGCTCTCCAGGATGCCGGAGGTGATCACATCCAGGTCTAGCTTGGGGTAGTGGGCCTTAGCCAAAGTGAGTGCAGTTCTGGCACCACCCCGAGTGGAAGACTGCTTCCAATCCGCCACCTGCCCAGGCACGAGAAGGAGCTTCTTGGTGAGCCTAATGGCAGTAAGGTTTGATGAACCCACTATCTGTAGGCTGCCACATGCCTTACGACCAGCATTGAGAAGGCCATCCAGCTCCTTCTTCGCGGCGCCCGTGGTAATGTGCAAGCCTGTGGCGGAATCCACCTCTCCTTGGTCCAGAGTCACTGTATAGCGGGAATAGGCAAAGCGTCATAATCAACACATCATATTATCACAAACTGCAAAGTGTGCAGAGCCAAGGTTACCTAGCAGAGTCTTCTGGAAATGATCGAGGACCTCGTTGAAGCCCCTCTGCCGATCCTCAAAATCGACGGCGGCTTGGCGGAGATCCTCTACCTCCTTCTGTTTCTGGCAGTTCTGGCGCTCCTGGTTCTTGAGTTTCTCCTCGAGGAGGGTGTTTTCGATTAGGGATTTTTGGAGCTGTATTTGCAACCCCTCCATCGCAATGGCGTGACCCTTTTCCACCCCCTCGAGAGTGGACTTCAGCTTGGCAGCATCTGCATGGCAGAAGAAATTACAGATTTGGTCAGCCAGTGCAAAGGTACTAAACTTGCCAAAGGCAAAAGGAAGTTACCGCTATTCGCAAGCTGCTTCTGTAGATCCGCCACGAGCAAACTCTTGTCTGCCAGCTCCTTCTCTTGCGAGCTGACAACTTGGACCAGGTCCTCCACAACTTTCTTGTAATTCTGTTAAAACATTGTTATATGTTAGTCACTCTTAGAGCTTTATGCCGGACAGAAATCCGCCATAACGCTCGGGGGCTACTCATGATGATTTTTTAACTTAGTCTTCTTAGAGCTTTATGCCGGACAGAAATCCGCCATAACACTCAGGGGCTACTCATGATGATTTTTTAATGTCTTCTTAGAGCTTTATGCAGGAAAATCCGCCATAATGCTCGGGGGCTACTCATCACATAAAAACTTAAGTTCTCTAAGAGCACCGCTGCAGTTAATGTATGGCGGTGCTCGGGGGCTATAAGATGAAAAATTCAAAGGTAGTTTCTCTTAGAGCACCATCACGAAGTGTAACATCCCAAGATTTTATCAAATTTATGGAGAATTTTTTTTTTGCTTGAGATGATTGGAATTTCACAGGGATTTAAAACTTTTTGAGTCTAATTGAAAGTTTTATTAGAAAATATTTTAAACTTTCTACTTTATTCTTAAAGAACCCTTTTGAGAAAAGATCAATTTTCAAAATATTTTTTTATCCTTTATTCAAACCTATGCAAGTATGCTTGCAAAGGAGTGAATCCCAAGGGTGTTTTATTTAGTAAAGATTGTATTTCAAGAACTAAGTTTGAAAGATATTTTCAAACATTATTTTATAAAGAATTATTTCTTTTTTTCAAAAGATTTAATTCCAAATCCTATTTAGCTTTATGCAAGCAAAACCATTGGGCTCAATCTATATTTCTATTAAAAATCTTGTTTTGATTTTGAAAACTTGTTTCCTATTGATTTAAAACCTTGCAGTGAATTTTTGCAAAATCTCTGAAACTGGTTTGAGTGATTTGGAGCATTTTTGCAAAATCTACAAAAGAAATAAGAAATCAGAAAAAGAAAAAGAAGAAAGGAAAAGAAAAATATGAAAAAGGCCACGGGGAAACCATTCGCCTAGTACCAGAAAAGGCCCACGGCCCACCTGAGCACACCGAAGCGGTACCCTCTTCTTTCTCTTTCCCCCACTGACAGCACGGGCCCACGCGTTAGCACCGACATCATCTCCAACCTCCCGCTGAAATCACGCCGGAGCCCGCCGTTACTCCTCCCATCAATTCCTCTTTAATCCCGGCTTAATGCGGCCTCCCTCTGCGCCTATTTAACCCCCTCTCCCTCCTCGCCATTTCCCCTCTTGCTCCCAAGCCGATAGCACCGCCAGGCTGACGAAATCGCTCACCGGAGTCCGCCATATCTACGAGCGCGTCCGCTCAAATCCGCCGTCGACGGTGAGCCCCGTACTCCCTCTCCCCTCCTAACCTTCCTCCCCCATCCCAGCGCACCCGCTGATGCCCTCGTTTTACTTTATTCCGCAGTGAAACGACGTTGGGGTACTCACCCGAAGCATCACCGCCGCACCGTCGAGCTCCAGCCGCCCCGCCACACACGTACTGGACACAATCCAGTATCCCGATCAAACGACCAAGTCCGCCATCGTCGCCCCCGTCTCGTCCTGGTCACCATCACCTCCAGGGACTCCCAGAGCACCGGCGACATCAACCTTCTGGCCGCTACCTCGCCGGCGACGACCGGAAACCCTAGCCACTGTGAGCTCCCCCCCTCTGTCCTTCTCAACCGTTAGATCTTGATCCTGCGATCTAGAAAGAATCACTTAACCGAACAGTTATCTTTCGATCCTAGCCACACAGCCCACTTTAGATCCTACGGTCCACAGACGTGATCTGACTGAAGAGGTATCCTCCAATTAGAAGGCGCCACGTGGCCAGCCTCGGTTTAAACAGAAACTCGAATTAGAAATTGAAACTAGATTTGATCCAAATCTTCAGAAAATCATATCTTTTGATCTGTAGGTCCAAAAATAACAAATAATATACCGTTGGAATCCTCGGGAAGTGAACAATCCAGTAGTACAATAAAACTTCATATTTTATGGGTTCAATTTGAATCTATCTTCAGAACTGAATCAAATCTTCTGTTAGCTTGTCTAATTCATATCTTTAGTTCTGCTAATCCAAAAATTTCAATTTTGTAGTCTCTGGAATCCTCTCAACTCGTAGAACATCATAGGATCAAAAAAATCCAAATTTGATACGTGCACACACTTTGTGCATTTAAATTTGTCCAAATCACCAATCTGATCACAAATTGAAATCTATAACTTAATTTGGAATGATTCCAATTGCAGTGACCTTGTATTACTGCAAGCTATCCAGTAGAATCACTCACATAATTTCTTGAACCACTTCACAATTATTCAAATTCTAATATGAGAATTTGAGTAGTTCCTATATAGATAAATTCTATTTCTATTTCATTTAATAATTCCTTCTACC